>JAKGSA010000211.1:1047465-1103214 GCA_033558755.1 Philaethria dido | reverse complement strand
ATATAGTCGCTGAATCGTATGATTTTCTTCTCTTTAAGTTCATCGACCGTCGGTCGGAAGCTAAGTTTGCGTAGCAAGTATCGTTTCTTTTCTTCTTTCTGCTTTTTCTCTTCAGCAGGCGACTGACCTTCGTTTAAAATAAAAGTATAAATAAATATATTTGTCAATCGTACAATTTAATAAAAAAAAATCATGCTGTTTTATTTTTATATGAATATAATTAAAATTTATAACTTACTTTTGAGTATATTCCTTTCGACGAGTTCCTCCGCCGTAGGGCGCATCGACAAACGGCGGATGAGCCGCGCACCTATCGCCTCCCACGACTCCTGCCTCTCGTGCTCACTTTGCACTACCAGTATATTCCTGCGTATTCCAAATGAAAAACTAAATATCCATTTATTATAAATAGCATACAAAAAGTTCTCAAAATTATACTAACGCAACATTCAATCTACACCGCGTTAAAATAGCTTTAATAAAATACAACCGCTTCACTTTTGAACGCGTACTGGCAAACGGAGGACAGCATAAAATTTGCCAAACCTTGTTCGATGTCGTAAGCATGTTTATAATGTCGATTAACATAAACTCTTGGCTTATTCCCAATAGCCATAATCTAGTCTAGATTAATCAATTAACTGAGGTCGTTCGTTTATTGGTCGATAGGTTTATCTATGGTAAAAACACATTTTGTAACACAACTTGGTCTTGCTGCATTAACACTGCTTTTTAAAAAAAGTAATTTATTGTATGACACATATAATAAGTAGAATAGTAATGAACATTAATGTCACTGCCAAGAATTTTATTATATTATCACAGAAATAGGAAGAAAATGAGATCGAGAGAGTGAGTGTGCTAACGAAAATAAAATTCCCAGGCGTTCGTATGAGCCAGGCGATAATACTCTCTCACACGCGGCTATTATAGAACTGAGAGGTTAGTTGTATAACAATACAGACTTCGATTATTATAAACGAGAGTCATTTAAAGAATTAATTCATCTCGAAGTCAGCGAAGGGGAACAACGGGACTATTGAGATTGAAACGTTATAAATTATGCATTTAAACTTCATAACGACAATATTTTTTACGCATTTATACCTAAATCAATTATATATAAATATATATTAGTTTTATTTGGTCAAAATTAGAAATAAAAGAGAGATTTATATATAAATATCATGAAATAGATTATTAAAAGTAAGTATATTGTTATATTAGAAAAAAAATACTCGTTAGATGTGACCGACAATTACCTACGAGTACATACACAACTAGCACGTCTCAACGTACCAATCCTCGCATTTGGCTTGGTTGTGATGAAAGCGCTCTACCATTACCTGTAGATTGTCAAACATCTTACGTAACGTATTTGCATTCACATAGTTTCAAGACGAGTACGTATAACGTATTTCATACTATTTGTTTGGTCTACTATTCTAAATAGCACGCGTGTCAAAATTGGCTCATTGCCGGATGTACGATTATATCGGCAAACTTTCAAGGTACTTCCTACTATTTACTACGTTTCGAAGAACAAAAACAACGTTAGTTATTTTTTGTTAAAACATTATTCTCTTAGTAATTATGAAAATAATATCACTCAAACGAGAGTTGAGAACATTGAATCCAATAAAATTTTAATTAGATTCATAAGATTACAATATCATCTCATTGACTACTCATAATGCATATGAATAAATTAGAGATGCGAAGAATGACAATGTATGTTTTCATAAGTCAATAAAATATCAACTACTTATTTTTATGCAGATACTATTTGTCAATTTCTACAACTCGACATGTGTCTCTTTATGTATAATACTAATTAGCATATATATAAAAGAAAAAGCGTAATGGATAAAGCACCTGTTGATGAGCTCCTGGCGGTCCGGCCGCAGCGCCAGCTTGATGTTGAGGCTCTCCTTGCGCGCGAGCTTGGCGGCGACGCGCTCCGACTCGCTGGCGTAGTCGTCGCGGTACTCGCCCTCCCACGGCCGCGCGTTCTCCTTGTTCTCCAGAGCATTGCCCACGCGCACCGGTCGGCTGCTGCTGGATATCGATCACGTTTTACATCTTACCCAAACAATCGATCCTCGCGCGACTTTGTCGCATTCAATGTTTTGCTCTAATGTTACTTATATTTTTTAAACTATTTTTAAGTAGTGTGCGTTACAATGTAAGTGTCGTAAAAATTGTTAATATGTGCCACGTATTGGCGTATAAAACATATTTTATATTCTTTCTCTCTTCTCCTTGAAATATCGAAAGAAATTGATACCATTCTATAATCCATAAATTACGACACTTACATATTTTACGCAGGTATACGAGACGGCAGATATCCGGTAGATTACTACAGATATGCAACCGATACATATGCATGCAGCACAGACAACAAGGAATAGAACAATAGCATAAAACAGCCAAGTATACCTACGATACGTTTATCATTCAGTACACGACTTCGAGTTATGTGGCTTACGAATCGGTAAGTAATTAGACAGAAACGGTAGGTCTTTTATGGATTTATTGGTGAGTTAAATTAATGGAAGTGTTTGTGTATACGTGACTGAATGTATTGTTACTAATGGTTGAACGTGTTAGTTTTAGTGTAGTGACGACGGTGTTCATAGTGTAAGCTAGAGATATGGACACAAATGATAGTTGGAAGCGTGCGATGCACGATGCATGAGCGGAGGCAAGCGGACCGTCGGGAGGTCTGTGAGACGTGGCTCGACAACATCGACATAACGAGAGACAGAACAGAGTTCGTTACCATATGCGGATCCTCGGCTTGGGCGGCGGCCGCCTTCTCGCCGCATGATGAAAACAAACGAATAAAAAATACAACATTTTTCGCGCAAATCAATTTGATGTGTTCTTTGTAAATATAGCACTTATTTATTTAGAACAATTGCAATTCACATTACGTTTTACGAAATCTTATTTGTAACCGCATGAAAGATTTCCGTCCACGCAAACGTACAGCTATTGCTTCTTCTGTTAGAATTGCTAATAAGGCTAATAAATTATTATTATTTTAGTTCTAAAGATTTAAACAACATATATTTAAAAAAACAATAAGGTTAACAATACAAAAAAGTATGTACGTCGTAAAGTTATTAATTTGATTGCTTGTATTTATTTATTAAAATTAAAATAATTATTAATGCAAAAACGCTTTAACTGTAACAATTATAAATACGTTTTATATAATTGCTAAGATATGAACAATATAATAATATCAATATAATGTATGTAAATATATACATAATGAAATATGTATCTAATTAAATTATATATTTACTTATGTATTTTTAGTACTAAAAAATCTGAAGAATAGAGAGCTAAGTATTTCGGAGTTTTATACGCTATCAATATTTATCAGCATTACAAATATTACAAATAATTTCGTG
Organism: Philaethria dido; assembly: GCA_033558755.1. Lineage (NCBI taxonomy): Eukaryota > Metazoa > Arthropoda > Insecta > Lepidoptera > Nymphalidae > Philaethria > Philaethria dido. The sequence continues at coordinate 1,099,789 of JAKGSA010000211.1, read as the reverse complement.
TATGGTAAAATATATTTCATAAATATAAGATTTTAGTATTTATTTATACAAGTTAATAGAATTTACCTTTTACTTACAAAAACAATCATTACATCATAATATGTCGATATAGCGAGTAATTATTTTGGCATGTGGTAAATCTAACTTGATCCTTAATATTAATATATAAATGTTATCAATTATTATTTACATACAAAACCCGTTTCCCCAAGTTTCTGTCATCTTATAAATAGTTAATCGATCTTAATAATTTCAATTATAAAACCTAATTTTTTTTTGATTAATTGTACAAAAATTTCAATTTCTGATTGAAAACATGAGGAGAAAAAATATATAATTTTTAATTTTAGCAATGACTTCATTAACTCAACATCCTTTGAAATAAGGAAATTAGGAGTAGTTCATAATAAATTTTACAGTATATAAGTATAGAAAAATATCATAAATATAAAGTGTACGTAATACTTTTAAAATAATGTAAAATTAACAATCTTTGTGAAACATAGTTTAACACTTTTAAAATGATTAAAAATACTAGGCTTAATTACGAAGTGGCATAAATTTGAAAGCTTAGTGCTATATACTGACTTAAAGCTCGCATGGTGATGGTCCTGGCGAGGCGCGAGGGGCGTCGCGAGCGGCGTGGCGGCGGGGGACGCCGCAGGTGCCGGCCGCTTCTTCAAGGCCGACTTCAGGGGCACGGCGTTAAACAGCGGCTCCTTTGGCGGAATTTCCTCTACACGTGACGTGTCCGCGCCCGCGTCCGCCTCGTCCTCCTCTTGGGAATCCTCATCTTCAGCTGCCAGATCACAAAATAAAAATTATACACAGAAACTAAAATGAACCGTGGCCCCCAATGATATTTAATTATCTATTATTACTACAATAATACATATTTTACAGCTAAGTAAGTCGTGACCACTTACAGTCAGAGAGATTACTTGTGAGCGGATGAGAGTGGTGGTGTCTCGGGGGACTGGGGGAACTGAACATGGGAGGCGGCGGTATTGGGCCAATCTCTGATAGTGCGATAGGCGGCTCCGGCAGTTCCGATAACATCAATTGCTCCTCTGCGCTGATTTCGCCCTCGCTGCCTCCACCCATACCTCCACCGTAATTCACTGTAAACATTTTTCAAATTAAACGTTGTTAAAACCATTATAATAAGAAATTTCCGAAGAACAGACAAATATATTATGTTTACGAGATATTTTAATTAAATCCTTTTTACGTGAAAGTTAGACATTAAAATTGACTTGTGATCATATTAAACTTTTAAGTTATTTTGTAGTGTACATAAATCATGAGTAATGTGACAGATGTTTTTCCTTTAAAGGTAATGATAATGATGGTATTTATGACTCACCATCTCCTTGATAGCATATCCGTCTTGGTAGTTTGCCCGCAGTCAATGAGTTCGGTCTCTCAGGCCTCACTAGCTCGCCACCATTTTCCAATTTATCTTTCTTTGGTTCTGAAAATAAAAATTAAGTTGAGTAAATAAAATTTCATAAAGCACCAAATATAAGCACAAAGTATGTATGTTCAAATCAACGTCGACTTTTATTTTAGCCTTCTTATAATTTGAATTTTTTTTTTTCATTGCTTTCTCCATTTGATATAATAATAATTATAAATTATATTATTTATAATTATAGTAGATTCATATTCATCGTTATAATAATTTGAAATAGAATATTAATGAATATAGTACGATTTTATAAGAGGACAGCGATGTAGTAAAGGAATTCAACATCAGAGTTGTCATGCAATGTCAATAGATCTAAAAATAGGTGATAGTCGAGTCGAGTCGGCCTACGGCACGCGACTCTCATTCATTGCGGCGTTAGCTTCATTTGACCTTCATCACATGGTACTGTTTATTATTAACATATCCTGTCATCTTCCTTTACCTTTTTACCAGACATACTAATTACAAAACAACTATAAAATCTATATTATTTTACATCCACATTATCGAAAATGTATAATAAATTACTCAATAAAGCATATAAATAATTACCTAGTTATTATTATTATATTACTAAATTATGTCAAGCGACGGATTCTATAAAACTTTGGACGATTTCTATTTCTGTTAAATTTATTAGAATTAAATGAGAACGTCATAAAACTGCTTGCGTTCTACATAGTACCAACAATTAGCATTTACATTTTTCACTTTAAACAAATCTTTAGGAATTACATAATAGGTAGTAGATACAATGCTTCTAAACAATATTGTAATTACTTACCATATAGGGGTATTCCTAAGTTTATAAGGGAATAAATAAGTACCTACTATCTACAAATAATCAACCTCAACTAAAAGACAATGAAGAAAATGTTATACCTTTTAGTTTTAAATGAATTCATTTTCTACTATAAGTAGCAGCAACACTGATTCAACAGGCAAAAGAATGAGGTGCGCAAGTACATTTCGGATACAGAGGATTCAACGACGATCGATGCGCTCGCCCTTGGCCAAGGCCCTCGCCCGGAGGATGGATATCGTTGCGGCGGTTATATAAGTGACAAACTTTGTCTTTCTTACTCACAGATAGCACCGTTACATATTGCTTTTTATGTACGTTTCATTTATGGAGGGATTTTCAAACAAGGTTTATTTTTAATAAAAAATATATAAAAATTTAAACAATGTTCTCTCACCAAATAATAAATCGTTTAACGAAATAAAAAAAGATGAAGTAACTATTGAAATATGCCAATAGCATGAGTGATAGTTTGAGAGTAAACGATAATAGAAACATACAATGTCAAGAATACGTTGCGAAAACGCGTGGCCGACGTACCATCGTGTTTCTCGTCATCATGCGTAACACGACGAAACGTATATTATTATATACGACGGAGAACAAACTTGTTAAAAATAAATTTAACGTTGTAAATACTAAGTCTCTCCATTACGATTTTGGTAGCACCAATACATAAAATGCACAGATTCATTATAAATTTCTATAATAAATTTAATATGCATAATATTAACCAATACAATATTTAATAATAATAAAAAAATTATTGCAATTATATTACATGTTTAAAAAGTGGGATTTGATCTCGAATTAAAAAAAAATAATAACTTTATATACATACTTAAGTAAATGTACTAAAAGTAAAGAATTTATATGAAGTGACTGTAAATAAAAAGCAGAAATGTGAACACAATTATTAATTATGATTTAGACAGAATTAGGTCAACAATCACTCACTGTGTAATTTGTGTAGCAAAAACATTTGCGAATGATGAAATGCTTGTGGTCGGATAATGAAGCATGTGGTAATATTTCTATACACAAGTCTCTTTAAACGTTTTAATAAATTTAATACTACTAAATAAATAATGCTAATAGTAACATGGAACGATAACAAGTTGAAAATTATGTCGTGGACCACGTATTGAGATGTGACATATAATCATCCACTTTTGTGGCAGATTAAAATCAAATAAAATAATTGAACAAAATAGGCATATGAAAAAAACTAATGTGTAATAAATGGCTCGAAGTTGTGTCCGTCACCGTGCACCTGCACATGTTATGATAATAAATACGTATTGCACTACGTTGTAGAAATTAAATAAATAAATAGAGTCGGAATAAGCTCAAGTGTTATTCTAATGTCAAAATACAAATCCACATACAAATTTGAACATTTTATTTTATTTGTATTTTTTATATTCATATATAATTGACGAAAATAAATATAAATTCCATCTTAGTGAGTTATGAAAGCAGAGTAAACAGCGAATAAATAGATAGCACAAAAGGAAGAAACGGACTGCACGGACGGAATCATCCGCGGTGGGTCAAGGACGCTTCGCGGCCGCTACCGCCTACCTTCTCTCCACCGTAAGCTTTGCATTCTTTGAATTATTGCCTTTAGCTACGGCACGCCTTTTGTTTCAAACAAAGATGCCTTTATGTAATGATTAAAAAAGTTAACTATTTTTTTTCATTTTAGTAACATAAATGCTGTGCTTTTAACGTTTTAAAAAATTGTCGAGAGCAATGATGACGACTATACTTCTATTGACTTATTGTGAGACTTGGCATGTTTGAATGACATTCTAGAGAGGCAATTAAAATGGCGTAGTATTAACATACATGATATAGAAGGCTTAACTCATGAACATGCCTCAAATAGTTGCACGAGGCCACGACACGTCGCCTTCACTACATATTTATTGGCATTGAGATGCTACCCTATTAAATAATGTTTAAGGTAATTTAATGCGTAGATCAAAACGTTTTTAGATTGTCAATATTATCACGAACGTGACATGCTATTATTTTGCCTATTTTCTGAAAAAATATATTCGTATATATGATACGAATATATTTTCGGCAGGACATTTTTTGCTTTTCATAGTATTGTTAATAATTACTAGAATATACATACATACATACATACAAACATTGCTTCACACTGTATCCCGCATATAGCAGGGTAGGCAGAGGGAACCTAGTGTTAAGACAATCCGTTCCCCGCTTTCCAGGTTGCTAGAATATCAAGTTATAAAATCTCATATATTAGTTTGTATTAAATTTTATGTTTTATACGTGAAATGTGAAATACAATGCGGCATTTAATTACGTAGGTAGCTTGCCGCACCTTGAAGCTTAATTGAATAATTAAGCTTCAAATTTCTCTACTGAATATTTAATTTGAAATGAAATATAATAATTACAATGTAGGTTATATAGATATTCCTTGTCACGCAGTCCTATTTTATTTGAAAAATATAGTATAACCGTCTTTGTCTATTTATTTAAACTTTAATCAAAAATGTTTTATGTATAATTTGTTTCGTATAATAAATAAAAAAGTATTGGTATATATATAATTATGAAAGATGTGTTTCTATTCTTTTTACTTAAAATGTAATTAATATACTGAAGTATATTATGTACATAATGTAAAAGTGAATATGTTTGCATGCATTTTCACGTGAAACTATCTGAAAATATTTCCACTACAATAATACTTCAAAATGTTCAGGTTAGATATAGAGATAGAGAGGCCTAACATTTCAAACAAGGGTAAACTGTAAAGAACATGCAGTACTTAATGTGAAAAGGTCACGAGTTAACTAAAAAAGAAATTCAAAAACATGAAATTGCAACGTGATAGTCATAGTGCATGGTGGTGCAGCATGGTGGAGGTGATGTACCATTGGAACGCGCGAAGAGCGTAAGGTTAGAGGAGTGTCTGGGCACGGGGGACTTGCGGCGCACATAGTAGTGGTCGTGGCGCTGGGGCGGCGGCGGTGGCACGAAGGGCGGTGGCGGCGGCAGACGCGAGGGCCTCCGCCTTGCGCCGCCCGCGAAGGCGTCCATGGCGGCAAGCGTCCCGACGTCGCTCATGCTCGCGGCGCGCTCGCGGCTGGAAGACTGCGGGTGCCCGCGGATCGTTACCCCTCGCCCGCCCGCCCCGCGTTTCACAAACTCAGCTCCGCGCGCGCTCTTCGATCGCCGCCCGCCCTCCGCACTTTAGCCAACCGCCCACACGCTGCTTCGCTTTGTTTTGAATTTTTAATTTAACGCCATTCATCCCGCGACGATGTTACGTGGAACGAGAAACTAGCACCATTATGGTTTGCCAAGTTCGATGACCCGCAACAATTATTCCATGTCGTTATGTACTACCACATGGTAAATATAATTAATAAAAATATAAAATCTTAGGGCTAGTTCGCAAAAATTAAACCGCAATATTTGCTGTTTGCAACCATTTGTTTTATCATCTCGGATCATAATTACCTATCTTATTATTGTTGTTTTTATTTATATTCAATTGGTTAACTAAGGGTAGTAAATATTATTATTTAATATGTTCACCTATAACTAACTATAAAGTGCATGTAGCGTTCATAAATGGCAATTCAGAAATAGGTATGAAAGCTCAACTGCGTCAAACTCCTACGCGCTATTATTTTATTTCATCTATATGCAGTGAACACTCTGACGTCAGCGGAATATGGTCAAGTGCAATAATTATTATAATTAAATAAATTCTTCTTCACCATCATACTAAGAGATGTAATCACACTATAAAAAAAATAATAAAGGTTCATTAATATTTTATTGTCTCGAATTAATATTTTAATGTGGTCAAAATCGTGAAGATCCTTTTTTATAAATTTTTGTAACAGTCCTAAATCATTTTAATACGAAAAAAGTAAAATTCTCCTTAGGATTTCCACAACATCAGAATGTTAAGGCAAGGTTATTAATCAAGTGCTATATTGGCTTTAAGAATCGTGGTAGAAGTTATAAACTCGGATGAGATTCTTTTAGTAACCCTTTGCACTGGAAGATTTTTTTTAATTAAATTTTACAACAATCAAGACGAGAAAATGTATTTAAGACGACGAAGAATATAAAAGATCGTCAGGGATGAAATTTTGTACTTTCCAGTTTTGCCAACTTTGAAAGCCTGGTATTGTCTAGATATTTTGTCTAGATAGATACAATGTCTACATATTTTTCTAAGCTGTTTTTTTCTTGTTAAAAAGCTCGATATACCGCCGATAAATAGAAATTATCTTAAGCTTTAAAAAATATGAACTTCCTTAAAAACTGTTGATTTGACAATGGATCGGTCGGAAAGTACCGTACGTACCGTAATGAAGTATGAGTTCTTACTTGGAACTACGGCATCGCAGAACACGTGAAACATAAATGGTGTAATTGGTTCTAGAATAACTACGCAGCAAATAGTATCAAAATGGTTCGCCAAACTTCGGAGTGGTAAATTTGACCTCACAAATGATCCATGCGGTCGCCCAGAGTAAAAGTCCAAAGGTCATCGTTAAGTCAATCTATCCAAAAGAAAATGGAAAAATGAGATGAGTAGGTTCCTCCTGAACTGAACCAGAAGCAAAAGCTTTTGAAAGCTGTTCGATGTTGCTGTTTCGCCATAAGTCTGTTTCTTTTTTGAATCGAATAATCAGGTTTGAATTAAATGATGAGAAATTAATTCAGTATGACAATCGCCAGCATTTAGCGCAGTGGTAATAAGAATTAAACTCCAAGTCATACTTATCATAATATCATATTTGGAGTACCAAAGCGTACTATTTAAAAGAAAGTGATCGCCAGTTGTGATTCATTATGAGTTTATGAAACCAGACCATCGACCACATCAGAAATATACTGTAGGTAACTACATAGAATGATGTTAGAACTTGAAAAGTACAACATAGATAGGTGACTGCAAGATAACTGTAAACCACTCTCTGCGCAATGATCGTGGCAAAATTACAGAAATTGGATTGGAGACTTCTTTATCATACTCCATACTCACCTAATTTAAGTTCAGAGCCAATACCACTACTTTTATAATTTGATAGCTTAATAAGGAAAACAGTCATTTTCTATAATGCAGTAAAATTGGCCTACCAGGAATTCAAAGCTCTCGTTCACCAGTTTTCTATACCATCGGGCTAAACAACCGGTCGCTTAAACGGTATCAATGTGTGTAAAACTTGGGCGCATACTTTGATGAGTAAAATCGTTTCTTGTGTTTATTATTTATAAATAATAATAAGCAAACGTTGCCATTTTTTTACTTGATACTTCATTCGACCTGATATTCAAATTCAGTACTTCATTTGAATAAAACTTTTTATGTTGTGTTAGCGTTAAACTTGGACATTCAGGAGCCGGTTCAGCTTTAAGGAAGCTACACGCCTAGTTACCCACTCCAAGTAGGCAGTAATATAAATGTATTGCAGGATATGTGAATGTCTGATTTTCAATGTCGAACTATTAATGCCTACGGGTGGTAATTAGAAATAACAAGACCAGTCCATACCCATCTACTGTTGGACAAAGGCCTTTGTAATAGCACATCACTGATTTCGATCTTCAGTTCTTTGCTTTGAACAGTCTTCACTTCACCCAGCTTTCAACATTACGTTTGCCAAGGCAGGTTTCCAGTCCTGAAAACGTTTACCCACCTCGTTCCTAACTCGATCCTTCAGACATACTCCAAACATGGTCTTATACTTTTCTTAACTCACTGCACTACTTTTAATTAAAGAAAAAAAACTTACATAAAAAGCGACGTTCAGAGGACACTATATCTTTGTACACCCATTATAACAGAGTAGGTACTGTAATGTGTACTTTATTCCATGTCAGTTTCATTTATAATCAAATATACGCGACATATCCATTAAAATGTTTCATGTAATATTAATGCTAAATTGATCAATTATAACGTTACGATACGATTACATTTATGTAATGCAATAGAAAAATTGGTTTTTGGTTTTGCTTCCAGTACACACTTCATGATTTTTTATGAAACCATTTTTGTCTGAAACCATCTTATCCTTGGCTTCCGATATGCTTGAAAACTATAACACGTACCTAGATCTGATGGCAAATGGCAATACAATATTTTACTAAGAGACCAGGATTAGGAGAAAACAATTTAATGCATTTATTTTGTAATTATTTTTTAATTACATTGATTTTTTTCATATTCGTCATATGGGTGAGCTTTGTTCTAAATTTGGAATACACCCACCTATGCAATCTTTATGTTATATTGAACTAAAGTTGATTCACACTGTATTCGTAATTTAGTAACTGTAAGTCCTACGCGCACTGTTATGACAAAATTAAACGTTATATAAAATTAAATAAATAATTTTATTATGATAAAATTAAATATTATAGACTAGAAACGCTTGCGTGGAATTTGTGACCCTTGCCACGCTACTTCCTTTTATCAACCACTAAATCTAACCCTAAGCTGGAGCAGGAAAGTGGAAACAATATACAAATAATTATCCCACAATGTGGGGATCGAGCCCATGACCATCGTATACAGTCAGACGCTGCCGCGTGACCCTACTTTCAAATGATATTCATTCAAGAACTTTTGCTACGGCGGTATACGCTTACTTCTAATAGTTTAGTTGTACTGTTATTGTTATAATTCGTCAGATATCTCAGATCTTTAATTTTTGGTATGTCCATGAAAAATGTACATGACACTCAATAACTAAAGCTAAGACGATATTTCCTTATGTATCATAGATTACCCGGACTGTCACATAGTTCCTCAATAGTTCTAGATCTTTAATTTTCTTAATGTCATCGGAAAATGCGTACCACGCTGAACAACTTCGTTAAGGCAGGCTTTTCTTAGGTGGTCTATAATTTTCGAAAAATTGATATTTTTTTTTTTATACATTTTGAAAATATTTTAAAAATATACTGTAAAAATTTGGTGACGAAATTCCAAGCATTTCTGTACTTATAACCCATTACATGGTCAGGTAGGTAGAAGATCGGTGGGTTAGACTCTATTGTTCGCTATTCGCAGCTAGACTATTCTATAAATTTACGGGGAAATATCTTAGTTTTAAGAGTTGTTTAGTTACTTTAACGTTTTTTTCAGCGATAGCAACATCGAGTGTAATAATTTTATAGAAATAATTTAATAAAAAATTATGGATATCAGGGCCATAAAAGTAGTAGAAGACCTGGACAAGAAACCAAATTAGATTTTTTAAAGGTTATCGTTATACGAGTGCAAATAATACTGAATACACAAGTACTTTAGCTAAAAAAATTAATAATGTAAAAGTGACTCTACGGGTACTTTGGACATCTATGCGTATTCAGTTGCTCTGGAGGATGATTCTCAAGCTATTTTGAAGGCAGTTTATGGGGGTTTAACTGATAAAAGTCTGTTTAAAAGATGAATCGGGCAATAACACTCAAAATAACAATAAATGTTTTTAACTCTTGCGTCTGGCAATTTGCACCGAAGCATCAATTTTCTGGAAAAATAAATTGTGGACATCGTGCATATTCTGCTGCCTGTACGTTTAACGAAGGGTTTAAAGTCATTTTAAAGATTATAGACGTAATGGGTATTAAAATCGGCCCATACGCCGATCAACTAGCTCAAGATCGTGACGAGCAAAGAACCTATAAGGCTGATCGTCAAAGCACTAGTCACTCCAAAGAGGCGAAAACTACTCGTATAAAGCCAAGAGTGAATAAAATGAAGATGTTTGAGGAAATGGAGAGAACTCGTAACGGTGCTGGGATCACAGAATGAATAATGGTAAGTGCATATTTCAATACAATTTCATGAGAATATACTAACTTGAAACTTTAAACGCGTTATCTTGAAACTATTTTTTTTTTCGTTTAATGAAGCTAAAAAAAAATCCACTCGACCGATTTGTCTGAAATTTTATAGCTCATTCTGAACAGTACTGGCTCTGGGAGGAACTAGAAGAAATAGTTTCTGTAAAGTATTTCTATTTTTTTATTAAGAAATCATTTTCATCATTTTTTTTATTTTTTATTTATTCTAGTCCCTGCGATAACTATACTTATACTAATTGAAAATCCGTCTTATTTTTATAATTTCAGATCAGAGGGAGCGATTATTCCAGCTTCATGACTAAGATCCGTTTCTTTGGAGAGGGGAACTTCAGTGCCATTTTATTAATACAAAAAAAAAGAAAAAAATGTTTTAATTTTCATTTTTGTAAAGTTCATAAGTAATAAAATAAGTGTAGAAAAAATTCAAAGCATCAGTCATTACTTTCATATAAAAAAAATGTTTTAAATAGTTAAAATTTTAGGGCGCTAGACCACCGAGTCTCCATAATTCCTTATAGTTTAACTGATCTATTCTGGTTCTACTTCAGGTGTTCCACTTTTTGTAATTAATTATACCCTAAGTCATATCCGAATCTAATAGCTAAAAAAATCGTACAAATCAGTCCAGTTGATTAAAATATGTACGCGTACAAACAAACAGACAGGCAAAAATTTTAAAATCATAGATTAATAGTCTATGACTGTTTAACATCACACAAAATAGTTTTTCATATCTTCATTGTACAGACACCCTTTTTACTATTTTAAACAGAATATACATTGATCTAAAATACAATAAAAATGTGCCAATACATGCATTGAATATAAATACATACATACTATAGTGCACTGCGTAGTAATTTAAGAGAGTGGAGCAAATACAACAATAGCAAAACAGAAAGTCTCAGATATGATCCATTACTTTTATGTGAAAGCGTTTTGTTGAAATCATTTAAACGCTGCGTGACGATTCGCTTTGTGCATAACTTTGTCGTTGAAACAATAGCTTAGTTTTGGTACAATGTTTACTTATTACTGTTACTTTTAGTGCAGATATATTTATTAATGTATGTTTTGATTTTTTTTTATGTTGATATATATATCAAAAACTAACAACAAATAACAATTATATGTAGTATACATACGAGTACATACTTAAACTTATTTGATTAGTCACGATTTTAAGAAAAAATACCGACTTCCATCAGATCTCAACTTAAATGAAACAAATAAAAACATATCAGAAGCACTAGCCATCATATAAAAAAAGAATTACCAAAATTAGTTCACTCAGTAAAAAGCTTGCAGTAACACACAACAAAAAATAATGGAATTAAGAACCTCCTCCTTTTTTAAAGGTGTAACTTACTCGTTAGTTGGTTCAAATAGAATTTGTATGCATATGAAATTTTTTATTATTGTGAATTAAAATTATGATAATATTTACAAGTTCTAAAACATACAGTTTAGTTCTTCGCCTACTGCTGGCCACAGGTGAAAGGATCTCCTCAACGATAGTCCAGAACTGCTCGAACACAAAAGATTTCATTGACATTGACCAATTCGTAGGTCCACTTAGAGTTGTCGGGTCCCGGTTCGAGAACCGTTCTGGTACAAAAGCTCTTCTAGTAATGGGATCCACCCGCTACCACTAGTACTTTTAGGATAATCGGTTATTAAATCGGTTTTTTTCCCACGCATGTATCCATTTCTAATTCTATAATATGATCTATATTTCTCTATGTGGTGTACGTTAATCGATTCGTCTTAACATTGCCAATGTCACTAAAGACAGGACAATAATAAAAAAAATAGTGATATTGTTGGATAAGTATTCAAAAATGATTGTTACTTTATTATTTTTCGTTGTTGTTTTACGACCATTATCGCTAAGAATAAAAATTATTCTTATAACGAAATACTAAAACACACAACTGTAGTATTCACTATTCTGCCTTAGTGATATGATTGCGGACTGCGAAAGCAGACTTCGGGTTCAAATCGAAGGTACGCCACTGAGTTTCCGAAAGCACGTGAATATTCAAACAATGAAATGAAATGACAAGATTGTAATATTTATGTTCTTGTAGTTCTAATAACTAAGTCAATGAATTTTAACTAAAAAAGTATAAAAAAACAAAAACCTGATTGCATATAAATAAAAGTAGGTGTCAAAAAAATCGGTTGGAATATATTGTTAGTTTGTTTCAAATTATGTACTACTTTTATCATAAAATTTTCTATAATACAATACTAAACAAAATCATTACTAAAACTTTACTAGCTATTATACATTTAAAGAAAAAAACCTCGATCGTTCAGCTAGTAACTCTCTAATGCTTCGCATTATGAGACGTGCAGTTATTTATAAATAAATGTAGATGCTATGAAATAGTAATTTTGCAATGAAAATAATAATTAAGGCCAATATTGATGGAATGTTGTGTCAATAGCATATACCTGCTTTTAGTAAGAAACGAATATACGCCTTTCAAACATTACATATGTTTGAAAGGCTAATTAGGCGAATATGTCAAGCCGAAAAAAAGTGATATAAATATTCTTACAGAGCGGTATAATATAGTACTATGAAAGAGGTACGCACCTCTCAAGCACGCACATCCCATGATATAGCCCATCATAGACAGGCGCGATGCAGGCGGCGCGGGCGGCCGTGGCTGCGGCACGCGCCTGCCGCGAGGCTGCGCTCGAGACACCGCGCTCGCGATTGTTCACCACACTCAACGCTCCCGCGCCCGCAACACACGCTTAGACCACCACCGTACCGTGTCACCATCCGTTATTACATCAAAGTAACTTTTATTATATTTTAATTTATCATGTCGTACTGTATCCATGGTCCTTGTTTATGGATATAATAGAGTTCACAGGCACCGGTGAGTAATTTGCGTAATGAGTATCCGGAAAATATGAAAATATGAAAGGTCTCACGAATACGAAAATTATTGTTTTCATTATATTGATTTATTTGAAATCTTACTTATTTGCATTTGAATTGAATCTGCAATTTATGATATTTATAAAAGCTTTTAAGTTTCAAAGTATGGCCGGTGCAGTAAGCGCGATCGCGTGCTACGACCGTTGTCGATCGATATTGCTGCCTGCTTAGTTCGCGCCACCGTGACCCTTTCTAAGTCCCCAGTAACATATCATTTACTAAGCTTTTATAACAGAATCAGACGACTTTCAACATAATATGAAAATAAACTACAAACACATTTTTTAAAAATCAGGATACTAAACACTCAATCCTAAATAAATTAAGCGAATTTCATATTTATTTCTGAAAAAATACAGCAGCACTTCATACTTAATTAAAAATATATGAGTATACTTATATATTTCATATTATTACATATTTAATTACAGCATTTGAAGGTGTAAGACACTTTTTCGGGTACTTAGATCAAATCAACTGTGTACTGTCACTGGATGTGGCCGCAATATCATAGGGGTTATTGTAGACAACGCAAGTGCGTCTATAGAAGGACAAGCGAGCAAAAAGGTTAAGTCTGCGGGCTAGGAGCGCAGGCGGGCGCGGGCGCGGGCGGGCCAGCACTGAGGCGCGCGCCGGCAGCCAGACCGCTGCGTCGCCCGCACCCCGTCACTACCCCCGCCTGCAGCACCCCCGTAATAACCCGATACTGAATCTAGACATTCTATCATCAGGTTACTTTTCGCAATCAACCCCATAAGCAATATAACAATTTTGAAACACAAATGTCAACGGCGCCACTTGTTTCTAAAAAATATTTATTGATTCAAACAATATGTGAAAACGCCGAATATTAAGAAAAATAGTAATGACTTCTTTTAAATCATAAAATACATATAAAAAGTAGTTACAACAAAGAATTGCTACGAAAATAGCAATCTCGACTTGAAGAGGTAATTAATTCGTATTGTCTGTCTGGTGGTGACGTCACGTGCAGCCCGTTCGCTGCGGCCGCGGAGGGCGCCGGACGATGGCGCGGTACCGGCGGGGGTCAACGCTCCCTGCTCGTCCTGCCAGGAAGCCGCTAATTCCCGCTACGCGTTACTCGCCTTTCTTCTTTTATGAATACGCGTAATGTCGTTTTTTACGTTTACCCTAAAGGTAGTCTAAAATAAAATGCAACACTTTTCCACTAGCGACTGATTTTCAATTGCAATATTCTGTATAGTGTAATTGAATATTTTCTCCTATTGAATATCTATTATGTCCCTTTAAGAATATCCAACGGTCAAATGAAATATTTATCATTTGAGATACTAACTAACACGTTACATCAAAATTTTATTTTGTAGGAAAATACTACAAGATAGAAGAAATATTATAAGAGTAATTTCAAAATGTTATGTATTATAAAATAACCATATTCGCAAACTTTCTTTTTTTTTTGTTTTCGGGATCATTGGGAACTTTCCACATTGCATTCCTAATAATGTTATAAACATTCATAAATTGTTCGATCTATTGGAATTACTGTAGGTTTACATGTTATTTTGACAGAGCTACGCTGCTATAACTGGCTTTTTTTATATGAATTAGATGTAACAATAATTTTATTGAAAAATGAATGTGTAATAATTTCGGAATTTAAAACTAGATTATATGTCTAATGCTTAAACAGTATATTAAATAATTTTCTTAGGATAAGAAAAATAATAAGTAAAATTACGAGTATGTTACTGCTATTGTCGAATCTAAACGTAATATTTAAAAAGTATATAAACGCGTTTAACAATTTTTTTGTCATTTTTTCAAAAATCAACCATAAACAGTAAACAATACACAGTGATAATTAAGATAAGTTCTTGATTTTTTAAGAGTAGTATTTAGTATTTTGGACTTTACACTTTTACTTTGTGTATAATTTTGATATGAATTTCACGGCACGATGCTCGGGCGGTCGGCACGGTATTTTATTATTGTTCACATCATCAGTGCCTTCTGAGGACTTTTGTACCATTGATAAACGTTATATGGTCTAGCTCCACCACTTACTACAGTCAACATTCGGAGTGCGTCCGCGCAATTAAATTTGGTTTTCACGCAAGATTAATTCCAGACAAAACAGCTGTCAAAACTAAGCATTCTAAATGGCCGACCTTGTGATCGTAAATGAAAGTCACGAGAACCACACAACATTATAAAAAATCGAAAATCAAATACAGTAGAACCTCCATTATCCGGTTGATAATGATGGGTCCCATATTCACGGGCAATCGAAAACTCTGGATAATCGAATTAAATCATTTTACTGACTTATTTCTAGAAAATCAATTAGACTAGCAGTTACCGGAAACTTATGATACCGCACCGTGTTTTTCTATCCTCTCAAGGCAAATATTTTCCCTTTTACGAAAAACGTTATCGATTTTTCAATTATTATTGGATCGATATTTTTGACATTCAGTAAGCACTGAATGTCAAAATAAAACATATCCAAGGCGGCAAATGCGTTTCTGAACAAATAAGAAAAAGCTGTCAAATTTTATTGCAAAACGACGTATAGAAAATAGGACACGTAATAAATGAATCGGTGAGTGTAGAAACAACGTAAGTCACAAAAAGTGCAAAAAATCGTAATCTATTTAAACTAGCTTAGAAAGGCAAGATGTGTTGTTTTTCTCCCTCCTGTAAAATTTGAAAATCCGGACTTACGTTGTTACTGCACTCACCTATTCATATATGTTATGTGCAATGTTCACTCGTGCTTCACAAATAAACGAAATTATTTCGTAAAATACCACAACTAACTAATTTTTTTCGTTTTATGATAATTTTTATTATGTTTTTTGTATTACATAGCGATACATTTTTTATTTACCAATAAAACAAACCTACCTCTTCGTTTATTCACTTCTATGATCCATAGGGAAAAATATTTCTTATGAAATTATAGGAAACCTATACACCCTGCTATGTTTTTCTGGTGATATTCTCTTACTTTACACCAACAATAGCTAAAATATTATGTTGTATTGGTATAGTTAGTCTTAGACATGTTATGGTCCCGTAAGGATTAAGAACAATTACATTCATGAATAACAATTACATTGTAATTGTTAAAAAATAATGTCATGTGATAATCTTATTGTTAAATAAATATTCTTAAATAAATATTAGGCCCCTTGAAACATCGATTAATCGAAACCCGGATAATCGAGATTCAACTGTATACGTAACCCCCGAAATTTAAAAATCGGTATACTTTTTTAAAAGATCCTATACAGCCCGACAAGAACTTTATCAATTATCGGAGGTAAACGCCGAATCCTGCGCAGAAGACGTACGCAGAATTGTGCAAAAATGCTCAATCAGCGTAATCGTTTAATAGTTTTTTACTCCGCGTTCAACATGTCACGTTTAAAGCGAAACTAAAATGTCTGATCATATATTTATTGCAGAAATTATTAGTATCTTATATCTATATACAACATAAGAATTTATATAAGAAAGATATATAAGTAGTGTAAACATAATTATTATTTGTTTTCACATTATGTAATATGAAAAAAATATGGCAATTTCTAAATGTGTTAAAAATTCAAAATTATGGGTAATTAAATGAAGCGTGAAGTACAAAAAAATTTAAGTCTGGCATCCCTGAACCATAGCTTGCGTACTTACGTCTTGCGATATGAACGGAGCTTCCTATGATGACATCTAAAATACACCTAGTGCGCAAGTATCTGCGCGAAATTTTGATAATTCATAAAGTTCTTGTCAAGCTATATGACAAAATAAAATTAGTAATGGCATGAATGTGTACCAACGTCCAAGAAATTTATTTATTATTTTTAACCGTTCTGATAAAATTATGAACATACTGGTTTTAGAAAGTACATATATATACGAGCATATTCATATGAGGAGGTGGTAAAATATTAGAATAATAGAATTCCACAATTCTAAAAGATAAAAATGAGAAATTTATTTACTTTAGGGAGAAAGTTTATAACAAAGATATTTAATTTCTAAAACTAGTTACGAACTGTAATATTCAAATTTCTATTTACAAAATAACGTTAAATCGGGAATTTATGGTTACTATTTTCAAATATATATGTCGTAAATTAAAAAATATGCATAAAATTTAATTTGTTTTAAAAAATATGTCATTCAAAATTCACAATATGCGTCATTTGTCAAAACCAAATGTAAAGTTAGTCGATATATATACTACATGTTAGCTTTTATGAGAAATATTGATTAAACCTTACATTTTTAATCCTGTGGTGATATTTAGTGAATCTAGAAGGGCGAGTAATCTGATTTCAACAATTACCAAACTACATGCTACGATTATGACAATCTACCAAAAAAAAGTACTATATTATTATATAATGTGGTGCAAAATGCGATTTTACGTGCACAGAGTTAATACGTAATATTATATTATTGAAGTTCTCTTATGTGTGGTAAGTTTATTTACTTTTTATTCATACATATCGAATAAATATGTATTGATTTGATTTGTTGTTGTTTGATCATCAATCCGATTTACACGAACAATGCTCTTGGAGTGCTTAAATACTTGTTTGTTTTATATCAACAATATATCCCTTTGCCCTCATCTAACGCCATTGTTTTTGTGCTTTTGCCACGTTGGGAATACATAAAACATTTTTAATTTTTGTTACTTTCAACAAGGTTTCTAGGTTTTTAAAAATGTATTTCCAAGTACCTAAATATACGCAATTAATCCGGTTAAAATAGTTTCATTTAATATGTCTAAAAATTGCGAAAATGAAAGCTCTCATTACTTTTAATCAATTTTTGTTAAGTACACTAGGGGCTGGCTGGAGTCATCTCGTGTGCTCGCTTGCTGTCAGTCTGTTTTGAATACGTTTTATCCTGAGGGACAGATAGTGAAACAAGCTGGAGCGCTTGGAAGGCGAATAATTATCTGCTTGGCGGCGAACATTCGCACGTCGAAATATGCCGCCTGTGTGCCACTACCCAGTAGTGTATAACGCCCGTTCACTTGGCACGTCATATTCTGACCAAATGACCCGCTTATGCTTCAAAATTCCACCATTTTATGACCGTAGTGAGTAAAGGCCTCTCACTATCCATAGGATGGGGGCCATGCTGGATGACATAGACCAGTTCGAGAGGAGGCCGCAATATACGGGCCGTCCAATGGGACATTTTAAGAGTATGCGCGTCCTGCGACGTCTCATGAGAATGGAGAGGGTTTCCCCCAAGTTTTAGTGGGTAGTATCGGATTCGTTCCGTTCGTCACCATAAGGCGTTAACCTACCTTGCGCGCGGACAGCCTGCGTAAAAAGCAGTTTCCAGTGTCACAAAAAAAGATGCTTCATCAAAAGATGAAAAAAAGATTTTTTGCAATTTATATTTAATACAACAAGTCTTTGCATGGTCACTTTACTTTAACCTTCTGTTGAGGTATAAGCCTAAAAAGGAAATAATAAATAAATAATGAGTTTTACATAAGATAAAAATAATCTATTATAAATGTTTCAGTTAGCACACGATTATTACATCAGTCAATATACGATATCAATAAACGAATATTTTCTTCTACATGTGCTGAAAATGTATTCTAATTTCTAACTACGTTATTAACAGCCGCTTCATGCAAAAATACACTACTAGAGCCTCTATCGAAAATTGTTTCTCGATTTCGTCAAATAAGTAGTAATGTACGATACATTTCATAAAAAAGCATAGAATGCTAATATTGTACGGATTTATTTCTAAGTCGTTATGATTTATATCAACTTACAAAAATAATATAAATTATTGACTATTAGCAATAAGATATATACATTCACCTTTTTTACCGTATCTAATTCTAGTAATAACAAGATATTCTGGTTTTTTAAACTTATATGGGTATAAATTGATTTATATTTACATAAATACATACCGATAACATTGTTGTTTTGATGGTGGTGATGTGCGGCTGCAGCGGCGGCGGCAGCTACAGCAGCCGCCAGCGCCGCCTGTTGCTGTGCGAGTTGCGACGCTAGCTGCGCCTGCAACGCCGCGTGCATTCCACTACGCTCGTTCATACCTGTCTCTCTGTCGTTTCGTACCTCCTCACCTCCGTACGCCGGAGACTCTTCATCTGATTAATTAGTTTGTGTAAATCAAAATCTATATATAAAACGTGAAGGGAAAAATGTATACCCCATTTTTACAAAAATTATGCGGACGGAAGAGAACCAAATTTTGTATACTCAAAGAACTTTAACTTAGAAATGTAAAAAGCCAATATTTTACATAATTATTATAAAAAAATACTTTCCAAGACAAACATTACAAATACATACTCGTATAACTAATAAAATAAACGTTACACACGTATACTTCGGTATAAAATGACAAGCACGTTGTTAAGGCAACGCGTTATGTACGCGTCAAAGAGGCCTCTAGTATATATAAAAATTGCACAGCTTTGTCTAAAAAATATTACTACATTGTAGTATACGGTATTTTTTATAATATGGTAGTTATGAATACTCACTTCTAGTAGCGTAATCAATTCTATCTATATGTTCGAATACTTAAAAACTAGTTTTTTTTAATTTTTAATACATTTCAATATCATGTCGCAGTAAATTAGACGCTATGGTTGTGAGTGTTTCCAAACTAGGTACAAATTTTAATAACATTTCCATAAATAACTTTTTAGTTTCTAGTTCTAAATGTGCAGATTAATATATATGAATATCTTATTTTTTGGATTTTTAGGTTTGATCTAGTTTACTCGGTTGAATAAATTTTTAAACTGAACAAACAGTTTATTTACTTATAAATATTTTTTATGTCATTATAATGAACCTAAATATTCAATGGCATTTCTGTTAGTAAAAGCTTCAATGAATGTTGTTCGCGTTCCAAGGCAAAAAAAAAAGATTCTACTGAACTTAATGAATAAATACATTCAGAGATACAACTACTTGTTTAAATTAAAAAAAATAAATGGTTCTGATACTATAGTAACAATAGATTTTATCATTTTAATATACAAACTTCTTACTTGCTTCGGGTACGGGAGTAACTGGACTTTCGGGTAGAAGAATTCCTTTTTGAACTAACTCATCTCTATTTGCACGGACGGATATCTTCCTTTCTAAGGCTACAAAAAGATATAATTTCAATTGTAAACAAAGCTAGTTTTGAACTTAAGGTAAAATCTATTGATTATAAGCAATGTGTATTAGAATAACGTATGACTGTAAACACGATTGTTTGGAAGTTCGCATCGTCTCGAGGAAATTATTTTATATATAAATTGTTTTCGTATCCCCGATCTGATAAGAACATTTTTGAGCTCCGCCTCTCAATTTGTGATGTCGGAACTAAAGAACCCTATGTGTCGACTCTAGGTTTATTCCATATGGAAAAATCAATAATATTTTTGGAATTTTATAATATAACCTTATTAATTAACCAAAATTCTTAACTAAACCATTTTTAACTGCTAGAGGATTGGTAAAATTAAAAAGTTGAATATAAACTAAAATTATCTTTTTTCCTTAGTTTCAATTTACACCATGTGCTTTTGACTGTCAGGTTAGATTAATCCAGATAGTTAAATTATGGTGTAGCAATTCAAAATATTTTTTTAAATTATTATATATGTAGTAATTATTATTTATAATTACTTTAAATATTGCTACACTACAGGATAGAAACTTTCGGTGCCATTATCCTTAATTGTCTAAATTAAAAGTTTCTTTTTTTTTTTTATAGCATAGCATATATAGTATAACGATACCGTATGTATTCCATACATAATATCTAGATTAAATAGAGTTGGCTGTGTAATATATAATTAATAGCAATAATATATTATGTCCTTCAATAAGTTCTCGCTGTTTCTTAAAAGATGGTATAACGATACGATAGATGGTAACATATCTATATAAACTATATGTAACTTTAAATTTTAGAGCACGGTAGTCCATAATTGTGTCAACAACGTAGTTGTTCATTAATTTGGGAATGTTTAGTGGCAAATAAAGTGTATTTAAATATTGTAGCTGACTTATTCAAATTCTGTTTCGAAAAGAATGTTTATTGAGACTGCGACAATGCGTTGTCGGATACGACACGCAGAGACTGGTTTGGGAGCGTTTAAAGTGTTAGGAACGTAAGGATGTAAGGTGTCATATAAATTTAAAACGAGAGACATAAGATAGACGTTTTCTCATCTATGCACTACTGCATTGCAACAGTAGAAAAGTAAATGTTTTCTGCGCCATATGTTGATTATGGCGATAAAAGGCGGACGAATCCGAGCACAAAATCAAACATGATTCGAAGCTTCTTCTTTGTATTTGGTATGATTAGCAGAGCGTATTTCTTCAATGAGCTGCTCAAACCCAATAAGACTGATTTCAGCTCGCTATTGACTTTAACTAATGCATTTATTGAACTCTAAAAGAAAATCAACTGCTATACAAGTAAAGACACAACAAAGTGATGTAGCACTCGGCCACACGTTGCAAAACAAGTAAAGAATATCTGGAAAAACAAGTCGATTCTTAGATTGCCTCAAAAGACGAAACGTTTTTCCAATGCGGAATTTATTTACTATCAGTAAGATTGTGTAGAAAGTAGTGTCTAATAATTTGATCGTAGGCCTTATCTATGTATACTATAATAAATACAAAATATCCAGTATATATACAATAATTTGGACGTTGATAACATATCAGTCTATATTATAATAAAATAGTAAAAAAAGTGTGTCTGTACATAACAATAAAGATATTTATGAAAAACGATCGAACACTCTGAAAGTGATGTAAAAATAGTATAAAATTTATATATCTATCTATCTTTTCGTCTGTCTGTTTTTACGTGCTCATCTTCGAATTTACTGGACAGGTTTTAATGAAACTTTTTTGGTATATAACCAACAGGCCTATGCAACACTTAAAGTATAATTCAATTTAAAAATGACATACGTCATGTAGAAAAATAAAAGACCATATAAGAAAAAAGTAAAAGTTGCTTTAGCAAAAAGAAAATTACGGACGTCCAGGTTTTAATATTATTAATTATATCCAAGTTTTAATGTCAATCGGTGGTTTATGGAAGTAGTATGGCAAAGGTCACTAAATTCACACAAACAAAGTTGCAAACATCAGCTCGTTTAAAAAAAGCTTATATTTTATGAAAATAGTAAACATGCTGTTATGTAAAATAATATAGATAATAAATTACTTCTAGAAGCTGCTTCAAATTTTTCTGACTTTTTTTTCCGTTTCCATTTCCATGGTTTGAATAGTCTACCAAATGCAGAAAACTTTGACTTGGTTCGCTCAGCGGGCGGTGTGCGCGCGCCGGAACCCAGGCTATTGGTACGCACTGCTGAACCATTTTGTTTTTTGGCTGTAACAAAAGAATTTCACTATTAAACCACAAATAATTACAAATATATATACTGACAAGTTCAACTCATATTTAGTGTACATTCATTTCCATTTTAGGCTACGCTCTGTCTTATTACAGCAGAGAAATTATTAATTTGATAATAATAAATATATATATGTCATTCCATTGAAATAATTATTCGATTTCGCTATTATAGGCAGGTCCACACGTACGCCGTTTCACCACTATCTATTTTGATTGAATAAGATAGATGTTCGGAATTCAACATCTGGACATTGACAACACACCAGTATTATTATAATAAAATAGTAGTGTGCCTGTAGATAACAATAAAGATATTTATGAAAAACAAACGAACACTCTGAAAGTGATGTAAAAATAGTCATAAAATTTATATATCTATGATTTTACATTTTTCGTCTGTCTATTTGTACGTGCTCATTTTCGAATTTATTGGACAGGTTTTAAAGAAACTTTTTGGTTATATAATATGTTCAATATACCATGGATTTTATTGCACTTTAGAGTTATGAATAACTATTAGGTAAAATGCAACCAATGAGTAATCTAACTACGTAGTAAGTATATAGATTATATATGAACTACATCATCAATTCAAATTCACCAAATTATTATTGCTGAAAGCAAAAAACTTAGTTTTGTATATAATTCTATTATATACAAAACTGAACTTTTATTTATTTATTTTATTTATAAGTAAAAAATTAACTGCATCTACCATCTACTAAATGACTGAAAGAAAGTGAAACTAGATCCTGGATCCTTCCGGTATCAGATGAAGAAGAAACTTTCTTAGCATTCAATGGTTTCACCGTGCAGGTGCCAAGCTCATCCAGTAACGAGGGGAGGAGCTCGAGGCCTGAGGACTTGTGACACAAGTATACGCTAAGGGGCTCCTTGGTCTCAGTCATTGTTAAAGATTGAAAAGACACAGATTATTTTTTTTCGAACTACCAGTTATTTAGATATGATTATAAAAAAAAACATTGATGTGACTCATTACATCTGTCAAATTCAGATATAGATTACTTACTTTAAGCACACTAATTTCTGGCAGTACAGCATGTACAAGAATATAATAATAGATTAATTATTATAAATTAACGCCTATCGTGGCGCAGAGGCACAAGCGTGCGACTGTAAATGCGACAGGTTGTGGGTTCGATTCCCACTCCAGGAAATGGAATTTTTCATTTCCTGAGTTTGATAACAAGGCAAAGCGCGTTGTTGAGTTCCGCCACACAGCACGCAATGCCTCCATTCGGCGGAAAGTGGGGAACGGAGTGTCTTAACACTAGGTTCCCTCTGCCTACCCTGCAAAATGCGGGATACTGTGTGAAGCTATGTATGTAATGTAAATTATAATTATTAGACAGCTATAAATACGCTAAAAATAATCATTATTCATTTTTTATAAAATATTAACTATCCATCATCGGAGCTTTAATGTCGGTAAATAAAGACTTCCCACATTTATGTTTATTACTATTTTATGGTAATTGAATATATTTTCAGGTAAAAAATAGCATTGTTCTAACTCAATTTTTTTTTATTATTTTTGAAAAATAAACAATGTGACGAACACAAACCATCCAGCAATTGCGCGGGGAGGCTGAACCCGCGACAAATTTATATTAGTAAGTTTACTAAAACTATACACGAAAGACGGGTAGGCTTCTGTGACATCCTCAAGAGGGTGCAATGTATGTGTAAGCGTTTTTAATGTTTGCGGTTTCAGATTGTGTACGTGAATAAATCGATTAAATATACTGATTATATTTGGATATTTTATTATTTGGATTAATTATTAATTTATTTATAATTTACAATATAATAAGTTTAAAAATGTATTGTGCTCTTTTTACATGGTTAGTCCATATTTCTTACTATAGTACAGTATCCTTTTAATAAGCGGCAAGAGTTGTATTAGTATAAAAAAACCTTCACTGCTTAAAAAGTATTACAACAATTTACAATTAAGGTTTCTTCCTAGGAACACGAACCAAAATGACTCAATCGCATGTCATTTACCTACGTTTGCATTTATCAATGTCCTATGTATTATTGGCCTAGCTTAATCTGTTTAATTTCTTAAAAAATTT
Organism: Philaethria dido; assembly: GCA_033558755.1. Classification (NCBI taxonomy): domain Eukaryota; kingdom Metazoa; phylum Arthropoda; class Insecta; order Lepidoptera; family Nymphalidae; genus Philaethria; species Philaethria dido. The sequence continues at coordinate 1,075,124 of JAKGSA010000211.1, read as the reverse complement.
TTTTTTAAGAAAAAGGTTTGTATAACTTAAAATCGATAGGTAATTTAAATTGTATAATCATCGATTATGTAAGTGGTGTAAGTGACATATTACGGATCCCTGTAATAAATTACAGGTATCCGTAATATGTTATTCTATTTTTCTTAAAATGGATAAATCATGCTAACATCAGATATAAAGGTAAGGACGAATAGTTAATCAATAATAATTAATATTTCATAAAAATAAAAAAATATATATTTTATTTAATTATAAAAAAAACACTAATGGAGAATAAGTCAAATGGTTGCAAATTTGATGAAGTTCTCAAAGTGCACCAAATACTTTTTTATATAAAACATTGATGATGGACACAGAATTTTGAAATATTGGAAGCCTAAATAAATTTGCCTATTTTTTTATTTAGCAGATATGCTTATCTCAAATTTTCTCAAAACAAGAGAAAACGATCTTACAATACTTTTAAAATAAATTTCCTTTTGTATGAACATATAAAATTGCAAGAAAATATTTTATTTACGTAAACATATTTGCGTCACGTTGCTATATTCCTTACATTTTAAACTTTTAATTAATTATTATTCAATAATATATACATAAATTCATATTACTTACTATATAAAGTTCGTCATATACATATAAAACTGTGGCAACATTCTACAAACCTATCACGATTTCATAACAAACTAGACCTTCACAACGACACTGAGATAAAATCAGACAAGCGCACCAGTACACGCTCACAAGCCTCTCAGTTCATACCCACAGCCAATATTATTCTCATAGTACATATAGCTACAATCAATGGCCCCATTACGTCGTGAACCTATTGTTAAGAATGTCCGCACCTATCACACAGAGCAAAAGCAATTTAAAGGACTTAACTCATGTATTATATATTTGTATGATTAATTTTAGCTTCACTATATGGTATCTATATATTAATACATGAAGGAAAAACATTGGATCCCTTTTCGGAAATTATGTGGACGGAGGAGCATGAAACTTGGTTCACTTATAGTTCATATAGCGAAGAATTGCACAATCATAATATCTTTTTAAAATAATGCATGAAAATATATTAAATTAATATAATACATGTTACACACACTACCATGGTCCCACATGCATATATATATAAAGTGACATATATATTGATAGATAACGCGTTGTTAACGCGTCAATGGAACTCTAGTTTAATTTATTGTATTATATTATAAATAATGAATTCACTTGTCTGAGTATGATAGTGTAGCGGACGACGGAAAGGAAAATAATAATAGTTAAGTTTATTGTTCTTAGAATTGTATAGACTATTGTACTTAGAATTGTATAGACTAATGTTCTTTTTAATGTTCTTAGAATTGTATAGACTATTGTACTTAGAATTGTATAGAGTAATAAAAATTAAGAAAGTGTATTGTCACCTCCCTGCGTACAATGCTTGTTTACGAACGCGAGCGAGTTCAGGCTCTCGCTCAGGCATAGGCTATCGCGTGTACGTAGGGAGGAATAAAAAGAGGCACATTTGCCGGTAGCGACACATTCGTTCGGGATACGTGACACAGTGAAGACCTCAGAAGAAATTGAAACAATTTGAAGAAATACAGTCCATTGAAGATACTGGGAAGTGGAGTTTCATTCCGTGAGAAATCACAAAGACCTCCACAACAGATAGCATACATGCATAAAAGACAACACTAAGAACCGATGGATTGAGCTAGATATGTATCATTTTAAAAGTTTTATTATTCTATTATTATTAGCTAAACTGCACTAGTTAGTAATTGTATATATTATACCTAAGGATTCATACAAATATAAAAGCAAACAATGTAGGTACATATCAACATATTCTGCTTGTATTCCAATAATTTGTATTCTAAGAGTGTAAAAATGTTACAACCAACTTGACTACTTATTAGAATAAAAGTTTAATCATTTAAATCCAAGCTGGCACTTTTAAAAATACCTTATAGTATTTGTTACGAGACAAAGCAAAAAACACGATCCCTACTCAAATTTATTCTTTTTAACTATTGAAGCCATAATAACGACATAGCTACTATAGTAAACTATAAGTATATACTTGACGTTACAGATTTACCTTTTTTTTATGAAACTTATGAGGAAAAACACTAGGCACACCTAAGTTATGTTTAAAGACAAACATACAATTAATAATAAAATTTCTAGTACTGCTACCTACTATTTAGCAGTCTACATCTTCAAATAGGTAAGCTGACAGCGGCAATTGTGATTAACAAGTCAAGCCCACAGACCTCAGAAAACTGATAATTAAATAGTGTTGATTCATAACATGTACACCAGTTAAAACATGATTTCATTAAAAAAGGCTTAGAAATTGCCATTCAGGACTAATTTCAACTTTTCAAGTAACATGCTTCTTTGTGCCATAAATAAAAAAGTATATAATAGTAAAGTGTAAAAAAAAAATATGTATTACCAATGCTCCAGTATTCTTAAATATTTCAGTAATTGTGACTTCAAATATTATTTTAAATAGTTAGGTTAGCTTTTTGAGAATATATCTAATTTGGTAAATAGTATAACATTAATAGCTAAAAATAAATTAATCAGAACACGAATAAATCAAAATGATATCAAATGTTACATTTCATAAATTATTCTCTTATCATTCTGTCCTAATTGTCAAGAAAGTTAGGAATGTTCATATAAACAACCGCTAAGATAAAGCAGGACCAAATAAATTTGATTATATATACTTATTGTTCTAGAAATTTTGTGATTATTTAATAATTGTTTCATTTGAACATACTGATGATTTTAAAAGTAAAAAAAAAATTCACTCCATCAATATATTCTTTAGGTTTCCAAATTAATCATAATGATGTGTGGATCTTTGAGTAAACTCTTAAAATTTCATTACTTATACAAATAATCCAATTAAAAGTGTATATTAAAAATGATTGCTGTTTTTAACATTGAACTCTGTTGAATAAACCTTCACTTTCACCCAACATCAACAGAGTGAATTATTCACTGTTTGCATTTTAAGATTACATTGCAATTCATAGTTGCTTTTACTTTAAATACATTGTGTTGAACACAAACTAATTTCAACTTTAAATAAGTGTATATACTTTATGTATTAAAATACAACACCTACATAAAATATATCATAAAGTATACTGAATGTTATAGTGAATCAGATTAGAACCAAAATTGTATAAACCCCATTATGTGAAATATGACATCATCAATACAGTTTTGATAACTTAATAATTTAAATCATATCAAATGTTAGATTTTTGTGTTTATATACAAGAGTTTTAACGTACCAACTAAGGAATTCCACAGACTATTTGAAGAAACAACCTCAGTTTGAGTTGAGGAGTTTAATATGATTTGAAAATAACCACTAAATAACAATACACATTTAAATCAACATATAAAAGTTAGTATGATTCTGTTATTAAGTAGCTGTCGATCCTGAGACGCACGACAGGACTTCATAAATAAAAGCTAACAAATGGTTGCAATAATTCAATTATGTCAGCTTTCTCACAAAAGAAACCATATTAAAAATGAGACCATTTATTTAAAAGTTAAACACACAAACAGATATATCACATAAGTAATACCTCTCTTCTTTCCTCGAGGGGTAACAAAATAAGGTAGAAATAGTTCACGTTATAATGTGAAACAAGCCTGCAAGGAAAAGTAGAAAAAACTTTTAGAAATGTTAGATTTGCGCACGCGGCGAGGTAATCTGTTTAAATTTTATATTTAAACAGATTGTCTTGATTATATCTGCTATATTAACAATCATTAATCTTGATAAAGCAATAATATTTATTTTTTAGGCGTATATTATTATACCTATTTATATTAGACATAGTTTATGTTATTATATTAAACATTATTAGAAAGACTGCTAAGGTTTCTCAAGTACTGACAAAATGTAACATGCCCAGAAAAGTTACGAGTTCACGAAAAATTTAAGTTTGTACATATGTAATAAACATCAATTATGATGAGGATGATTTGTACGATATACTTAATCTTGAATGTATTCTTATTTTAATGCTTTGATCTTCAAATATGTATAGGTAACATATTAAAAGTACATTTAGATACACACATCTTTGCCATAAATAGTTAAACGCGTTTTAATAGATAGAAGTGATTGATAATTTTGCATTTAATTAGTATATCTACAATTAAACTAACCAGCAACAGCAGCCACCTCTTTAGCCCCGACATGAAGGAAGTCTGTAAGTGACAATGAGCTAGCAATCAACTGCCTGCGCTCTTGAAAATCAAGTTGGTCGAGGCTATTGGTCCTGGTACTGCGCACCGCCTGAGCAGGCGCGCTCAACGACATGTCAACTACACGAAGCCATGTCGCACGTGCGACATCTTCAGTATCGACAATAAACACACCACTGCACTAATATATCAACACTTAACAAAGAGACACTCGCGAAATGACAAAAACATGAATATTCCAACTATGACTACAATATGTAATCGCTGTACCTGCGTCGCGAGGGACGCACGCCGCCGGACTGGCGCGCGGGTCGAGACGGGCGGTGTAAAAGGGTGGGGGCCTGCCTGCTTCTGTCGCCCCTGCACGTTGCACTCGACGCGCTTCGTTCGCTGATCCGTGGAATAACTGCCATAGTAATGGCGTACTTTGGCGAAACTCCGACGTGACGACTGACGTCACAATAGCATGGAGATGGGCAATTATTCCTAGACTACTTCAGCACAGAGCCTTATTTAGAAACAAGTGCATAATGCTAACTCTCATTTGGTCTCTGTTGTGATATACAAGTTTTACTGACAATTATATAATTTCCGATATCGGTATATAGTAAATATAGTTAAAGCAATATCAGTTAAAAATCAACTCTCTCAAAGCACAGATTTGTGTTCATAACAAATATATTGTATAATTACATAGAATTCTCACGCGTAACTAACTTTTTAAAAGAGGCTAAATAGCCGCAGAATCTTACTTATACGATTACACCACACAAAAATATCTTTATTCGTGTGAAAAGATTAGTTTTTTACTTTAGAATCAATTCAAAGAATGTATATGAGAAATATTATATGTAATTTATCTATATAAAAATGATGCAATTAAAATGTAGACTTTATTCACAATACATTTTTCATATACCTATCTTCGTTCAGTCAAACCAAGATCCTTCCTTCTGATACCTTATAATAAATAAATTCTTTTTTAGCAAAAAATGATTTAATAATTTTAGCTAAATTTAGTAGTTACATAGATACTGGAGAATTTTTGACTTTATACCTGTTGATACAAGTGAATATTACATCTATCATCTACTTGCAGATACAGAAACCACCATAGAAAAAGAATTGCGAAAAAAAAAACAATAATGTAGTGAATCATTATGATTTACAATAAATGGAAATTCCTATTGTTTCCTTCATTTATTTAACGTTTATCCTCTCATCTCAAATATATATAAGATTTGTTTTTACTTACACACTGTCACATTTTTATCTAGCATTCCACTTTCGCTTTGCGTATCATCATCAATTGGTCTGCGTCTTTTAGAGTCTTTAATCTTAGTCACTGAATCGTCCATATTGCACCATCGCGAACACATTAACTATTTTATTTTCATCTACTACAATTTTGTCTACTTTGTGTCACCAAATAGAATGAACGACCAATTACAACTAAGACATTGAATAGGAACGATATAAGATTAGATAGCGGCTGATAAGTATGACGTTCATCATTATTTTTTACGAAGTATTAAAACGATACATTTATATAAATGATATGTTTTATGTCACTAGAAAAATATATTGAAGTGTAAATAATTACTTTCGTTATTATTGTAATATGTAATTATATTTTTTGCATGTAATAAACAAATTGTAGTTGATATTATTAGGGAAATTCTATACTGTCCATATACCTAAATATACTACCCATATACCTATACATTGGCGTGAACTCGGTTTGATTAAGCATGTAACCTTTCTTTATTAATAGAGATACTTTGTCCTAGAAAATAAATCGAGCGTATTTTCAAGCTCAAAGCTATTTAAGCATGCAATGAGTGCGACGAAGCCTGAACATATACAACAGAAGGTACATAAAATATATAAAAAATACAGCGATCCATTTATCACACATTATAAATAGATCTTTTTGTCCCTTCAATGTGAGAAAATGTCATCTAAATAAAATAATTATAAGAGTAATATTAAAATAATTATTTATTTTATTATTGAGTAATTACTTCACACAGTACCTTCCTTTTAGGACATATAAATGACCAAATATAATAAATATTTACTATAGTACCTTGGTACAACTTGGTTATGATTATGAATTAACAATGTACTAATATATATTTCTCTAACCAACAATCATAGTTTAAGTTGGTATCAAAATCATAACAATGTGTCAGCTCACCTTTTGCATAAATAGGAAAATCACCATCAGATCTACTATGAGTGAGCATGGGTCCGTAGCACCGCCACGGCGGCCCGTCGCGCCCCGCCCGCTTTCCCTCCACGGTTTTATTCACCTCCAACCCATAAGCACATAATTAAGGCACAAGGCCTCAAATATATTAACGCAAAACTCAACTCTTGATATGGCGTTTAGCTAGCGTAACCCGCTCTGAGTCTTAGATGGCGGCGCCACGGAAACGATGAGAGTAATTGGAAGCTGCGGCGCATCTAACATGCGCATCCCTCACCCTCTTCTATAATACTATCGCGATTCTCAGTAGGAGTACGCAAAGTACACAGAAAAAAATATACTCAATATTATGTATCTTAACTATTACAATAGAAATAGGGATTCATTCATTTTAGAGATTTTAATGTTTGAATTTATATATAAATTTTATTTTGGTTCCGAACTGATAAATTTTAGTGCCAAATTAAGAAAATAGTTATATTAAACGTATATTTCTATGTTTTTTTTTAGATATTCCAACTCCACTAGGGTATAATGAAGGTTATAATTTGAGTAAGAAAGAAAAAATCTATTTAATATGATTAACTTGAGGCATTGCGTACTGAGTGGCGGAACTCAACGCCGCGCTTTGCCTTGTTACCAAACCCAGGAAATGAAATATTCCATTTTCTGGAGTGGAAATCGAACCCACAACCTGTCGCGTTTACAGTCGCACGCTTGTGCCTCTGCGCCACGACGATCTGGAAATATGATAATAAGCCAAACTATATGAGATATGGAAGCAATTTTTTTTTTTTTTTTAGCAATTTTTTAATTTCTTTATTTTCTTACAAAGCCCAACTTAAAAAATATTTTATGAAGTGAGAATACCGAATACCTCAAACAATGTATTATATAATTTATAACATTTTTTTTTGTGTTAAATTTAAGAATTAATTCGTTTATTTTTTGTTTAAAATTATTTATTAATTTTTTTTTTCTCAGTTTTAAGTATTTTTTTTTCATAGTTACTTTATTTTTATTACAATAAGCATTGTTTTGTTTTTCTTTTTTGTTATAATTTGTTTAGATGTTAAGTGAGCAACATTTTTATTTTATTTTCATGATGTGTTAGCCTGTAATTGAGACGTGCTATGTAATAATATAAATGTATATAGAGTGAGTTGTAACTCAACAATATAAATGGTATCATAGTATGTAGCGTTGGCTTTCCAAAAATAAATAAATAAATAAATAAATTTATAACGATAGACAAAGACCATAAGGCTCACACGACTCAATTTGCGGGCACCATTTGAACCTTATATATATTTTAACAATATTTGAAGTTTAGTGATTCAATATAAGAAAAATGCTGAAATATCTCCAGACCATTTCCACATACAAATTTAAAAAATAATGTTCTTGTCAGATATAATAGCAATCTTTAAAAAAAATAATAAATTACTGGTAATTAACAGCAATCATTTTTTTATCAATTTTTTTCCTAATAATTTTAATTTAATTTTTCTAATATTTAGTTTGCTTTTCCATACATTCTGTACTGGTTGTGTTACTCAGATACTGATCCCAGCAAATGTGTTATAATAAAATGAATTATAATCTCTAAATGAACCCGTTTTCCCCATATATTGACCACACAAAGTTAATTAAGTATTCTTTAAAGAATAATAACAATAATAATATAAATACAATATAATTTAAATAAATCAGATTAACAATTATTATAACAATTTTCACACAGATAATGAACACAGGAAAAACATGAAATTGAGATTTTGTAATAGTCAATAGCTCATAATATTAATAACTCATAGTATTATCATAATATGATTAATTTGCATACAACCATTCCCATGTAATTATAAAAAAAATTTTTATTTACACATAGTATTAAAATAGCTCAAGGATCATGTTACTTACTTATGTCACCATTAGTTGATGATGAATCAAAAGGTATAGATAAATGCCTGCCGCCTTTGCCAATGGACTGTTGTGTAACCAGGTTTAGTTTTTCACCACTGTCACCTATTAAAATTATGGTTTGTAATAACATATTTTACTATAGACTGTATTAATACATATTTTAAAACATACATTTTAAAATATCATATATATAATAGCTTATATAATAACTAATGTAATCATTTTTTCTTTATTTTTATAATCTATAAGAAACTTAAAGGATAATAAGCAGGTAGATTGTTTTCAGGAAAATCCATGTAATCAAATAAAGTTGATCCTAAATTATGTGGTGTTCTTGATGCATGTAATGAAGAGTACGATTTTATATATGCAGTTTTCCAATCCATATTTTTGTCTTTAATTTCATTTTTAAAATCTCTCTTAAATAGATTATGCCAGAAATTTTCATTCTTCAGTAATAAATTCAGTCTAGTGCAAGTTTTAGCTGTATTCACAATATCAAGTATCGGTAAATTTATTAATATATTAAAAAGGAGTTCTTGAGGTAATCCTATAAGACTGGCACTAATATAACCAAAAAATTTCAGCACCGAACTTTTTGCTGGATTTATTATCTTGTTTTTTAATGTAAATGATAAATGTTTAATATTATGGAACATTTTAACAATATTTGAAGATTCTAGTGAGACAATATATTGAGTGATAGGGAGACAAGCAGTATACACTTCATAATTGTTATTTTTGATAAAGATGTCTAACAACACAGAGGAGTCCATGGGTAGCATTATTAATTTTATATTAGTGTCATTGAAACTAGGCATTATCAATGGAACTACATATATTCCAGAAGGTTGTTTCCATTTTGTTATTGGATAAATGGTAACATTTTTACAATCAATGTCAGCTTGGGATTCGTCAATTTTGAGTGTTAATCCATTTTCGGAAATAATATACATAACCATTGTGAGAAATATCTGTTGCTTGGCTAAATCTGAAGAATCGCAGTTAGACAATATTTTTTTAACTATTTCCATAAAATGTTGAGGTACTCTTTCTGAAGTACTATCTTCTAATTTAATATCCATTGCAAATCGTAGAATACGTATTTCATCCAAGGTGACTTAACGATTTTTTTCAAATTTTTAATATAAGCGAATCTAAGCCAAATAAACTAATATTTAGGATTGTGTCAATTTGAGATTTTATATTATATTAAGCAACGGGTCAATTAATACTACAGAACATGAAACAAAACAACCTAATAAAATAAGTCTGAAGTCAGCTTTTCAACAAATGTCAAATGTCATCTGTCATTTCAGTCAGTTATAGTAGGGTTATGTTCAATTTTACCTGAAACACCATAAGCGAGGATATAATAATATCAATACATATTCGGCGTATAATATAAAATTAAATTTATGTACTTTATTGTTTTTTGCTTTGTTATTCTTGTAAAAAAATTGAATATTTAGCCAATATACATAATAAAAGTAACAAATGCAGTGTTTCCCTCAATTTTTTTTTTTGAAAACAATAAGTTCCTTGGTTTTAAAAAGATTTAAAATATTAATGTTAATAATAAAGATTTAATAATATTCTATAGTACAGATTAATGCACAAATGAACTTAGTAAACATTTATTTAGTCTTAATTTTCGAAATCTAAATAACACATTATCAATGTCAGAATTCAAAAAAAGATTTTTTTTAATATTCCCTTTTACACTTCTAAATATTTTAGTTCCTCTTTAACATAACAATCTGCATTTTGCAGTGATAGAAGAGAATACACACACACACACACATATATATAAAATACTTATACCTTGCGGTACTATATTATTTCTTATTTTATTTGACATTAATGTTATAATAATATTTTTCTTACCAATCTAATCATATCAAATAGATATATTAATTAAATATTAATTAATACTCAAAATATTACAAAAACTTAAATTAATTATATGATTGGGTGGATTTTGTCAGCCAAGGAAATTTCTCATACACCATTTTTTCACTTAATTATGTTTTAATTAATATATTTGCTACTTTTTTTGTCATTTATTAAGCTACAAAGTAGCATTTACGATAATAATGATTTCAATTGTACAATAAGTGTGTAAGTTTCATGTTATAATTTTTCATTTAAATAACTAACTATCTCTCTCACTACCCTTCTAGGGATGAAATGTGAAAATTAAAGAAATATATAACTCAGTAAAATATAAGAAATTCATATGTAAATTATATAAAAACAATACATCAAAGTCAGTTATGTACTTGGTATATTGATTGTAAATATAGTGTATATGTAGATTTTAATTTGTAGTAAGATTGACTATTTTATTATGTAAAATAACATAGTGATCTCCTCATAAATTTCAATACTGAACAAACTATGAACAACAAAAGTAGCCATAATCTGTAACAAAATCAGTACATATGCAATATTTAGAACTAAATAAGATTTTGTTACATCTCATTTAATCTCTCATAAACAGATAGTTTCTTGCTGTTAAATGAAGTTTGGTTTGTCATGAAATTTTAAAACATAAAATTAATACAAATTCCTTTTAGAATGTAAAGTTTTTGGTCAAAAATGTATATAAGCCATAAGTCTTTCTGTGGCTGATTTTAGAACCTATACTTAATTGACTTAGCTTTGTCAAATAAATTAGACATAATTATAAAGAGGTTATGCTTAAACAAAATGAAGAAAAAAAGTAAATATAAATAAAAAAAATAGAAAAGTGTAATTATAACTTACCACCAAATGTACTGTTGTTCTGTTTCTTATTGCTTTTCAAAGAACCATCTGAATTATGATTACACAAACTTTTTTCGTTGTCACTAGCCATTGAATATTTTTTTAAACAATCATCAGTAAATTTAACATTGTTATAAAATTATATATCTAAAATTACGAAGCAGAATAATATTTTACAAACGTACAAAAGTAGCAAAACAGTTTTTTTTGATAATTATACGATTACTAATACATGTTTACACCCTCGACAACCAAAAACTGTTTGACATCTGTTCAAAAACTTCTAAAAGGCATAATAAAGTATGTAAATTAAAAGTGAATTATTAATATTCATTGAACATCCTCATTTAATTTATATTATTTTAATAATTACGTAAATAATTAGTTTAAATCAACAAAATTAAAATTCAAATTCCAATAGATATTTAAAAAATGTCAAAAGATTTTATTTTCCTTATACAAGATAAGATGCTTGTGTAAATGAAACACCCATTCACAAATTCTAATAATTTATTTAAATGATTGTGCTAAATCATTTCTGTCTGTTCTGAAATGCAAAAAAATATGAAAGAAATATATATATAATTTAACAAAAATAAGCTTATACGACATTCATGATTTCATTCAGAATTTTTTATATGGAAAAGGCAAGGTAAATGAGCGGTTACCCGAAGTAACCTGATGGTTATTGAACTCTGCCGCCCACGACCAGATGAGCTACAGGTGTGTTGCTGGCCTTTTAGAAGGAGATAGACGCGTCTTTTGAAGGTACTTATATCGTATCAGACCGGGAACACTGCCGTTATTAGGCCATACCACAGTTGTGTGGCACGTACGGTAAGAAGTTCTTACTACGCACAGTAGTGGAGTGCCATGTATCCCTCTGATGGACATAGTGTTTAAGCATATGACGTACTTAGAAAATTCAACAGCAGGAATCTGGTTTTAACATTTTTTCTATACAATCCCCATGATATAAGCGGTAGAAAAGGACAGCGAGGAAACGGCTCTACGTAACGTCAAACTGCCTTGCACAAAATATTGAGTCCCTAATTATTCGAACAGCTCTACGTTACATTCAATCAAATGATTTAAACTGATGCTGGGAGTCACTAGCCCAGAGATGAGAAAAGTACTCCATATAAGGCCGAACCTGAGCTCTACACAGAGCCAAACGGTTTTTGGACGGAATGTACTGTTCCTCGCTTTGGCGATGACACCCAGTTGCTTCGAGCCCAACTTGGCCTTGAATTCCAGATCATCGCGATATTGGCAGTTACTCGAAACGTTAAGACCCAATATATTGATACTGGGCGTATCTTTAAGAAGAGTGTCCCGATAGCTAGCGGCACAATAAATGGGGTTTTCTTATTGGTCAACACGCAAACTTGTCTCTTTTGGAAATAAATTATATAATAAAGACAACAATTTTTAATATGCAATATTGCAATAAGAAATGATAATCAGTGTTATTGATTACTCTAGTAATTAATTAATATTAACAGTAGTAGTATTTAACTGAGAGAATACTACTACTGTTAATATTACAGGATTGAAAATAATATACATACATACATACATACATAACTTCACACTGTATACCACGTATAAAGCAGGGTAGGCAGAAGAATCTAGTGTTAAGACACTCCGTTCCCCACTTTCCGCCGTATTATTAAAATAATATCATAGTAGAAAAAAGTAAAGATATGTAGAAGTGGAGCATGCAATTAAATACTTTTGTCTGTATTAAAGCAATATATATATATATATTATGTATATGATACAATAGGTATTAACGAAGTTATATTTTAGATAATCTGTATAAAAGCTTTAAAACAATTCACAGATTATAATATAGATCTATTGTATATCTATTTTTAATCTGAGCTGGCAAGAACCAAGTAGTAGCGCTGTGTTTGACTTCTTCATATTCATAAAAAATCACTGTAATATTTATAAGATCTTTAATTTTTAGTTCACCGTAATTAAATTTTGTAGCTGTTTAAGTTGATTTAGGGATCAAATTATATCACTAAAGTGCAGGACAAAATATTTTATTTTGCTGATGTGATTTTATTGAGATGTCATCGTATATGGCAGGTGTTTTTGATTTAGATTTAGATGTGGATACAGTTACAGTTGCAGACTCTGATGAAGACGATATCATAGAAGTTGATGAGGTACTTATTTTATATTTGTAGACAAAGTCAAAAAAATATCACCTAACCTAAATCCCGATCAATATACAAGTTTTAATATTTTTCATCAGCTGTATCGAGCTTATCAACTTTTGTTCAGTTAATTGTTTATTCTCACATTCGGATGTATTTTTTTTTCTGGAGTTACATAAAAGTTTTTCAACTATTTATTTTTTATAGGTAGATTATGATCCCGAGCTACACGTCAATAATATTGTAGAGTAAGCATATATTTCTATAAATTGATAATTTCAAAAATTTATACAATACTTTGTATGCTAAAGTATATAATGCTTTACTTTTTATTTTAAGGACTGAAGGATCTGAGACAATACAACTTTCAGAAGATAATGTAAATCCAGGACAATGCAAAAGACTTGGTCCTCAAGATTTTGAATTACGAAAAGTTTTAGGAAAAGGTGGATATGGAAAAGTATTTCAAGTTCGTAAGATTACAGGACCTGATGCTGGTGCACATTTTGCAATGAAAGTGCTTAAGAAAGCTTCAATTGTTCGTAACCAAAAGGATACTGCTCACACTAAAGCAGAAAGAAATATTTTAGAAGCAGTTAAGGTATTTCTATTAATTATATTAGTTTATTATATAACTTCCTACATGGGATATGTAAGTAACATAAACATACTAGAAAGAACCTACTATATATATTTCATTCCTTCACACTATTGAGTTTAGTGTTTTATTAATATAAAACATGACAAGATATTAACAATAATTTTAATATTATCAAGAGTGGGAATCAAACTCATAATCATGTACAGACACTGCAGTTATGGCTTTTTTTTTAACTTCATGCTGTATTTGGCTCATAGAATGGTAAGGAGATGGAACCTGAGAACCTAGTGTTAAAAAAATCCATTCTCTGAAAACTTCCATTCCCCACTTTCTGCTGAAATTAAGTGACTTTGCATGCTATACCTTTTCACCAAAATAAAAAAGAAATGAAAAGACTACATATAAATATTTAATATTTTCATTTCCCGGAGTGGAAATAAAATCTACCACCTGTTTGTGATTACAGTTCCACTCTTGTGTGCCACAACAGGCCTCATGCTACGATGGTGTATTACATAATTATAAAAGCTCATTTTATTTTGAGTTTTAAATTTTTATAATTTTACTTTGCTATAGTAATTATATTTTATATTGTTATTTTCAGCATCCATTTATAGTTGAATTAGTATATGCTTTTCAAACTGGAGGTAAATTATATTTAATTTTAGAATATTTAAGTGGTGGAGAGCTATTTATGCACTTGGAACGTGAAGGGATATTTCTTGAAGACACAGCATGGTATGTAAAAGTAGTTTAAAGTCAAATGAGAAGCATATAATGATAAATAAAATATTTAATAAGGCACATTAATTGTGTTCTTAGGAAGCTTTTTCATGTTTTAATAAATATCTTTTTATTATATGTAAATGTTTTTTTTTCAATGTGTTAGATGATTTTTTGTAGTATAGTGTAACCCATTGCACATTGCGATTGACAGAATTTAATAAAATCACTCATGAGCTAGATATTCTTATTCAATTGTATGCAATGCAAGCAGGGGACTACCTACAGAGCTCACTAGTTTTTAATAAAATTTATCATATTAGTAAAATTCTACATATATTTTTTTTTAAGCTCAAAATATTTTTTAAGGAATGATATTAATTTTTTATGTAATATGGTTTTTAAAAATAGGCATAAGGTATTACTATATTTCATTATTCTATTAGTTTGTTTTGATTATGAGCTACTAGTAACCATTCAACCGAAACAAATTTTATTAAAATTTAATTATGTGATATATTTTTCAAATAAATATTAATAAATTGATTTTTAAATTTTAATTTTTAAAGAGAATATGGTTAATAGCAATTGAGAAATTACCTTTCAAAGATTTTGTTCTCAACACATTTTATACATAAATCTTAACATTTCATGATCAGATAAGATAGTATTCTCATAAGGTTATATGTTTTTAATTTGATAAAATTAAACATGTATGAACCTTGATATAATAAATATAACAATTATCATTTAATTTTTAAATTAAGTTAGTCAAAAGACCTTTATTTTTTGTGTGGTAATGATATTATCTTATCATATTACTCTTTTAAGTCTTTTGTGGGTTATTAATCTTCGTTTAGTAATATTTACACACATATATTATTTATATTTTGATCCATTTTTAATTTTTTTATATTTTATAGGAATAAAATTTCTCTATAAGGCTCACTAATTGAATGTTGTATTTTTCAGTTTCTATTTATCAGAGATTATACTAGCCTTGGAACACTTACACAGTTTAGGTATAATTTATCGTGACCTTAAACCAGAAAATGTTCTTTTGGATGCACAAGGTCATGTGAAATTAACAGATTTTGGATTATGTAAGGAACACATTCAGGAGGGTATTGTCACTCACACATTTTGTGGAACCATTGAATACATGTATGTAACAAATATGCATAATTATTTATATTTATACCATCTATTTTACAAATAAATCATGTTTGTGATCTTTACTCTGTGGATAGGGCACCTGAAATTTTAACCAGAAGTGGTCATGGCAAAGCTGTAGATTGGTGGAGTCTTGGTGCGTTAATGTATGATATGTTGATTGGTCAGGTATGACTTTTTTAAGTTATTTTGTTTATTTATAATTAACATAGTAAAAAATGCCTTTTATAATTTATCATTCTTTCCCTCTAGCCACCATTTACTGGAGATAATCGTACAAAAACTATCGAAAAAATACTTAAGGGTAAATTAATGTTACCGGCCTACCTCACACAAGATGCTCGCGATTTAATAAGGCGTCTTATGAAACGTTCAGAAACACAACGTCTAGGTGCTGCTGGTGCAGCGGCTGTACGGGGTCATGCATTCTTCAAACATGTTCATTGGGATGATGTTTTTGCTCGCAGATTAGAGCCTCCTATTAAACCTCGCTTGGTAAGTTTTAAAATAATAACGAATCGATCAATGTTGAGTATATTGTTTCTTGCTAATATAAATTATATAATAATTATTTATTAATTTTTGTGTTGTCATTTTTAAGGCCAGTGAAGATGATGTTTCTCAATTCGATACTAGGTTTACATTACAAACACCAATTGACTCTCCAGATGAATCAACACTTAGTGAAAGTGCTAATCTTATGTTTCAAGTAAGAAGAATATTACTTATTTCTATCTATTTAGTATTTTAAATTATTGAAATATACTTTATTATATCTATACAATAACAAATAATCATATGTCATTTATTTCATAAAATAACTTCAAAGAATGCAGAAATAACATGCATCAAAGCCATTTCTATGGAAAAGTAAATACTCCTTCATCTGCATAATTTCAAAGACAGTTCACAGTTCTTGATGATTACTTCAAATATGAATATTAATTTTCATCTAATTACGAATAACACACTATAGGTAAATAAATTAGCAAGTATATTGTGTTCAGGGCTTTACATACGTAGCGCCATCTGTGATGGATGAAATCCACAAGCCGCGCGTGGTGACCGCCCGTTCCCCGCGCCGCCCGCGCCCTCACAACCACAACGCATTCACGGTGCCTCCCGCCTCCACTGCCCACACACACTCACACGCTCAACAAGAGGACCTTATGGATGTACAAGGTTTACCTATATAGTGAGTATATACGTGTTATACCACGCGAAATGAAGACAAAACTTACTTACCTCAGTGACTCATGTAAAAAGTGAATTTATTAAAATTTATTAAATAAAAATAAACAATGTCATTTTTTTCCACAATTCATTTTCATATAAAAGATATCAGTATAGATTAATTTGTGATTGTGTGTGTGTGTAATATTTAAGTTATTTTAGTTTAACTTTACTAACTTAAAATATATGTTTTTGAATTATAAGGCATATCTTTTTTGAAATTAATGTTTATTGGACATTCTAGTTTTATATTTTTGATTTGACTTTTATACATTTTGTATAAAAGGAAGTATGTAGTTTATCTGCCAATGCGTAAAGAAATGGTTTTGAATGTTGTCATAACACACAATGCCTGATCACACTTCACTAGGAAGAGTGTAAAATTATAACATCTTGTTGTTATATTAATATAACGCCTTTTTTTCAGGCCTAGAATAATTTATATAGTTGGCTATTTTATACAAAGGATGAATTCAACTACAAATGCTGCCCATCTAATGTCCGTAAAATAATGGTACTGTTTTTATACAACTATTATTAGATGTACATTTTATACAAGTTACCGTTTAGTTTAATGTTTTGGTAGGAATTAAACATGTATTGAAAATGTTATAACCCAACTATTATGAAAAAATATTAATAAAATTAACTTACAATATGCCTTGTTACCATGCTTAATGAATTGAATTAAAAGATCATTTTTATTTTGTACATTGGTGTTTAATTTAATGACTTTCAATATATTCAGAGTAAAAAATATTGGTTTTATAATTATTTAATTTAACAACTTAATTCCAAGTGAGCTTAAAAATTATTAAAGAATTAATTTTAAAGTATAAATTTTATTCATCACACTTGATACCGCGTAGCAAGTAGTCAGAGAGAACGGAGTCTTAAGACACTTTGTTCTCCAATTTTCACCCGAATTGGAGACATTGCATGTTAATTACCAAACTCACCTCCGCGGTTTGTCTTCCCTGAGCGGGAAAATGGAAATAATCCAAACATAATCATTTTTATTATATATGTATATATACTGTTTTATTACAGCATAGATAGTCTGCTTAGAAACAGCAAAGTAATGGAACATAAGAATAGTATAGGTGTCTTTTAATTGCGGGTAGTATAAGAAATGTTTATAAAAAAAACGAATGCTGTATAGATTTCAAAGACTATAGCCTACTAGCTTTCCGCCCGCGGCTTCGCCCGCGTGGATCTCGGTTATATCGCGCGACATGGTAAGAAGTAGCCTATAGTCTTTCCGAAGGTTTAGACTATTTGTCAAAATTGGTTAAGTGGTTTAGGTGTGAAAGTTGTAAACAGTTGAACAATCTTACATGATTTTATGTTTGACAATAAGGAACTTCCATGCAAACTTTTATCCCCTATTTCACCCACTTCCACCCTTTTTTTCACCATAAAAAGTATCCTTTATCCTTTCCCAAGTTCAGTGCTACCTTTATACCGAATTTCACCAAAATCGGTTCAGTGGTTTAGGAGTGAAAGCGTAACAGACAGACAGATAGACAGAGTTACTCTCGCATTTATATTGGTAAGGATGGTCAGCTACAAAGTATTCCGCATCGAATAGTCAAAGTTGATGGGACTTTTTCCCTATTGAATGGGATAGATACATAAAATAAAGTTCAATCAACTGAATTCACAGCAGATATCACTTCTTATTAATCATTTACACTATTAAAAAGGAATCCAAACCAATTACACCGGTTAACGTCTTGTCGAGGTGCATGGGTATTAAGTTTTTATATTAGTTTTAGGCCTTATATATTAGAAACTAGTTGTTTCCCGTAACTCCGTTAGCGGAGACTTTATAACCCTTTCCACGCTGATTCAACTCATCAGCCGCTTTCATCGAAAATAAGGACTAGGATCATGGGCTTATACCATGGTATATAATCATTCCCCCGGATGGAGACCGAAATCATTCCCATCGAACTTATAATAATACACTGTCAACAGAAAGATGCCCATCACGCAGAAAATCTTTGGTAAAGGCACCATTTCCTTATGTCTAATAGGTTAGCTGGACTATTATTGTTCTTCAACACATGTTCCAAATGTTCACAACAACGTAATACGTAACAAATCACAATCAACTTCAACGGCTTTTGTTTAGGCGCTTTTTAAATATTTTTTATAATAAAACTGGACAATTATAGTTCTTTATCAGATGTTCTTTAATTTTAAATGTCAATCCAAAGTATCCATCATTACAAAGAGAGAATTACACAACAAAAAGTTTCTTTTAAATCAGTCTAATAGATTAAAAGATGTGCGCGTACACAGACAGACAAAAATTTCAAAAATCATACATTCGAATTCTATAAGTGTTTTTATACACCCCTAACCGTTTTTTTTTTAAATATCTTCAATGTAAATTATATTTTATATGTGGTGATTTTTGTTATGATCAACCAAGAGATGGTCAAAATTAAAAGACATTACAATAGAAAAAGATACTGAATATTTTACTATGGATTAATTATACCTAGATAACTATGGCATAGGTCACATATTTACAGAATATATATTGGGCTGTCATGAAAATTAAAATAAAATATTGAAATTTGGTCTATGTTCGCGACTTTTCAAAAAGCGGTTGAAAACGCGCATTAATCTTTAGAAACAATATACAACAGCAAATTTGTTTTCAATAAAGAAATGTAAATTTTAGCCCATTTTTTGTAATAAAAACGAAATGTTATTGAATTATACACAAAGAAAAAGAATAGAATATTTATTTATTTTTTTTACTTTTTAACATATTATTAAAGATGTTGACTGATTGAATAACAGATAAACAAAATTATAGACCGCGCGCGATTTCAGCGAAGGTCTGAGGAATGAGTTAGTGAAAAAGTATCGATAATTTACATGAAATAAAAGTTGTACTTCTTATAAATTTTCAATATTTTTTTACATTTATTTGGCTTTTAATTTCCACCTGTCACACATCGATAACCTATTGTAATGAGAAGCCCTAATCGATAAGTTTTTCTAAAACATTCTTCACCATTTCACGTGCTTGGTGCTGAATAAAAACTTGTTTTTTATATTACTCAAAGTACTAGCTTCAGTCATTTCTTAAATAAAAAACGAAAAGGTTACGCGACTTCAATATTTTGTCAACTATCAATAGACGTGTAAGACGCAAAGGACCACAATATACTTTGAACGTGCGAGGCGACACGAACGAGGGCGGGGTGATGCTCCCGCGCTTTACGTCAGGCCTCGACTGCACTCGAATCGCGCGCAGACTATACCTAACTTATTAATAAAAAAAAAAATTATTACTCCCCATACAATTTCTGCTTTATTTTAGGACTCTAATTTTCATTATCCCACAAAAGTAACATTTTAAAATATGTAATATGGTCATGTAATAATTTAGCAAATATAAATGGAATATTATTCAAAAACATATTAGGAACAGTTTATAAAATTTTAAATAACTAACTGCATATCCGTACAATGTTCGCATATATAATAAATATGTGTTTCATCTGATTCAACTACTGTAAATTGTACATTACTATTACACATGTTACTGTGGCATTCTAATTTTTCATTGATAATGGCTTTTATTTCTTTCATATCTAAATTTGTTTTCACATTGATATTACAAGAAACACAAGATAAAATTTTATCATGGAGAACTACATTGCTTTTTTGACAAATAAAACATATAATATTGTCATCCTTTTCTATGAGTGACCAATCAATGCTGTCAGTTTGTGATTTCTCATATTCTTCTATCCACCTGGAAAATAAATGTATATTGAATCAGAAACATAAAATAATGTGTGTTCAAGTAAGTATTAAATTTGATTTATTAGAAAGTTATGTATTATTTAGACTGATCGAAACACACATGCAAGGTTATAATGCCTTAAATAAAGCTATAAGAATGTATTTATCATTATTAATCAAATATGAAAATACCCATCCATCTGCTCATGATGGAAAATTATTCATAGTCAAAGCTTGCAATGTTCAATGCTATGCTTAGTCTTACCAGAGCTGAGAAATTCAATATTTAAAATATCACAATTTTTTAAAGTGGGAATAAACCCACAACCACTCACATTTATAGTCAGACACTGAGTCAATGAGTCCAAAAGCCTTAATCAAATCAGATAATTTCCAACATGTACTTTAAAATCAGGCTTCACAACAGGCCTTAAGTAGTGTAACATGTACAATAATATTAACAAAAATATTTGTAATAAATTTAAATAGCATAAATGCAATATAAAAAATTACACACCAATCTAATTCTTCTTGTATCAGTTCCTGTTTAATTTCCTTTAATATTTCCATTTCTTCAATATTATTTAAAATTTCATTTTTTATTTCATTATAGTAACTATTAAATGTTTTATTATAAATGCTAGTGAGTGTTGTTTTTAAATCATTTTCTCCAGGTCCGCGGAATCTATTAATGAGCATATTGCGACAGTTTTGCACCTTATGCTTGTAATCCTAGACAACATAATGTAAGTAAAGAAACGGAAATTTTACTATGTACTATTTTGTACTATTTTAAGTATAATAACAACTGATTATTTACCTTTCTCATCTTCTCTTTTAATTCAATAGGCGATTGTATTTGCTTTGTTTTAAGATTTTTATACGAAGGCGAAGAGCATATTTTAGGTGAATTCATTTTATAAATATTTCAGATTCTGAAATGTTGCAAAATAAAAATAGCGTTATATATAGAAATATTTATAAACCAATTAATAATTATATAATAAGTATCTAAGGTTTACATATTACAATAAAAACGAATAATTAAAGTAATACTACAAATATCATATTTTGAAACATGAGAACATTTTACATTTTTGTTTTCACAATAATGTGACATTGATAACAGACTATACAGCTTTTCAAATGTCGATGGCAACAACAAGAAAGACCTTACTGTATGTATGTTTAAATTATAAGATAAAGTTGAGAATACAATGCATATAAATAGCATTTCAGAAATATGGATGTCAATTTACGCATGGAACAAAATATAAAAATATTATTTTATAACACTCACAAAATTAATATCGTTTTCTAGTGGGTAGTAGGTATAGTTGGCATTAATGACTCAAGATGTAAAGAAAATTCAATGGCTAATAATAATGTAGATGTCATATTAAAATTATAGTTATAACATTTTTGTTTAATTTATCCTGGACAGTATTTAAAAATAGAAATAGATACAAAAAGATACTCATTTAGTTATTTATTGTGGTGTTATACCTTTGATCTAATGTACAAAGAATAGAATGTTAAAATATTTACTTTTCGTGATGTTTTCTCGTAAAATTTGTGTTGGTAAGAGACAAAATGTTCAAAATGTTTGAATGTTTAAATGTGTAAATTAAATATCAATATTTACGGGCAGCATAGTGTCCGCTAGATTATCTATATGTACTCGTAATTATGTTTTGCTGTAGCAACATTAGGAATATATGTCAAATAGATGGAAATGGAAAAAAACAATGTGAGTGATAAGTGAAAATATGGCCAGGTATAAAAGTTAAAATTTATGAATAGCTGGAACTAAAAATATAATTGTTAATTTAGTTTAGCCACCTCAAAAATTAAAATGACTCATGTCGAGAAACACCAGAATCGATCTGGCAAGGAGACTATACATTCTGGACATTTTATGGTATCGCAGTTTGAGGCAGAGGATCAGGATGATTTTGATGATTTAGCCGTTCCTATACCTGAGGAAGAACAAAATGTACCTAAAGAGTCGGCTGTGGCAACATATATTTTGCCAGTGTCGTCAGAAATATTACTGCGTTCTGATAAAGAAGAAAGTAAACAACATCAACATCTTTCTATTGAGATATCCTTAACAAAATTGTTCAAATGCATGACTTTGGCTTATAGGTAAGAAACAATTTGAGATATTGATAATATAAATATGGATTACCCATCTCTTCATTACATTTACAGAGGGACATAAAACAAATTTCAACTTTGAAAGACTTTTGCTATAAGATTGATATAAGAATATTTTATTCTTCATAAATGATATAAGACTATTTTCTTGTTCTTAAATGCTATGTATTAAAATGTTTGATTGAATTATTATTCAAAAGCTTAATATGTTTCTATACATAGTTTATGTTAAAATGATTTTAAAATGCTTTCTGAGAATAAGGAAACACATTTCTGCTTGAGCTTACTTTGCAAAGATAAAATGAAAGGTTATCATAGTTTGTACAGAAGACAGGTCACACTATGTGATAACATAGTCTATGTAGCTCCAATATTTAAACCATTTTATGAAAATTATTTTGATTATTACACATTCTTATTTGTTAAAATATTGCCATATTTTCAAATAGGTACTTTGAATTAAAGATATTTTAAACAAAATAAATTGAATTTTATTATTGTTATTAATTTCATAATTGTTAACAAGGACATTAACCAAAATTAAGTGAATTTTTGAAGATTATCATTTATATAGCTCCTTTCATATTTTGCATGTATAAGGAATATATTGATACTTCTCTCTGTACTCTGCTTTAGATTTATTTTAAAGATATTATATGCAGTAGAAGTACTAAATCAATTTATTTATGTCTACACACTATCAGGAAATGTATTACTATGAAATTTTAAAGTGTATGTTATACACTAACTCTGAAAAATATAATTTATCATGGTCATTGTTTTCTGTTAAAGTAATATATATATATATATATAAATATATTATATTATATTTAAGATATATATTATATTTAAGATGAAGATATTTTACATGCTTGTGTTGCTTAGTATGTAATAATTTATCTTTCTAATGTCTTTTATACTTTAAGTAACTATCAACAGTATGTACTTATATACATTTTGAGTGGTAGAAATAATGATAAGATATAGTCAGGTTTCTTTCTTATCAAAGTGTTATTTGTAATAAGCTTAAGATCATTTATTGATAGTGACAAAAGATAAGAGTTCTTACCAAATGCTCATTTATGCCTTGGGTATCAGTACAGTTTTACCTCTTGATACTGTACTTGTATTTTACTACAAAAATTGTTTATTATCCTTTATATCAGAATAATGTATATTTTAAATCCTTTCAAAGCAAAAATGTTTCCTATGAACTTAAGAAATTTTATAGTAAATTTAGTTATGAAACTTCTTTTATCGAATTGTAGTTTGTGACGTTGAAGTATTTGAAAGTATGGTGAGTACTTTAATAAAAAAAATTAATGTTTTTTTTTTCTCAGACAAAAACTAACATCTCCTAAATGGAATCGTTTTAAAGGTATCAAACTCCGGTGGAAGGACAAAATAAGATTAAACAACGTCATATGGAGGTGCTGGCACATGCAGTGTAAGTAGTATTTTTGCTGTTTATTACAGTTTATATAATGGAAATAAGGTTATGTTATTTGTATAACATATAATTAATATACAGTAAAAGACCAATATAATATTATATTAACATCAAATTTTATCTTTAGAGTGCTTGTAAAATATAAAACAAGGTCTTATAATACTCATAACTTTTATTATTTATTTTATAGTCACAACTCACAGTAAAAATGTCTTTGTTATAAAAAAAGTCATTATATAGTGTTTAAAACAAACTTATGTGTACTCAACACTTTGGTTTTGACATAATGTACTTGATACAGTAGTCCAAATTCTTAACATAAATTATTCAAAAACATTCAACCAACCCATCATTCATTCATTGAAACAAGCTATGTATGAAATGAGTGCAAAAAAATCAAAAGTTCAAATAATCAAAATAATTCCTAGAATGTTATTAAGAATAAGAGCAACAATGAGATTTAGATACATCATGTCAACTAGTAAAAATCAAAAACTGAATTTGGAAAATAATTCTCTACATATTTTAGAAATAGATGACAATATATTCTTAGTTATGTAATGTTTTATTACCAAATCATTTTTGTTTTAGTTTAAAATATTTTTAGAATTTATTATTTCTCTGATTAAATATTATATATTCTGCTCAACTGAATTGCAATCACAGTAATAAGTTACCAAAATATTTTATTATATTGTTTTTCTTTGTATAACTACAGTAACTGTATTTACTTTTGTGAACTAATTTTTAATTTACAGGGTCGTCTACCTATATCGATAAAATTTGCTAGTCAATATTGCTCAAGTGATTGTGAGTTGCGTTGTGTCTCTTTAGTACTGATAATATTATCGATCGTCAATTGTCAATAGTGCTCAATTTTGAAGTTAACATATTATTTTAGGTTATAACTGATTAAGTTTACAGACTGCGTCTTCTTATGTATTACTAGTATAACATATTAAACATGGTAGGTACGGTCGATTCATCACATTCAATGCATTTTAGGGACGTCATTAGGCGGAACCTTATACCGAGACCTGGCATATAGTTGACACCACGCCACCATGTCCTTATCTCATGTTGTTCATGTTCAGTTTTGACTAATTCATTATCACTTTTAGAAATACTATAACCCAACATTTTATTTCAAAATCTTTAGCTTTACACTCCATCTGCTTATATGAGTGTATATGCTACACTCCATTGTGCGCTTTTGCTTCAACACTATTATTTCGAATAGTATGTTTGGTAGGGTAGTAGTTAAAGTTATAGAATATAGTACACGTACATTATACACGATATTATACTGTTGTCATATAGTAGAAACCATAATATATCGTGGCATAATTGTTTATTTTGCTTTTTTTATTTTCAGTTATAAAGAAACAAAACACTTTAGTTTGCCAGTTCGCATCCCCTTTGGATGTTGACACGCACGTAAAACCAGAGGTGCGTTTATAATTAATTTCTTATTATTTATGTTATAGAAAACTGTATTCTTTTTGTAATTATGTACTAATTTTACATTTTGCAGACAACTATACTCGAAGGAAAATATTGGAAAAGAAGAGCTGAAGCAGTAATAGCCGAATATAAAAAATGGCGCATGTTTCATATTATGAGACTCCTCGGCAAGGGGGACACCTCTGTCCAGGATTCGGTAAATATTTATGTTTGCAAATGTCGTGGTTTCTTGTATTGACACGCTTAATGATGAGTTGATTCTGAAATTGTGTGGTTATTTTTGGGGATTATTGTACTTACTTAGTATTTAAAAAAAGTTGATGAATGCATTTGCAGATGTCAATGCTATGCGGTTTTCAGATGTCGGACATGGACACAGTGGAGTCCCAGTGCAGCGACTTCGCCGCCAACATGCTCACCGACGAGGACTATCTCAACTTCATGAGTGACACACTTTTCTCAACCATCACAAATCATCAACCTTTCGCTTTCCCAGATTGCAGGGAAATCGGTATTGCTATTTACTTCAATATCAACAAATGCTACTTATTCCAATGAAAGTGAAAAAAGCTAGATTACTCGATTGTATGTAACTCATAATTGGTTTTGATTTTAGCCAGAGGTGCAAGCTTAGCTGATTTCATTCAACCAAGCTTAGGTCCTCTGCAGCCTAATCTCGATGACTTTATGGATACATTGGATCCACTTCAAGGTCGGTGTACAACATCTGATATTGTTTACACATCAGATACGTATTATTAAAAATTGTACTACTAACAACATTCTCATCGGTACAGATCTTCTATCAAGTTCTCGTTTGCCGCCCGTACCGGAAGAGCCGACGATTGCCGCCGAAGATAACTTATACAGGAGTGGAATGTCAGTAGATACATATAATGCTCAGAGCTATATTGCTGACGGTCAAAATTCTACACCAGTCACAATGCCTACCAGTCAGATGACAATTCATGGTATTTTCGCTAATTCAATCGTACTAAAGATCGGCTCGAAACATTATAAATATAAAACCTACCGTGTCTCTAGGAACCAGTAACAACACGCAAATGCTGACAATGCCCGAGCAGACTAAAAGTGAGCAAATGAGGATGTACGACAACGGGCGCCTCTTCGCGTCGACGGAGATGGGCAACAACATGCTGGGCGCCGGGGTCATGATGTCCTCGTTCGCGGCGCCCGCCTTCGAGCAGGGCGCGCCCGACGCAGCCGCGTCCGCGTCCGCGCCGCGCCTGCACTACGTCAACACGCAGACCAAAATTCCCGCCCCGCCCGAAGTCTGCTACCCTAAGTATAGTGCCGGTAAGCGCATCGCCAATAGCCCTAGGTTCCCTTTGTTTATGTGTTGATTTCTTATTTTGCGATGTTTCGTAGCGTTGCCGCCGTCGCAAACCGCGCCAGAGACCGTATCACTCCTGCAGCAGCCGGTGCAGAACTCGAAGTATGCTTCCTCGGTGGTGTTGCAAGGAAGAGGTGGTTACGGCAGGGAGAAGCCCCGCTCCCGCCTCACTCACTACCCTAACCAGATGCAGAACAACCACTACCAAGGGTACTCGCCCCTGCAGAGCCCCGTACAAGTGGCGCCGCAGGGGTTCGACGCGCGGTCCTCGGTGCGCCACTCGCCGCCGCAGATGCAGTACTTGCAGCCCAATTCCGTCGAATATAAATCTAATTCCTCTCCGAATGCTCTAAATTCACGTTCCTTTAAACTACCTTCACCACCTTTAGTTCCAGTGA
>JAKGSA010000211.1:690840-1047065 GCA_033558755.1 Philaethria dido | reverse complement strand
ACATAAATATTGATAAATAAATAAATATTTTTTCTTAAAAATACAAATTCACCTTACTTTTTGAACACACCTCGTACATTGCTTCTATAATAACACCCTCTATCTTTTTTATTCTGGAAATTTTCCCAATTGATAGCCAAAATACAAAAATCATGTAATAAAATACTGCAGGGCATTAAAATTGATGTTTTTTTGGTTCTAGCTCAGAGCTTATATAAATTAAATAATAGTATAGAAGACGGAACTGGTGGAGTGAGTGATCCTACGAAGTCTCCAATCCTTAAAGGACAGCCCTCGCCAATAGGCAGCGATGTTATATCACCGCATCATGTAAGCATTATTAAATCCTTATTCATTAAACGTATTGTTAACTACAGAAATTTAATGTATGCTACAAAATAAGGTTAGCAAAAAAACATTATGTCATGGAGAAATCTTTTTGTTGGTGTTATGGATGTATGATTTAGATACATGTATTTGATCATTGGTTATCGAAATACTTAACATATTTTATCTTCAGAATCAAGATAAATATTAAATCCGAATCCAAAAAAAGAACATTAAGCAGAATAATATTTAGACAAAATTCTTGAAATAAAATATATATATATATTTTCTCATTTAATCGTACTAAATATGTGTATATATATATATATATATATATAATGCCACATGGATACAGCCACTGATTTGAATACGGTAATCAGATATATTTTTAACTCCCTTTTATAAGCTTCGCCTATATCTTTATATCTATTAATATAAAATCTTGCAAAACTATTTGGACCCACTTCTCGTGTCCGATTAGTTTGCATGAATTTGCATGCTTTGATCAAATGACCGTATAATATACTATTAACCTGATATCCTTGCCAGGACGACTGGGATGTGCAGACAATATATATATCTATATATCTTTTTTAGCTAACGCATATTTTTAATTTTCTTAACATCTTATATCAGTTATAACAATCGAGGTAGAATTGAACATATTTAAGTATTCACACCAATCAGGTGCCATACGTGAGAATTTAAAATAAATAAAATCAGGAAATGAACATTATCATAAAATTATATTTGAATTCAGTATAAATTCTTTTCATAGGCATATGAAAATTTGTTATCACTTAAGAACTTGTTATCGTAATCTAATGGTTCGATGTTGACAATTTGTCATAAATTTTTTTATCTCCTATCACGCTTCAAAGTTGTGTATATTTTGTCGTCTCATGCCAGACTTCGCTCCCGCGCGTTTTATCTACGTTCAAGTAATAAAACGCCTGTCGCTACTATCTCTTAGTCTGGTGGGCTTGAATTTTACACAAATGATAAGATAATTTATGTGGGAAGTCCATCTAATATTTTTTATTTTTTTAAGTAAATACAACAAATTTTTGCGCTTTATGAATATTTGTAAAAAAATTACAAAAAGCTATTGAATGCCATTCTCTGTTTGTAAAGACGAAATATCAAATATGTCTCATACAATCCGAGACTTATTTTTTCCTCGTGAAAATATTTCTACAAATTCTACAACTTTTTGAATTTCTAAAAAAAAAAAATAGATTACGAAGAATACAGCCTGTATTCTTAAATATTCTACATAATAGTCGACATTTTAAATGGCCCGAAGAACGAACACTGTCAAAAGTCAACAATGTCAAAATTCTTAGAATTTACGATTTTTTTTTAATTCAATATTTTTATGACATATTCATCTAACTTTTCCAAGATGTTTTTATTAAAATCTATATGATATTTATAACATTATACTTGAATCCAAGAACGTCTTGAGCAAGTCAGATGTTAATATCATAAAAATATTTAATTTGAGTTAAAACTAGCGCGTTCAGCGGACATCTTAACTCTTTTTAGAGTTAAAAATACTTTTGGGTTGAGACATCTACTAACTATTCTAGTCAAGAAACATATTCTGAGAAAATCATAGGATGATAATAAACAATTTATGATAAGAGCACAATTAAATAGAGCAGCGCTATGAACGGATAAGTTAAGTTCAAGACATAGATATCATAAAATCTTTTATTCGGCAAAGCAACATGATAAATATAAAGTGCACACAAATGTGCTAATGTGTACAAAGACGTGTAGCTAACTATACTCATAAAAAAGAAAAAGAACGTTCTGTATCTCATTGGCTTTGAAGTGGCGAATCTTGTTACTACAGTAATAAATTTTGAAAAATCGAAATAAAATTTCCTCTTATACCGGATACTACCCCAGTCGGGTATCTTTGGAAGGTCTCTCCTGCCCTATTAAAAAAAGCACTTGTGGTCGCAACTCTCAAGTACTATTGCTCCGTCCTCCTATACTGCTCTATAATTCCTTTGAACCCAAAGGATTTTTTTTCTATATTAGAATTTTTCAAGCTATATGTGTGTGTGTTGTGTGTTGTGTCGCGTGCGCAGTCGCGTGCGCAGTCGCTGTCGCCGCCCGCGTCGCCGGGCTCGGAGCGCGCGGGGTCGCCGCGGGAGGCCCGCGAGGCCCGCGAGGCGCGCCGCACGCACCTGCACGCCGAGCAGAAGCGCCGCTACAACATCAAGAACGGCTTCGACACCCTGCAGGCGCTCATACCGCATCTTAATGCCAATCCTGCTGCCAAGGTACTATGTGCTACGGCTATATATGTCATAAGACTACGAAACGAGACTCATATATAGATTAATTTATAAAAACTTCTTCGTATGCGTGAGCAAAGAAAACCTAGAACTTTTGTCACTACCTATACACTGTACTCAATTTTCTGTACATTTTTGGAATATTGCGCTGTTGACTTGTGTTACCAGAGCGGGTTATGAAAATAATTTAACATTACGTTTACATTCAGAGATTGTGATTTTCTATGCAGTATATAATCTATAGAAAAAAGTATTCAATTTCAATATTTGTGTAAAATAAATTATATTATTCACATTTGCAAAGAATTCTATAAATTTTCTAACGAGTAAATATTTATATAATATTGGAGTTGTTGAACTCATAAAAAGTCGATAAAAAAGCCAAAATACTTGTTATTTTTAACAATAATTTGTACTCAGATAAGTAAAGCTGCGATGTTACAAAAAGGGGCGGAGTATATCAAACAATTGAAATCGGAGAGAAACCAGATAAGGGAAGAAATGGAAAGTTTGCGACAACAGATAGAGTGCTTAAATAATTCCATTTCGTAAGTGATATTTACTTTGTTGATAAAGAACTAACAATCAATATGTGCAATGACAGATTTTAGGCTTAAATTTAAACAATTACTATAGTATTATCTACTTAATGTAAACATTATCAAAGTGGTTTTTGATCATTTATTGTTTTATGAAAATATTATTTATAGATTTTTGAGGTATTTTTATAGCTTCACGCTGTATCTCGCACATAGTA
The DNA here is from genome assembly GCA_033558755.1 of Philaethria dido. Classification (NCBI taxonomy): domain Eukaryota; kingdom Metazoa; phylum Arthropoda; class Insecta; order Lepidoptera; family Nymphalidae; genus Philaethria; species Philaethria dido. Next base: position 1,043,669 of record JAKGSA010000211.1, on the reverse strand, counting down.
GGGTAGGCAGAGGGAACCAGTGATTCTAGTGTTAAGGCACTCCGTTCTCTTTTGACATTTCCGTTCCCCACATTCCGCCGAAATTAGTAATTGCGTGCAGAGTGGCGGAACTCAACGCCGCGCTTTGCCTTGTTTTTGGGTTTTGATATGGTTGGAAAATGCTGAACAATGGGTATTTTATTGTTGTTTAATGTGTGTATAACAGTAACTGCCACTCGCTGCTGCCGGCGACGGGCGCGCCGGTGTCGCGCGGGCGCGCCGGCCGACTGCGCGAGATGTTCGACGCGCACGTCGCCGCGCGCACCGCCGCCAACTGGAAGTATTGGCTCGTATCCTTTTTATATAAAAACATTGCTAAATGTTCCCTCGTACAGTATGTACTCATTATATATTTTATTATTGAATTTATATTATATTTTATTAATCTTACAATTTACAGAGAGACAGTAGGATTTGATTTTTATTTTGAAACGATAATTGTTATTCAAGTGTGTAGCATGTGCATATTTTTTTTAAGTAAAAGAGACTAAAGCTTATTTTGTGTTATTAGATATACTGTAATGTATCAGTTTACATTATTACGAAGATTTAAGTTAATGAGACTGCAAGCAAATGAAACGTTATGTTTCAACGTGAGACGCTCATTTATTACGACATAATGAGTTATTTTCAAAATGTTCGTTTGTCAATTGTCAAAGTATTTGGGTGTTGGCGTTAACACAGCAATATGTTAGCGGAGTAGGATAAGCTTAGGGTTATATGATTTCCTTATGAAGCGTGTCAGTTCAGCGAGGTGAGCGCGGCGCTGGTGGAGTCGTTCAGCGCGTGCGCGTCGTGCAGCAGCGCCGCCGACCTCGTGCGCACCACGCTGCTGTGGGCCGAGCAGCACTGCTCGCTCGTCGAGATGCGACCCGGTTATACATTATTTATTTTTTAATCTAAAACTAAACTTTATTTATCAAGCTTAATAGTGACGAAAAGTAAAAATATTGCTTTAACCTATTAACTGGGTGTGACGAAATATTTCGTCATATATAAAAGCCATTACAATGGGCGTGACGACATTGTTCGTTATGAAAGTTAATCGTAATATATTGTACGCATTACGTTCTACGTTGTTCTTATCTATTAAAGAGAGTTCTAAAACTATGAATAAAAAGTTCAGATTGTGGAACGAATTGAGTTTATTCCCCGGTTAACAGGTTAAACTTATAAGTTTATTGGTTGTCTCTATACTAATTAAACATATTATAATTTGACAGCTGTCCTAAATTCCCTGCGCGGGCTGTGCACGAAGACGGACATCCTGACGAGTCCGGAGCGCCTGCCGGAGGAGGCGCGCGCGGCCGCCGTCGCCGCCGTCGCCGCCGCCGGCCTCAAGCGCGAGCCCACATAACCTGCGGAACCCACGACCGACATACCTACACTCTCATTCTCGTGCCCTTATCACACCAATCATTATACTATATTAATGTGTCAATCCGTCACACCTTATTATACCTGTGAGCCAAAGTTGTTGACTGTTGTAAACTTGATAATAATTGAAGGCATAAATTGGTTTATTTAATGCTACTATTATACAAATAAAATTTAATACCTGTACATTTGGTACTTTAATAGCAAAAGACAATAAAATAAATGGTTATAACATGTTTGGATAAAAGAGTAACATTACATATCACATACCGCATATGTTTGTGTGCTCATATCTTCAATTAAAAATGGACAAAATGAATGTGTGTCGACACATTATTACGTAATATGTTCAATTAAATTCAATTCTGATAATTTATAAAATACAATGTCCATATTTCCAGTTTCAAACGAAGTTTACAGTTACAGCCGTTTATATTTATGATCCATAAAATTAATATTTTTATAGGATTTTACAAAATTACTTAGATGTTATCAAACCGTGATATGATGTTTTATGTCATTTAAAAATATTAAATGTTACGTTTTCTAATTTTATACGATGAAATTTGCATTCAACGATTTAACTTAATAAATCGACAAAAGCTGCCAGCTATTTTAAATGTAGTGAAACATGTGTATTGCATTTATTGTTAAATAGGCGTGCCTTTATCATCAGGCGAGCGTCTTGAAAATGTTTATTTGTTTATTTACACAGTTATTTAATAATTTGTAGTCATTCAAATTAATTAAATATTTTTTTATTATTTTTATGTTCCAACATACTATTTATACATGACAAAGAGTGCAATTTTCATCGTGAAAGCGTATGCTGCTGACTGGTGCATGCGACGCCGAGCAAACACTGCTATTACTTAAATCTGTCTCGACTGATACATTCAATGTACTTTAATCTCTTATTTTGTAGGTCAATTATTCTAGTGCAGTGTTGATTGGTGTTGGTACTTTGTGTCTCTTTCGTAAAATCCTTTAACATATCAGAAATACAACTTCTTTTTCCATATAAATATCCTGTAATGCAAATATTTATGAATGTTCAATGTTACAATTTTATATAATTTATAAATGAGTCAAACATATTGTTGCTTAGTTACGATTACAGTAAGTAGTCTTATGTGTTACACGTGTAATGTATTTGTGTAGGAAAAATATTGTATGTACTTTGTGATAAGATACCTACTACCCTACTTGTACCTAAAGTGAAACAATACTCAGTAAGGGCGCGTGTATACCACGCTGTGACATTTGTGCAATCTGTTGGTGTTCACTTTCCGTTTATTACGCACAATATTATGTGATGGGTCGCTTTTTTTAAATTTGACTATGATAATTTAACAATTGTGATTGGTGGTCGACATGAGCCAAGTGCTCGGAATTGGTTCAATGTATGATATATGTGTGCAGCAACGAATTTACCTTAAGTGTTATATGTGTAGTAACTCGGTGGCTTAAAATTGTGCCTTAAATTTATATTATCTATTTACAATCCTATCAATATTCAAATTATTCCACCGATCCGAATTTAGTATATGAAATGTGATATCACCGAACGATGTACGTACGTACGTCGGCCTGTCGTTCCATTACACGTGAATACCAATGTAGTCATTAAGGAAAAAAAAACAGAATTTATTAATTAGTCGATGTGGAGTTCGACGTAAGGCGAGATTTAATTAGGAGTTACTGTAAGTATATTTACGCGAGTAAGGTACTTTAAGTAAATATTTTTATATGATTTGTGTCGTTACACAAATATTTTTATATAAACTGTATAAATCGGTGCCAACGTAAATATTGTTGTAATTTGTTATGTAGTAATATAATTTTATGATGTATCGTTGACTCTGGTGGCGCGGCGAGGGAGGCGAGGGAGGCGAGGGGCGGCGGAGGGCGCGCGGCCCTCGAGTGAGCTTTAATGAGTTATTTGCAGTTGTTATTCTATTGGAAATACAGTTTGGAATGAAAATTAAGTTATGTTTTATTTATTTATTTAGTAATTTCCTTTGTCACTTAAATATACACCGGAAAATCAAGCGTCATACAATTATGTCAATAAATGTAACATACATTTTTGATGAAATACATTTTGTCTCAATGTAAAGCTGATTTCTAATAAAAGTTAATAAATATTTTTTATTATCTACCAATATCTTAGCTATGTAATATGAATATTCCTGTAATATGAATATTCCTGCAATAGAAATATTTAAGAAAATTAACCCACTTAAATGTTACAATATTCTCAAAGAAATATTTTTATAAAACTATGAAACCAATATCATCATGTAACAACAACATAAACGATACATAACATAAAATATTTGCGCATTAGTTCTCCATATTTATTAATTAAAAAAAATATTTCAGTGTGATGTACAATTTTATTTATTTTATATTACCTTAATAAAATTATATTATTGTATTGAATACAAAACAACGCGTCTAATAAAATACACTTAAGTATAATTCGGATTAAATATTTCCTTAAAAAATTTTTGCGAAATTATTTATTAAAGCTAGCAAAACTATACACAAGTAAATGGAATCCGACAGAGTATGAATGCTAAGTGTTCATGAGATTCCTCTGGCGCGTGTGACTCGCGGGCCACTGAGTGTGCGCGGCGAGAGCGCGGGAGAGACGCGAGGCGGGCGCGCTCAGCAGCGCGTCGAGGTCGCCGCGCTCGGCCACCGCGCCCTCCTCCAGGACAATGACAGCGTCGTAGCCACGTACAGACGACACGCGGTGCTATATAGTATAATATTTAATTAATTCATTAATATTATACTTACCTATTATAAATTCCATAATTTTATAATTATAAAAAGGGAACCCTAACGCATCGTAGAATATAGAAAGCCGTTAATCGTCGTATTTATTTCAAATTGTCATACGACCGAGTATTAATATAAAGAAATATACATCTTTGAGTGAAACTCGATTTGTTATACATATAGTTGGAAACTATAATAGATGTACCGTTTTGGCCGAACATACTCATTAGTTGCAAATATTGCCCTGATTTTGCATAAATTAAAGAATATTGTAAAGTGCTCACAGCGACTGTGACAATAGTAGTATTAGGAGCCACAGTGGAGAAGGCTTGCAGCAACGCGCGCTCAGCAGAGGCGTCGAGCGCCGCGCCAGGCTCGTCCAGCAACAACACGGCCGCGAATTGAGCGTGCAACGCCGCGCGCGCCGCGCACACCCGCGACCCGCGTCCTCCACCCCACTCCCCACACCATCCGCTCACACTACATTCTGAATAATGAGCAATTGCAAAACACAGTGACATAAACATAAACACATAATATTACATTATAGCGCCCATTCAGTAACTTGGTGCATAAGGAAATAAGGAAAGACAAAATAGTAAATATAGATTAAATTTTGTTACCTAACCCAGCTGATTGAGCGGCGACGTAGTCATACAGTCCTACCGCGCGAAGACATCGAAAGATTTCTTCGTCAGTATGTACTGCGAGAGGATCTAAATTTTCCCGTAGTGTTCCCGAAAACATAAAAGCTTCTTGAGGCAAAACAACCACACGATGTCGTAAAGCACGAAGTGGAACATGTGTGATGTCTTCGCCGTCGATTAATAAACGGCCTTTGCGGATAAAGTTTGCTCCTGTGCAAGTTAGAAGTAGCGATGATTTTCCGCTTCCGCTACGGCCACAAATGGCTACCTATATTGAACATCCAATGAATACATTGACATTTTTTTTTGAGAATGATCAACGTGATTAAATATATTGAATTTAATATAAACCTTTTGGCCGGCCTTTATAGTGAAACTTATATTTTTGAGTACTGGTGCCGCATCTTCTCGATGCTGTATGCTTACATTTTGAAATTCTATATTTCCATATCTTTGCCAGTTTGCTGGAATGGGACCTGTGAAATTTAATAAGTAATTCTGATACTAATAATAGACTAGCCTATAAATTGTAAACTAGTTTCTATTTTGCTAAAGGTGTTATACTTAATCGATAACTGTCAACGACTATAAATAACTGTAAAAAATTAATAAGTGTAACCGTTTCAAGTACCTACGTATATTTTACCATTAGTCTTAATAAATAAATAAAAGAAACCATATGAAGTTTTGTCCTTACAATCTTCTCTGTAATCTTCTTGTGGTATATCAGAGTTGCAAAGTATTCGCTGCACGGCAGATAGTTGTAAGTCTAAATCAGCGCGACACTTGGCCAAATGCGCCAGGTACACCGGCAGCAGCAACGAGTACGTCCCCGCCAACCCCGCCAGCGCGCCGCCGCCGCCTCCGTACAGCACCGCCGCTAGCGAGACGAACACACTCGCTGCACCCATCAAATCCTATCAACAAAAGCCATGCATAAACACCCACAGTCACTTCACTAATAGGACTTTGAAGTATTTTTAGTAAATTATACGAAATTCTTGATAAATCTAAATTACATTGCCCTCCTTCATATTAAAACGGTCCGGTCAAACTTAAGCTACCAAACTTAATATACTATACATGTCTCAAAGATCAAAATAAAGGTTTTTAATAAAAACTAATATAATTATTTTAGTGTTAAGAATTTAGTATTCCTTCACTCAGTGACTATGAAAAAGTGTTAAGGAATAATATGAAAAATATATTCATAATAACTCTCATATTAGAAATATGGTAGACAGACTTACTTTTATATATGTGGTAGGCATATACTTACCAACGTCAAACTTAACCATCTATTGGCAGAGTTGAGCAGTAGTAGCGCGTAGTGATTGTCATCTAGACGGTGACAGAAAGCGCTAAGCATCTGTGTCCGTATCCGGCCGACGCGGACCGTCACAGCTCCGGACAGTGTTTGCGACGCTAGCGACACCACGCGCGCTGCGCTTTCCACTTCCATGTGTTGAAGTTCTCTGAAATACAAATTTAAAAAATTAAGATATTTTGTCAAAAATTAAATAAAAAATTAAATTTTTAATGTATGCCTTGTCATCTGCATCAGCTGCAATTTATTAACCTCATATAAGAGGTTTTAAATTATTACTTACTAATTAATTACATACAATATATTTTGTTTCTATTTTTACCTAGCATTACGTAGATATACTGATTGCAGAGCAATGTATGATACAATTACAGGTATCATCGCAAGTAATGTCCATGGTGATGCCATCACATTCACAATTATGGCAGCAATACATAGGAAACCCAGTTGCGCCCATCTATTTATAGCCGTTGGTAATTTCTGTAATATATAAAATTAATATTAAACAATTATCTCACAACGATCTAGATAAAATAATGATGGCTATAAGCGGATCACCTTATCAATTACTAATGTGTCAGAAGAAAACCGGTGTAGCGTATCGCCAACTGCGTGTGTGTATTCAATTGGTGCATGCAGAGTAGCATGGAGTAGTCGCTCATGTATAATTCTTCTTGACACCGCGCCTGCCCAAGCGCATGCAGCCTGCGCACAACCCGCCACGCACAGGCCACAAGCACTCCATAGAGCATACGTGCGTAGCATATCCCATATCTGAAATTTATAGTCTATTTTAAAGAAATGTACAAAGTAATGTTACTTTATTTTCAATAGAATCAAGACTCTTGAAGAAATCAGAAGTCCTCCATTTTCCACCTGTTTCTAATACTATTTGGATGTGGTGAACTCTTTGCTTTTCACTGTCCAACTAGATAAGAGAATAGTTTACATTTAAATTACTACATGTAAACATGTAGGTAGATGAAACCTACATACATTTTAGTCAGAAAGTAAGATATGTTAATATGCATTAATATGTGTAACCTCTTCAATGGCAAGGGGTTGCTGTGAGTTCCTTGCTGCTAGAAGTGAAAGCCAATAGTCAGCGGTGAGGGTGATCGCTTGCGCTGTCGCTGCACACACCAGGTAGGCTACACCCCACCAACCACAAGCGCGTGAATATTTCCACCATATTGTGCTCTAGGGAAATTGAATAGAAAATTACACTTTTGTCATAATATATTTGGTACAACCCAATTATGTAAGTCTATATGAATTTGCGTTCCCTGAGCTCGCGAATTTAGTCCTATAGCCATAAGTATTTTCAAAAGGAAATAAAGTCAAAAAGCATGCATATACTATAACATAAACTTTCTAATCAATTGAAATAATACGCTTACGAAGCAGACGATAATATACCAGAATATTTATTTCTTATAACTGGTCGAGTAGGCCGGTTATTATTAAATGTAAAATAGGATAGTTAATAATAAAGTGATATACGATAGAGACAAAATAAATAAATTTATGAGTCACGACTATAGAAATCAGTATTCTCCTTATATAGATATTCTACTATAGTTACCTCGTTAAAAACAGGTTCTGTAACTTCTTTATTAGCAGTACTTAGGAAGTTAGAATCTGGCGCAACGGATGTTTCGATGCCATTTGAAGTTATTGAGGTGAATGTCGCGTCGGGTACCGACTCAATTACAGCTCCTTGCAACAAATATTTATCAGATAAAATAATATTTTCATCTATTTATGGTACTTTACTTAGCTTAAAATGTGTTTTATAGGATCTAATTTTTATAGGATCATTTTGCTGTCAAAGCAAAAATTTATATCAAATACTTAGGTCTACAGGCTTTTCAAGGTTAGAACACTACTATCACACTCTCAAGTTAACGCAATCACAAGATACGACAGTGTATGATCTGCTTAAGATGCATATTTTGGCGTTTGCCGATTAATCTAAACATTTTATTTAACTTCTCACTGTATTCCGCACATAGCAGGGTAGGCAGAGGAAGCCTGAGAATCTAGTAGTTAACACACTGTTCTCTTAACATTACCGTCCCAACATCAGAGCTTACCATTTGTTTGTACCTCCTGAGACGTTTCTGAATTCACGCTCAATAGGCGTTGAAGTGTCCTATCAGTCCATCTGTTAAAATACATATTAAAATTACAAAAAAATACATATTATATTTACAAGAGGTTTCCCACTTAGAAATGTATAAGATTTATTTGGTATATTTATTTATACGTATAATATATTTATACTTAGATAAAGTCCGATATGGGCGTCTATTTAATATACGTCGCAATATACTAGCTTCATGCTGCAACATTTCATTTGTAGCATCTGCGCTGACTGCTCGTCTTACTTCTCGAGACCACCTTGTAAAACAAAAACATACATTTTACTCCCCTTTTCTGCATGCATTTAATATAGTCTTTATCAAAGGATGTCTGTAACGGATTTCTGGAAGCAAAAATCGAGCCAAAATCGAACCTTGCGTTTATAGTCGCCTCCTACCTCGCGTTTACAGTCACACGCTTGTGCCTCTGCGCCACGACAGGTGACTCAGATCAGATAACTCAGAAATTACTGGATAGATCTTAATTAAATTTAAATGGGACTACATCAGAAGCACTAGCTATCATATAAAAAAGGATAATCAAATTCTTCCATTTTTTTTAATAAATGTTTAACATAACAACTTTAATAATGTATATACTTATATTTTAAAACGTCGTAAAATTACATTAATTATGACTAGCCTACTGGTAACCCACATTGGTTTGTTTAAACGCGGAACAAAATCGAATAACAACCCTACGCGGCTCTATAGTTAGTATATTCTAATCGTGCCTCTAAGGTGATCTTTTTCGGTGATTGACAGATAAATGTTCAAGATCGCAGATACAGATTCCGTCCAAACACTACTCGCCACCGACCTCATTACAGCTCTCCCATACTCACTTTAATCGCTCCACCAAGGAAGGTGGAGAAGAGAACTGTCGTGAAAATGTTAATCCCATTTGTTTTGCTGTACGCCGCCATGTGCCACCTGTGCACATTGGCACCTCTGTCAATAAATGAGCACCGATCACTTCATTTATCCCCATCTGTTTATGAAAGAAATAATAGTTTTGGTTGATTTTTCACTGAAAATGTTTTTAGTCTAACATAAATAAAAATAATCGCAAAAACAGCTACTTATAATTAATTTACATATACATAATACTAAATGAAATAATAAACGCACCGAAGTGTTATCAGACATCTGCCTATTAAATTCTTTACGACTAATAGTTCGAAGAAGTTGTTGCCGTTCCCGAGTGCTGCCGCCAGGAGGGCCCGCGCCGGTGCGGCCCGCTGTTGTCCGCGCTTCCGCCGCCAACTGAGCCCATTGGTTGATCACACCGCCACACATTTTACTTAAACGGCCAACGTCACATACACGACCATCCTCCATTGCTATTATCTATTTTAAAACAAAATTAGTTGAACTAGAATTAAAGACACGTAATAGCAATTAAGATTTAATTTAGGCACAAATGTAATGTTAAATGTTTATAAGACTATACGGAACAAGCATTTTCGTATGTTTTAAAAATATATGAGTAATTAAAAATATATTTTACCATATCTGCGTTGTGTATTAATTCCAGCCTATTAGTAGCTAATATGATAGTTCGTCCGGAGCGGACGGCAGGTAAAAGAGCCTTAGCAACGACGTGCTCAGCTAAGATGACATCAAGAGCTCCAAACGGCTCATCCAGTACAATTAGTCTTGCTCGAGAATATAAAGCGCGTGCTATACACAAGCGCACACGTTGCCCTCCAGATAACGGTGTCCCATAATTTCCTAAAATAGTATTATCGCCATCTGGAGATGGCGATTTTTTTACAAACAAGAAATACGAGTAATTGATTTTTTTGGTAAAGAGAAATTAGAGGAAAATCCTTTACTTTATTATAATTAATTGCATATTCATCAGTATAAAAAACCTGGCAAAAGCCGCAAGTCCGGTCGCAAGCCCGTGGCTCGTAGCACTCTTATGTATTTTTGGGGACACCACATATTTCCCATGACGATATTATCTTTTATTGTACCTTCAAGTAACCATGGGGGCTGACCACAATACCACATTTGACAGTGCCTGTAAAACAAAATTAGTGTAATTACGAATCAATATTCTGGGGTTTAAAGTTGTTATATACATAGTACTTTCTAAATTACCTGCTAACATTTACATCCCCTTTTTCATGATGCATTTCTCCAATTATGGCTGAAAGCAGAGAGGACTTACCGGATCCAGTAGCTCCAACAACCATTATTAATTTGCCTAAACAAAGTAGAAAAGATCATTAAAAAGACGCACTCGGCCTAAATGTAAACAAAACAAGAACAATATATTTAAGTTATATAGGATACAATTAAGCATAAAATTAAAATAATATTGAACAGTTTTGCTTAACTTTTACTTTCATACCCTTTTTTTAATTGGTGGTATATATTATATTATACTTAGAAGTCAAAATAATACATATTAATGGATTCTAATTACCTGTCGGAATATCCAAATCATCGATTTCTAACCAAAAATTTGGGAAATCTTTCATTTTCCATGAAAAGGCGGTACTTTTAAACCTCATTAAATATTGTTCATGGTTTCTAGAGTCAGATATGTTGCAGTTATCATCACACAATTCATTATCAACGTCTGTGTCGATCTCATCACGTTCCGAAAGTGGATTCGCTTCAGGACTGATATCATGAAGATCCTCATTTTCTTTATTTGATACATTACTAAAATTATTATCATCATTAGCGTCATTATAGGACTCTGGAAGTTCCAGGAAATCCTTTATTCGTTGTGTGCTCACCTGCAGAAGTTCTCTTTTATTTACTGGTAGTTTCACGTGTAAAGAATACAAATAATAATAAAATATAACGTAAATTATATAATGAACTTACCACCGCTTGGATGAACATTAGGATAGTCACAGGCAAAATTAAAAATGGAACCGTCAATTGATTAAAAAGTGCTAATCCAGCAAAAATATTAACACTGTTTAAAATCATTGCATTATCATTGTTTGCGAAGTAATAGTGCATCGTAAAACTTACGACAGCGACTAGTATTGAAGAAACCTGTGTCGTAAAATCTAAAAAGTAACGAATAATATGAAATCCTTTATATATGTCTTTAACGCCATTATATACAGTACTATGTATTTTGTGCAATCACTTACTCAGAATTCCCCAGTATGCGGAATCTTTATTTAACATTTTTAATTCAACTTCTCTTAGTTGCAATATTTTTTCGTTAAATAAATCTTCCCATACATACAATTTAATGACGTTCATTCCTTCTAAAATTTCGTATATTTTTGATATTCTATGGTCAGTACATTTTGAAATGTCTCGTGAGTTATCGGAAATCTTTTTGCCGATATATAGTTGTAAAGGAGTTATAATCCAGAAACAGATAACTGTCCCCATTATAGCACTTAAGCCCAATTTTGTATATAGAAGATATAATATAAAAATTACCTGTAAAGATTAAAAGACCATTATGCTAACCGTTTTCCTAAAATTCGAACAGTGTAATATATTTAAATATCAACTTACTTTTATTGGTATCGCCCATGTATAATGAAATATCCAAATACACGACATTATATTATAAGTATCTTGTGATATTAAATTCGTTAGTAAGCCAGACTGAACATTAGTTTCACCTTCATGTTTCATCACAGGTGACTTGTCAGTTGAGTCTAAGTCCGTAGACCACAGTGATAATCTTGTGCATTTATCATAAATTGTGCTCTGAAAATAAAAGAATCGTTCTAAGCGAATATTATTTCAATGTTAATATCTATATAGATGTGACGTAACATGACTTACTTGCAACGCCATTTTTAACCTAGTACCTTCGACAGTAACCAAGTGAGTAGAATTTTGTGACAATAAAGCTTGAATAATCAATGCTAATGTAACAATAACAAGCATTGTGTAACCATTTGACAGTAGTTCTTGAATTGTAACTTCTGATTCAGAATCATAGCTAAAGACTGGATTATTTACAAATTGAATTATAACGGCTAAGCCTAGGGCGGGTATGACGCTAATTAAATCACCACATAGTTTCAATATTCCTCCAATATAAAAATTAGGCCATACCATTCGCATGTAGCATTGCCATAAGTTAAGCATGTTTCCATTATTTGATACATCCTGAAATACAAAAAAGATATGTAAAATTTGTAAGTTATATAAAAGAAAAAAAATCTAATTAAAATATAAGATTGAGGCCTTTGTAGCACAGTGGTATAATGTGTAACTGTAAATACAATTGCACGTGGGTTGAATTCGTAATCAGAGGAATGTTTCAATTATTTTTATTTCCCTGCTCTGGTAAGCGTTGATTTCAGTTGATTTCAGCCACTCAACCAAAATTTATACTATTTATACCAATATTAAAAAGTGTGAAGCTGAGAAGAAAAAAAAATATAACATTTTATTGCTCAAATACCTTGAATTTATCAAAATATCTATGTGCACGTTCTTTTTCGGGTATATCGGATAGATCCTCTTTTTCTATTGGCGACTTATAGCCTCTATATAGCATAGGGTTTAACCAAAAAAAAGTTATTTTTGAATAAAAATGTGTTTGAGTATATTTGTATAACGTTTTTTCTGACTCCACTGAGCTTTTTTGCCAACACTGAGGACGATTTCTGATCTGTAACAATTAATGTTACGAACCGAATTGACAGTTGCCTCTCAATACATTTATGAAAATGTGATGTATGTTAGGAAAAATATTAATAATTTTACCAAAATTGGCGATGTGCATAGTATTAATACAAGAAATAGGCTTAAACTTGTTGCACCTTTAACTCCACTGCATCGAGTCCGTAATTCTTTTATGGGCCAATGTGTACGCTTTTACAATAGGATCCCAGAAAACGTCTAAAAATGTTCTATATCACAATTTAAAAAAGTTGTGAAAAGACGTTTGTGTGTTAAAGGTTATTACTTAATTAATGATTTTATGAATGGAAACGCCTTGGGAATGAAATGCTCGTTCCAGTCTATTTCAAAGGTATCATTGTCACTAATAAATTATTGTAAAGTATTGACTGTAGAATAAAAAAAAGAAAAAATAGTCCCGCTGAGTTTCTTGCGCCGGTTCTTCTCTGGTCTGATTCAATTTAGTGAACTGGTGGTAAATTATTGGACGTTCAAAAAATGAAGCTTGTAACTTTTTACTTTGAATAAAATTATTTGAATTTGAAGATATGGAACCAGTTTCAACTAAAACCTTGACTTGCAAATTTTTGACATAAAAAAATCATATATTGATGTATTGAAATATCTATCGATGTGAAATTAATAATAATTATTATTTTTAGTATCAAATTAAGTAACAATAGTTAATAGTATTCTTTTTTTAAATATATTCACTGAATATTTATTTGGTTTATAGTTTATACTTTTTTATAGTTGTGCCAAAAGAGTAAGCGATACTATTAGTACATTGCTATTGTTAATATAATAAATACAATATGAACAACATGCCATTTACTGATATTACTTACTTCATCATAAAAACAAAGACAGTCCACTCCTGAAATAATTAACGCTAAGAACATTCCAGCTCCATGTATGTATATTTCGACGTGATTTGCAGAAACTCCGACAAGCAAAAAGTGGTATACTATCGTACCAGAGACAGTTGATGACAATAACCAATAGATCACTAAGTACAATATAGGAGCTGTCAATCGTCGGGTCCATAGAGAAACATGCATTGCCGCTGCAGCGAGCCATGCTAAAGGTGCCATTAGAGCAGAAACCAGACGCACTGTATGTGCGGGGCGTAGAGATGCTGCCGCTGCGCCACAGCACCATAGTACTCCTAAGCCGAGGCTGGCTATTCCTCTTACATTTTGACCCCGCCACCGGTTGCCATACCTGCAACGTTTATAAAACGTTTAGTAAGTATATATTTACGAACAAACATATACTCGTAGATGTGTGTTACGAGCTCTTAATGTGCAGATATGTACATTCATAATATTATGTAAAGTCTACTGTCGTTACTGTAAGAATTAAATGTTATTGTTTCAATTTTGATATTTATTACATTTAAGTAGATACATATTAACACTGAACAGCACCATTATACTGATGTTGGTATGTGCGCGAGTGAACGGAATAGTTGTGCATTCTAACTTGGGATATCTACATATAGATATTTATATTTGTCTCATTTAAAATATAAAAAGTGCAGGATGAGCATACAAAAACGGTTTTCAGTTTTATGAACATTGTTCCACCAAATACTTTTTTTGAAACTTTAATATATAATAGCTCACTAATGAATAAATATAATTTTTTTTGGTACGTGGATATTTAGGAATCGGCATAAAAATCATTCCCAAAAAATTAACTCATTTTTTATTATTTATCATATTGCAAAAATTTTGAAAAAAAATGTATTATTATTAGGTTATGGGAAATAATGTTCAGTTTAAATTTCATATATCTCACATTTCACAATCTTAATAGATATCGAGAAAATCAATTGTTTTGGTTAAGGGTTACAACCCTTAACAAAACAATTGATTTTCTTATTTTAATTATAAAAATTGTAAAATCAATTCATTACACGTCAGTGCAGTGTTTGTATGCTTACCCTGCTTGACCCTTGTACTGCTAGACCTATTGATATTAAAATAATTTGTCATGAAAGTTGGAACGATTTTGTAAATATACCATAACATAACTTAATTTCTGTGTGTATGTAAATGTGCAAAAAATATTAATTTTAAGAGATTCTAACCAGCGGGGCCGTCGTGAGGAACAGCAGCAGATGAGAGCTGTGGAGATGGCAGCACAGTAAAGGCTTAGCGAATGCAGTGCCGCTGCCATCGCGTGCGCCTGACACGTGCCGTCGTCATGCACGCATACCGCGTCCATTTTCTACCAGTTATAATAGAATTTATATCAATCTTAATATTAATATCAAACTATTTAAAACAATTTTAAGGATTCAAATGTGATTAAAATATATTCTTTATTTCGCTATACGTTCCTTAATATATTTTAATTACCTAAGGCTTGTTTATTTATTAGTGCTTGTTGGATGAGCTATCATGCTGATGAATTGTAACAAACCTATACGAGACTAAAATATTTTATCTTTAATTGGATGAATAATAACTCTCCATTGGTCCTTTGGTATTAATTCATATAGAAAATGTACTAAATATTAATATTTTATTTGAAATGACATGATGTAACGTAATTTCCGTTCCAATGGTATATTTTAATAGAAATATATTATAGTGAAATGCATGTGGGGGTCATTGTGTCATGCTCAATTAACAACGGCTGTTTATTCTCAACTCGTTGGAATTTTGCAATATCCGATTTAACGTCTTAATTAATTCATAAATATATATATTAAATGAAATAAGTAATAGGTACTTTAAACCTTATATATTTTTATACTTATAGTTTTACTATATTTTTATTTAAATTTATGTAAAGTATTTACCAAACAAGTAAATATAACTTAAATAAAAGCAGTATGTATGGGTACTTAATACAGAAAATATAAACAGATTCATATTATCTTGATTTTGCTGCTTATTATCACTAATAGATATAAATGAAAGTGCATAATAAAGAAAATAAAAGTAAATTATAATATGTGAGGAATGTTTATAATCTATATATATTGGCAGTCATTCTCTGTCGACGTCATAGTAGGTTAAAAGAGCGAAACATTTACACAACATCCTCGAAATACAATACCCTTACACTAACTACGCTATAAACAATTTTAGGACCTTTTATATTATTTGTTCATCATACGTCAGAATATCATATAATTTTAAATGTAAGGTAGACGTTATATAAGACAATTGAATAATTAAAAAAATATACATGTAAATAATATAAATATATTATGGATTTGTATTAAATAGATACTTGATAGGTACCCGCAGTATAAAAAGGAAACAAACAGACCGTAAAAATAGATTGTCATATATAAATATAAGGTCACATTTTTATGTATGTTAGTCATCACAACAAAATAAATAAATTTATACTTTACCTAAGTTAGTATTCACAAAATTATGAATGATATTCACTTAAATTACAAGTTCACAAGCATACGTTTTGTTGTAAAGTCACCGTTGGATTAACATAAATTATAATATTTTTATTATAGTCCATTGTGTTCAAAATTATAGTTGAATATAAAGGCGTGTGGAACGTATAATGTTTTGTATTCTTTACACGATGCGGCTGTGTCGCAAAGATCGAAGTGACGCGCCATATACGAGTACGCGGCCACGCTAGCCTCCTGTTCACACTCGCAACAGACTGAATAGTGAATAGCTCCGTCGAACTTTGTCGTGCTCGTCCGATGCCTGCATGTCGCGACAGACCTCAGACGCAGCACTCGGTGCAGTGCACTCATTTAATAAAGACACTGGTACAGACAACACAAACTAATAACACTTTCCACGCAAATCTATTTTACCTAATGTGTTTGCATGTATCAGAGCAACTGAAGGTGCAGAGTCGTGGAAAAGTGCGGGGATCCGGGGTACGAGGTCGACGTGCAACCTACATTTTGCTTATCGTGTAGAGCATGCCCTCCTTTTCATTAACTAACTTAACTGTGTTTTTATAATTTCTACCTGTTAACATGCATTTATTTATTTTGATGTATTTTTAAAAATAAAAATTGTAACAATTCAGCCTATCAGGGAATTATAAATGGATATTGGCGCAACAAATATAATGTTTACATTACCGTATACAAGTCACAAGTTTGATTAGAGTAGATTAAGGTAGACCACATATTTTTAGTCTAGTTTAGGTAGACATCTGTTAAATTCGTACACAAATCTAGTTGTAGTATCTAATTTGTAAATAATCTAAGAAAGTATGTTTCTCAATTTATTTGATTAAAGATAAATTAGTTTCACTTTATTTAAATTTGATCCACTTTATTTATACAAGCAAGCATCGTTTCGGATAACATTATTTTAAAAATATAAATGTACTCACTACTTTTACATTAAAACACAACGATAATTGATATATTTTATTTAGTAAATTATATTTATAAATAAATAATAATATTATATATGCAATATAAGTACTAAATAGTATTAAAAATATCTTACACTATACATTTATAGTTCTATCTTGATAACTTAAAAAAATTTAGTGTAGAAGCTAATGTGGTTTAGAAATTATGAGGTGATTTAGAAATTAATATCCCAACCGGAAGTTTCATCCGGGGGTAGCTTATCTTTAGGATACTTTTCAAAATTAGATAAATCAAGGTCATTGGCTACGGGCTGTATCAGAGGTGCCTTTAGTTTCCCTTCTCGTAAGCCTTCCCAGTCAAAACCCAGGAACCACCTGAAAAGTGGAAGATTTTATTACACAATAGACAGAATTAAGAAAATATAAACGATTTTAATGATTTAAAAAATATATACTAGATATAGATTTTAATTATGTTTTTTTTAATGTATTTTTGCATGTCATAATCACATCTAATTATAATTACTTGTGATTTTTTATATCAATGATGCCATTTTTAAGATAACCAAGTCGCTCGGCAGGCACAGCGCGGCAAAGCTTGCGGATCAACATTTGCGCTGATTTGGGTACACGAGGATGAAAGGCGACCGCATCGATGCCTCGCAGTATGAGAGTGTATGTCTTCATGTGGTCTCCGCCGGGAGCCCGGAATGGTGGCTTGCCTACTAGTATTTCGTGCACAAAGACGCCCAGTGCCCAGCAGTCTACAGCGCGGTCGTGGCCCTGTAAAATTACATGCTTTTCTTGAAACAGGTGTTAAACTATCTATGCAATTACTGTATCAACTAAGGATGACAATAAAGTACGAATGAAAATACTGACAATAAACATATTTAATAAATCACTCTATTGTATCTTGCTTAAATTTTTATATGGTTCTAATGTTGATATACGAGTATTATTTAAATTCATAGGTACATAAGAAAAGTATCCCGATCAGATGGCTACATACGAGTATAATCTGTAATCTGTTCAAACCTTATTGAGAACAATTTCAGGTGCGACATATTCAGGAGTGCCCGCGAATGTCCATGTTTTACTGTTTGCACTTAATCTTTTCGCAAATCCAAAATCAACCTGTGAGACAAATAAGAAGAGATATCATATTGTAAGGTTATAAATTTACTATTTAATAAAGAAAAAGGTAATATTTTACTCACTAATTTAATATAACCTTGTTTATCCAGCATTAGGTTTTCAGGTTTAAGATCTCGATAAATAATATCTTTGGAGTGTAAGTACTGAAAAGCCTCGACAACGCAGGCGGTCATGAAACGTGCTATATTTTCTGGAAAATATCGTTGTTTTTGGAGAATTGTCCATACATCTCCACCTAACACGGGCTCCATCAGGAAATAAATGTATTTATTATCTTTAAATGTACTATACAGTCTGTAATAAAAAAAAATATGTTTGTACATTACTTATTCTATATGCTTTTTCTAAAAGTTTTTTTTTAAAAGATCATGATTACTACCTGCAAATAAATCTACTATTGCAGAGCAACATAAGATTTTTCTCATTAAAGGCGTGTTCTTGTTGCTGTTGCTGTACCATATCCACTTTCTTTAAGCATTTAAGGGCAAATGTAAGGGATGGGTTTCGCTTATACTGTACAAGTTCGACGCGCCCGAATCCACCGACTCCCATTGTACCAACTATTTCTAAATCCTTTAACTCCACAAATTGGTATTCTAAAAAATTTTGATAGAAATTAATTTCATATTCTTTGTAATTTATAATAAAAACATTTAATAATATTTCTTATTAAAAACAATATACATAGATACGTATAATAAAATTATTAATAATATGTGGTTTATTTTTTTAAATTCACACATAAAGGATAGTAAAAATATTAAGAAACATATAAAAATATAACAGGATTGGAACACGCGCCTCTTCGTCTAAACGCTTTAGACAATTAAGTCATATTATTCCAAAAAGCATGGGTCAAATTTTATAACTTAAATCTATTAAATCTTTCTCTATTTTGATTTGTTATTAATATACTTAGATATTGTAACAGGCTTAAGTTCTACATTATATAAACATCACCTATAAGATATAAGAAGAAAAATTGTACGTAAAACAAAATGATCAACAATTATCATTTGGTTATTGGTTATTTGGTTACCGCGTTTCAAATTCATTTTACACTTGAAAATAATATTACATTTAAAATAATATGCAATAAATTTATGATATATAAATGTAGATATAGAATGAGAAAGAATAAGTAAATATTATAATTAATCATTTTAATTTTCCTTATCGTTGCTTAGATAGATTAGACATTAATCAGTCATATGAATTGTCTTTGACCTTACCGCTTTTGACAACCGACGACTTTTTGTGTTGAGAAGGCCGTGGATCTGAATGTCTTACATTTTTCAGTTCTTCTAAATTACCCAACAATTCTGTAAACGGCCTACAAAACAAAATGAATCAACTGTAGATTTAGAAACATATGTATTTACCAGAGTTTTATAAGGATAAAAAAGTTGATTCTAAGATTTAATAAAAATATTAATTGGGGAAAATAAAAGAGCACTTAAAATAATATAGGTCTGTTTTGTGCGTTAGTCACGCAAACCTATTGTATAGAAATGAATGGATTTTGGGCATGGTCACTGTTTAGACATATGATATTAGTTTTAGTCCTAGTGTTCAATGTCTGCAGAGCAAAAGAAAAATAAAAACAATGAACATAAAAACATCTGAAGCGAAGCTAATTTTTTCAAGTGATAGTGGTTTTCTCACTATGTAATTTAGTTGTCCCCTTTGCATTAATATAAACTTATTAAATTACATGTAGGTTTAAATGTATCTATAGAGTTACTATACGAAATCCTTACATCAAATAAGGAAAAATAATATAAGAAATGTTTCATGACAGTCATAATATAGTCTGCTTTAGATCCTAAAATGAACACATCACTACAAGTGTTAACGAGCTACGGCAATGTTAATTAGTAATTATAAGAATAATTACTCCACTTATATTATAAATGTGAAAGTTATAAATATATAATATTTACATGTTCCCAACATATTCTTATTACTCAAGATAGTAATATATCTATTTATTGTGATGGATCTCAAAGTATAGCAAACCTTGTAGGGATTGAATTATATGTATTTTTTTTATTTATATAAGAATAAAAGGATCACTTCAGGGGACAAGATATATCTATTTTAAACTCACCCGCGTTCTAATGTTAAACATTCGACGCCTGGAGGCAAAGCTGTAACAGTAGCGAGACGTCTATCTTCATGAAGAAGTGCCTGTTCTCCAAAGTAGTCCCCTCTTCGAAGAGCGCCAACACGTCTATCTTCACCATCTTCCTCACGTTTAGTTACCACCACCGTACCACCACGAATTAGGTAAAACTTATCACCACGGTCGCCTTGACGCACTACTGCTGTACCTGCTGAGAAGAACTCCTGCCAGCACAAGAAGAATCTCATGTTTACAGTAAGTATTTTATGTTTATATGAATCTTGTTTGTTTCAAATGAATAATCTTGAATCTGAAATGCGTACTAATCAGTTTATTTTTTTGGATAGCGGCTATATCAATCATTAAAATTGATAGATATATAATAAATGAGGAATATTTTAGTCTCTATTTTATTGCTTAGATATAGAAACATTTTGCTACAAGCACAGTTTTTATATATATTCAGCTAATCTAAATTAAAAGCTAAAATAAAAAGGTTTAAAGTGATCTGTAATTTACCCTTTTTAAGAAATCAGCGATTTTATTCAATTCAATAGGATGAATTCCTTGCAAAAGAGGTACAGAAGATAAAAATCGAATGTTGTCCTCTTGCTCTTGACGGCCACTGCGCACCATAATTTTTTGAAAAACACGTCTTTCTAAAGTCCATACTTTTGCCTCCGTTATACCTGAAGCAAAATAAAGAACGTGAATACTTATTCTTTAGAGATATCTTAATTAATAAAA
The DNA here is from genome assembly GCA_033558755.1 of Philaethria dido. Taxonomy (NCBI): domain Eukaryota; kingdom Metazoa; phylum Arthropoda; class Insecta; order Lepidoptera; family Nymphalidae; genus Philaethria; species Philaethria dido. The sequence continues at coordinate 1,022,360 of JAKGSA010000211.1, read as the reverse complement.
ACTCTTAAATAAATACTTTACAAGAGATTCTTAATTTTATAATAGAATAAAATAAGTATACTTACACCTTATAGAAGCGAATCTCTTTGCTTTGTATAAAATAGCAAGTTCCCCGAAAGCTTCTCCAGGGCCAAAATTTTTAACAACTTGACCACCTTTTAGTACTTCGAATTGGCCATATGCAGAAACGTATAAATGGCTACCGCTTTCTCCTTCACGAATCATAAGACTACCTGCAGGGAATTGTTGGGGAATCATCGCTTCTACTACTGAATAAAGACGTTCCTCGTCCATTATATTTCTCAAAAAATCGTTAGCCATTATTGCTTTTTTGATCTGTTCAGTTGACCTGAAATTAGATAAAAATAATTAAGAAATAGAGTCACATTTTATTTTTGTCAAATGTTTGATAGTAGTATGTTTGTGGCCTTTACATATTAATAGGTATTGATAAAGTTCTGTTTATTTGATTATACGAGTATATGACTAAGGTATAATGATAATATTATTATTAGCTCTAATTTTTATACATTAGGTCATTATTATGCGTGCGTGTGCTAACTATAAGTTCTTAATAAATGAAAATCACTTACTTTTCATCTTTTTCAAATTTCTCATAATTTAAGTCGGTAGGAAACCTTTCCGCATCAAGTGGAGCATGGGGTGCGATGATGCCCCGCTTTCTACGGGCACGTTTCTCGGGATCCGACTGAACTAAGTCTGAAATAGTTTTGCGGCCGGCACTGCTTTTTCGTTCATCCCGATATTCTAGATCAGAGTCCCTATGGTTATTATAGCTTCCGGAGGATTTTTCACTTTGTATACTCATGTAACTAGACTTTTTACTTGAGCCAGCAGAGTCAACTGGAAGGCTAACACTCTTTTTATAATGGGAAACATTTCCGTTAACAGGTCTGCTTTCGTATCTTGCAACATCTGGAGGAAATTCAGGCAGTCTCTAGAATATTGTAAAAAATATTTACGGATTACAATTTTGGAATTAATTTACAGAATGTTTTCATACATTTTTTTACGCTTAATGTGATTCGTCGTCCCATTTAATACGTCATTTGTTGCAAAATAGTAATCGGTTACACGAGCACTCACGTTAGCAAAATTGATGTCGCATTAAAATGAATAAGTATTAATTTTTTTGAGAAAAATAAGTATTTTTCTGAGTTTTCTCTTTGTTGAAACATTATTAAAATACAAGTTTATTTTTGGTTAGGTTCATATGAAATTGTGTTAAACGGATTTTGATGTAAGTACCTATATATTATTGGTACCATCAACATAAATTTATATTAAATATTATATACCTAATTAAGAGTTGCAGTAACGGTTATTAGTTCCATTTTAATCATCGATTACAATTTTAATGAATGTTACTATATATAAATATACCAGATAGTTAAAAAATCAAAAGTAACAATAAACAAAATCATGGTCAATAATTAGGTTTAAGTATAGGGGAAGGGGAGGGAGGATTTTACTGCCTTATTTCATATTTAATAATATATTAGGAATCTCTTTATTTTAATTTATCAATTACTAGCAGTCATATCACAATTTTCAAGAAAATATGCAGAGTTCAATTTAGTCTAGGTTTTTGACGGGGAAAAAATGGCGGGTAGCACTGGACCAATAAATAAATTGAAATGATAATTGATGGCTCAACCGCTTTTTGGCCTTGCAAACATCAAAGTTATAATTAATATTTGGTGCACTTATATGAACACAGTCTTCACAGGCACAATCTTGGCATTTCTGGCAATAAATGCAGAGTTCATCAAAAGTTTCTCCAAATCCTTCGAGAATGACTTTGGATATTTTCCTTCGCTTTAAACACCTTTTTAGTTCCGTTATGTTGCTATATTTTTTGTTGCTTTTCTTTTTCTGTTTTTCCTTCACTTTTTTATATGGTGAAGATGTTATAATCGTGAAGTAAACTTGGTGGTATATCATATCTCTCTTCCACTTGGTTCGCTAAAAACTTGCATTCAGTTATAGTAACTTTGTTATAAATTTTTTGTGTAAATATTTCTGTCATTTGATTTTCCTCTTTCACTGGTTCTCCCGTGAATTTTGGCATAATATCTTAGTATTTCTGCAACGATAGTAATAGATCGTTGCAGGAATACTTAATATACTACTACTTATTAAAGTACTTTCAATAAATAAGCAAAATGACATTAAATTGTAGTTCTTTTAAATATTATTGCGAAATCCAACGCTAAGAACTGTGTCCCCGACAGGGGACGAGTCGGTTACCCGACAGCAGTGTCTGGGGCTACCCGCCCATTATCATACAATATTTTTGACACAGCACTACAAATGTACAAGGATTGTTATAAATACTACTACAATCATTAAATAAATAACATTTACTAAAATTCTGAATAGCAAACAAGTATAAAAACTAACTTATTGCACTTAAATAACCATCGATGAAATTTGACAGGAGTAAATAAGGTCTCTCACGACTAATTTAGTCAAGATCTGCACCGCGATCGAACTACACTTGCCTAGTCTAGACAACATATCTTTACAATAACTTTTTGTAAGGTATCTTTACAATAACGTTTGTCTTTACAATAACTGTTTTGAAAAAAATATATTGTCATGTGCATCAAATTGAATGATAGACACATAGATTGATATGATGAAAGGTAGACATTAGTCTAAAAGCGTGTTAAAAAAAACTGCGATAAAAATATATATTCTTATAACTACATATAAAATATTCTAAATAAATCAACTCTTGGAAATTAAATATATTAAATTAATAAATTAAACGATTACGTGAATTTTCTTTACCAGTATCGAGATTATCAGAATCTATATCAATATTACATATTACTTTCTTTTGATATATCAATTGTAATTATGGCTTCCATTATGTAATTACGAACAAACTGTGCGACCGTGCGGCGCGAAGGAGGGTAATGTGTTTATCAGTATATATATATATGTACGAGTATGTGTGTTTATGTGCATGTGCTTATGTGCATGTGTATGTTCCCATACGACGTTTTAAGGACCAAACGTGTTGACCGATTCTGATGACTCTTACGTCAATCGATTCGTCTGGCAAAGTCCTTGCCATTAATAATGAAAATTCACCACAGCGTCAGCCAGACGATATTATGAAAATGAAATCGATAAAAATCGACGAACTGTATCGAGTGGGGTATCGGTGAATAGGTATTTAAAATTGAGTATAACTTTTCAAAATCATATAATAATAGAAAATTAAATAGCAAGATTACAACATTTACTGTATTATAGGATTTTAAATGTTTTATAGTCCTATGTAATATAAAAAATAATGACAGAAAAACCAAACTGCTTACAAAAAACTAAAAAGAAAACTTACAAACCCCATCAAACCTTGTAAAATGTTAAATGTGTCCCTACTGTTGTATGTGTCTGTGTATTTCTCGGACTGTCTGTCACTAACTGTAAAAAAAAAACTGTTGCGCAAGCATCAGTTCTGATCTCTAATGAATAGATCTTAGTATTGTATCAGTGTAGGTTAATCCCTTACATTTAATTTTATATATATCCTCTTGATTTATCTAATTGCAGAAAACAGCGTCATTGGTTAACGGACAATGAGACTAACACTACTATGAATGAGCTTTTGCTTTTGTTAGTACTCTTTATTGTTTAATCATAATCACATTTCATTTTTTGAATTTATTGCTGGGCCTAGGCCTTGTTTTTTTTTTAACTCTATTTGTTATTTTTTTATCATTTTTGATGTTATATTTTTGTATTTGTTTTTGCAAAGCATGACAAATTAATATATTGGGGAGAGAAGAAAATGAATACGAACCCTTATTCGTATTCATATTAAGTAAAAAAGGAGAAAGCAGATATAAATTTCGTACGCAGTGGAGAGCTTGAGAGAGAAAATAAAAAGCTTTCATATGAAAGTAAGTTTTTATTGATTTATCAATTAACCTTATATATACACACTATAATGTTGAAAAAGAAAGTCAATTTAACTTTAAATAGGTATAGTGTTTTTATATTAGGTGTAAAATTTATTCATGTTTGTTGGTTTCTTTAATTCTGTACAATTTAGTTATTTTTCTTTGTCTTGTTATTTTATCTCTTTTGCATGTCTATTTATTTAGTCTCTTTTTAGAGAAATTGTATTTAAATTTGACATTTTTGATAATATATAGGTACTTTTAAAATGTTTTGTAACTTTTTGCCTATTTTAGGGCAGCCAAGGCAAGGTTTATAACTTCACTTTTTATTCCTCATACAAGGATACTCAGAGAGAACTTAGTGTTACGACACTCCGTTTGCCGCTTTTCGCCTGAATCCCAGACATTACGTGTTGCGTGATGAAACTAAACGCCGCGCTTTTTCTCGACAGAGCCGAGAAATGAAAATAATTTAAATATTTGCCTGAGTAGAAATTGAACCAATCATGTATACAATGAGGCGCTGTGTCACGACGGCTTCTATCTATCTATACTATATTAAAACTTTAAAAAATGTGTCTGTACAGTGAAAATATTTAGAAAAAAAAATTTGGGTGATATACAAACAGTGACGCCATCCAGTATTTTATCTCAATATTTTTAAGAATTGTTCATGTATGTCATTGAGAGACAAGATTAACTATTATGTAATAGTTAAAAATAATATAATTATATAAAATAAATAGTGTATAAATGTTAAAAAAACTCTTTAAAAAAACAATTAGCCCCTTAAACCCCGGTTAGAAGAGCCTCAATAATAGAGGTAATAAATTATCTATCATTATCAATAATTATCAAAAATCCAAGTAAAAGTAAGATATTTATCACTTTTATCGTTGATTATTTATAAATTAACCCTAGTTTTGACGTAATTGAAATAAATTTTCGAAAGTAAAAGTACATTAAAGCTCTTATGAAGCTATGTTTGGTTGTAAACCGAAAATTTGCTTAATTTTTTTCTACCCCCTTTTGAAGTTTCACATATTATTATTGTTTCATATTGTGAAGATAAACGTCAAAACCAAGATTCTATCGGCATCTACGTCAACATCTCCGGCTCTTCGGATATTTGAAAGCATATACAAATAATAATTATATAACGTAATAAATATTTAAATTAATAAGCAAAAATTAAAAGTACTAAATTTATTTTATAATTACCAAATTATATACATAAGTTATAGGGTAGGCAGTAGTAGGTGTAGAGTGGGTAGCGCCTATAGGTACATAAGTTATAGGTAGGCTTACCAAAATTACGAAGAGCCAAACCGGGACGCAGAAGAGAAAGAAGCTCATTTTTATTTTGCTTTTCGCTTAATTTGTGTTTTTCATATTTGTAATGCAATCAAAATTATGAATTGAAAACATATTAAAAAATGTGATTATATTTTTTATTAAAAAGAAAAAGAGACGATTGGTTGGGATGTCGGTGGTGTTCAAGTTTGACCGGGACGACGGGACAGGGATCTCAAACCGGGACTATCCCGGTCAAACCGGGACGTATGGGAAGCCTAGTTATAGGATAAGCAGAGCAAAATTTAAAAAAAATGAAGGTAGATTTGAGGCCAGTCGTTCATAATAATAAATTTGTTTTTGTATTTAGATGATAAATATACTTAATATAGATATAATCTATTCGAATATGTAATCTTTTGTTACATCTTAATAATCATTTCGGCTGATTGCGTATTATTTGATTATAAATTGCTTTGATCTTTACCTTTTCGTATTATTGCGTAATGAAACAACATACTACAACCTATGTCTGTCTACCTATTACTTTGTGAAAATAACATAATCTTGGAATGTTAATGGCGGTTGGATTGAAACCGTTAATGGGCGGCTCTAGCTCGTGTAGCGGCCGTGTGCAATGAAACCTTGCAATTTTATGCCCAATATTTTCCTGGCGACGTTTTTTGTTTAGCTCTCCACCTTTCTTGATGTTGTTTTTTTGCAAACTTCATTACAATACGAGCTCCACATTCTTCTGGGGACCTTTTTTTATTGCGACCCGTGGTGTTGTATGGACGCCTCGCCACTGAAGATCATGCTCTTAGTAAGTGTGCATTGCACACCCTGCACTATAGGTTAAGCCGCCCCTGTTAGTATAACTAGCATAATATGAGAGGTTTTATCTTGGTGTTCAATGCAATTCCTGAAGGAAAATTAAAAAAGTGATACTATCCAACTTCGTCGATAACTCATACTAGAGAAGCAAAATATTTTAAAGTTCGTCGAAAAACGCATTAAACAAAAACAGGAAATACATTTGATAAGAACCATGTATTCTGTTTGTGATTATAAATATATTTTAGCAATTTTTATAGTAATAACATATCGCGCCATCTATTAGGTATCATATACCTACTAGATGACATTGAAATTGATAATCCTGCTATGCAGTGTAGCTACTACAAAACGATCAAGAATAAAAATGATAGCCAGATAACTTTGTTTAAGTTAAAATTCACAAAACGTGAAAATTGTATAGTTCCTTGAAAGATTAACATTTATAATTTCTAAAGAATTATTATAAAAAAAAACAATAAAATAAACCAAAGTCGCTAACTAATTAGTATTAATACAAAAATATTAAAAAATATATAACTTACGTAGATAATAAAAATATTATAGAATATTAAGCGTAATTATTCATTTTATAATATGTAAGAAAAAAAAAAGTACTTATTTCAGAATATCGTCAACATCACAGCGCTTTAAAATTCTAATTAGTAAAAGAAAATAAAAAATATGTATGAGGCCTGTCGTGGCGCCGGGTCACTGTGCGCTGTGTGAGCCGGACTGTGGCGGAAAATGGAGGCCGTAGATTTTAAAAGAGAATGGAGTGTCTTAACAGCAGGTTCTTTGGTTCTATTCTTTGGTGCGGGAGACAGCGTGAGCCTCTATAAAAATAATCGGATGTCATTGTATCGAAAAATTAATAAAAAAGTTATTCCGCAGAAAAGGAAATTTGTTCAAACTTTTTCAACAATTTTTTTTCATAACTTTGTTATATTTAATTTTACTATAAAAGTAATGGAAATTAAGTTGTTGAAATTTGAATTTACAAGAAAATGTTATGTAGGGTGTGACAGATAAAGCGCGATACCATTTGCACCCTTTCTTTCAGGATGGCGGCCGCGGGACAATAGTGACGGTCCCATCAAATTTTTATTTTACCTTACTTCACATTATAAAATTATAATTGCGTCCTCTGAGTAATGCCAATAAAATGTAACGTTTCAATTAACTAATTGAAGAGTACACCAATGAAAACCTGTTTCACACGAGTTGAGATCACCACTAATATACCTACTAACTTTAAATTGACTTATAAGCCGGCTTTTCAGCGTTTGTGGCAGCTATGAGCTTATAATTTACTGATCTTTCATAAACTTGCTAGGGCTTACCTACCTACTTATCTGAAAGCGTTTAAACGAACCTTCTAACCTTCCTAATCACATAAGAAAAGTTGTAGAGATGGATTTCTAAGGAATTAAAAGTAATATCAAAAATTTGACTATGATTGAACATCAAGTGGCCTCGTTACAATCCCATAATATTTTGATATGTAAACCTGTCCTGAACCAACCTTAACCAATATTTCGTTTTATATTCAAAGTAGCATTGCTTACATATGTAGGTCCAATAACATTCTTGTGTTCTTGGAAGCTGTGCTTGGCAGAAAGCAAAGCCCGTAGCTCGTTAAAGTTTTAAAGATTCAAATTTTAAGGAGCTACGAGCAAATTAAAAGATAAGCGCACAATGAAATTAAATATAATTACATTTCAATGAAATGCACTTATTATCTTATTTCTAAAATCATTTCTGCTGACTACTGCTTTTCTAGCTGCAGTCTACTTTGCTTTAGGCCTTGGTATAAAGTGAACAAAATTCTATAAATTTAGTTAGTATCTCGTTGCAATAACAATATTAATAATTTTATTTATGAGCTATTAACATTTAGTACATTTTTATTTCTTATAAAAAATAAAATAAATTTTATGGTGCCCAAGTCGAGTGATGAGTTCGACCGGTAGTAAATTTTTATAATCAAATATAAATGCATTATACGATTTGTTAAACGTAGAAATTAAAAAAAAATCACTGTTTATTGTTGTACGACATACCTATAGCCTGCTTAAGTAGCGCGAAGGTATATTATTATCGTTGCTTTACAATAGATAAATTTTAAAGTCATTTAGTTGGAAATGTTTATTTCATGTCAATTTTGTTATAAATAGATACCTATATATTGTTTATAATTGTTATTTTCAATACATATACATTTTAGAGTTCTTTGTGCAGAAATGAGCAAATATATGTTTATTATAAAATCCACACAAAGGATCGAGTGATAATACTTACGACAATAGTCTGTCTACGTTCATCAGAATCGGTGCGACGTACAGGAGTCGCAAGATTGAATCCGCCTCTGGAGGCCCATCTGAATGGCGGACACAAAACCATTTTAAAGTGTCACAAATGTCACTAAAAGTAAAGTATACACATGTTAGGGCGCAACACGAGGTGGCACGACGCGGCTCGCGTTGCAAACTAAGACTACTCGATCGGCGCATAAGCAGCCCTTATCGCATTGCTAGATTATCTTGCCATACCAATTGTTTTAATTATTCCGCACTAAATGATGATTTCTATTTATTATCAAAGAACCTTGTAATCTTATCATTATCACTCCACAAATCAAAACTCCATTAACCACAATGAAGTTTATGTATCTATAAGACTGATGATTCTACTAATAATTTAATCTATTTAGTCATATTTTAGTCGTACAATGCCATAAGGATATATCCCCTATGGCATATTTACTTAATAAATACATTGCTATTTCTGTGGTAAGTAAGAGGATGTGTAGTAAATAAAAACACATATAAATTCATACTATAATTTATTAATAACGTAAATGAGTACACAATGCCAAAGGCTTTATTAAATGATTCACTTCATTCAACATTTCTCATTTTGAAAAAAATATATATTTACAATAGAAGAGAAAATCAGCTCTGCAATCTATGATAAAATTGTCACACGAAAAATCTATTCATTAGTTTATCACAAATCGCACGAGAACTGCGCTGTGCACTCGGCTCGGTCGGTTCCGCCGAAGCTTCCGTGCTAGATCAAAATGTGCATCGACTATAAAACGTGCCGAACGGAAGACATCCATTACTCATAACAAACGTAGGTATTTAGGTATATTAAAAAACTTTAAAATATTAAGTTTTAACATTATACGTACAACATAGAGATACGGAAATTGAGCACGGTAATTAGTATCTAAATACTGGTCCTCCGCGGCTCGGTCCTGGACGAGCGCGCCACGAGCCTTACCTAAAGCGGAACGCGCCGACGTGTCGGTAGTGCGATTCTCAATTTTAACAATTACAGTTCAATAACCCTGCTAACATCTGAGTAACTACGCTAACGGAACAGCGTCGACGAGTGCAATTGACGAACAAGTGATACTTATTAACTCGCTAAGTTAACAATATAAACCCGAGGGTATAAATAACTCGCGCGACATGCGGCTATGTCGCCGATAACAGTATTTACAGCGCGGCCACGCAAGCCTCGGATTTGTGCACAGCGGTAGAATGAACGGATCCGATTTGATTTCATTTAACATCTCTTAAAAACGAGAAACAATTGTTGATACAAAATACATAATATTATCCTTATTATAACGATTACTATATTTATAATACATTGATCTTGATGATTTCTTTTCAAAACCTTATTGTAGCACACTAACCATTTTGTCAGATATGTCATTTAAATTCAGATTTTTCTCCAAGTAACAACGATTTGGCTTAGATAATGAAAACATCTAAAATCTTAATAACTCATTTCGTACGTTTCGATCGTTCTATAATATAATCGAAATCATGTGCTAAAAAGTTAAAATAAAATAAAAAAATATGATTAAATTTAGAGAGATAAAAAAGAGATCGAGTACGCGCGGCGACTTTTAACGCGACCAGAGGACTATAAGCAGAGAGCGGTTACTTAAGTCTAACATGTTTCGTTTCAGTCCTTAGTTTCTGACGTCGTGAAAAGTGCGCGACGTGTACTCCGCTTGTAAAATCATATTAAAAAATATTCGAATAATCATACAAATTTGTGACACAGTTCATTAAAATTACAACAAAAATCATAATCATCGATAGAAATCACGTGTACTTTAGTTTATGTACTTAGGTACAAGCTCGCATTAAAAAGTAAATATAAATCACACTAAGCTATAAAATAAAATCCTAAAGTTACACATTCACACATGAGTATTTAGCAATAAAGCAGTGTATTGTTCAAAGCTGCAACTTGACTACACTAACGTATTACAATAATTAAATAATCTACAACATAAAGCCAGTGGCACTAGGTGAGTGAAGTGCCAAGTCGGCGTTCAGAATATATGACACAAAAAACCTTTACGCAGATAATAACTTAGTTTAAAATTCAGATATACGAAACTGTACTTCGTAACTATCACATATAACCAGTGGGAGCACAGCGAGCACCTTTGAACCTACACCATTGTGCGCGAAAAGACTAGAAATTCTATAGAGTCGAAATATATAGAGTTGTCTCGGAGACGCTTCCTTCGTCTCTAACGTTATTGTGAGGGTAATTAAAGCTAATGCAGACGGCACCACGCATCTTACAAAATTGACAACGGACACGCGACATGTCCGACAGTAAACAGTAAACAGTAAACACTAAACACTAAACGGACACTAAGTTATAAAACTGCGACTATTGCGTCAGATCTGCGATGTACTCGATTACGTAAGGGGGGTACGTACACAAAACGATATAGAAAAGCTAAATAATCTAAAACCTTATGTGGTGTTAATACGTATAACTAGTAGATTTTTTAAGTTTTTCTAACTGAAAGACTATTAAATCTAATGAGAAGATGAATGACGCGCGATAGCTCCGCAAAAGTATGAATCGATGGGTATTTGTGCTTTGGTATAAACGTTGAGCGAATTTATAGATGTTAACAATATTTTATAATCCTAATGCAAAGGTTAGATCTAAAATTACGATTTCTAAGGGTTTGGACCCGTACGCATATTTGTTCTGTAAAATGAATATATATCAGACAGCACTGTAATTTGGATACAGTAGAAAAAATATTAAAACATAATTACGAGGAGAAATCTCAGTGATATGTAAGAAGAACTCCGCGGAGTACTCTTTTACTTAAACGCTACATCTAAAGCATACTTCTACCTCCAGTAAAATTAGATATTAGTAGTACTAAAGACATAAATCATTCGGTATTCAAAAATTAACATTCCAATTAATCTATAGACAAGAAGCGAAGTGTACAGCGCGACTCAAATATACTCGTACGCTTATGAGAGAGCATCGCTCGGACCTAGCGCTCTGTCGCTGCTACGACACCTGCACCAGGCAATGAGGTAAACGGTCGCTTAGAACTGCTTATTGTCTCCTTGTTGTTTGTCGCTTTGAATAGTTTCGTATAAGATGGCAGCGTACAGCCGCGCTACGAGCCGAGCGACGCTCAATTAGACCTACAATTACGCTACAGGTTACCACTCTTCTTATTACGGTTTAGAGGATAACCTTCGGAAAACATACGTGTAAATAACAACCGAGTAAATGGCACCGCTATCTATTCGCACCACGTTGTAAATATTAATAAAATATACTACAAAACGGCTAGCTACACATCGAACGTATTCTCGCGAATACAGACGATCTACTATGTAGGGTATAAGTATAAAATACAGATTAAATAAAACACAGTATCAAAAATAACATTTCACGGTAAAACAAACGCAGGGGGACAGCACACCGTTTTCTTATATAATTATAATAAGAATATGAAAAATTTAAAACTTTTTATACTTTTTTAAAACTCCCGCGTACTACGAAGCGTACAACTTATGATCAATCAAATTAAAATTATGTTGTAAAATGAGTAAAACGTGCCCGAATATAATATTTACAGTTCATATGATATGCAAGTGCAAAGCTCACTAATATACGTTACACGAAATGTTCTATTGTCAACGGTACGGTACGGTACGGTACGGTACGCGTCCGCGTTCACGTCCGCGTTCACGTCCGCGAGCGGCGTCTCCTCGCCAAATATTAAAATATATCTTACAAATATCTAAAGAACAAATGCACCCCGTTAGCTGCTCGCACTTGTATATGCATTATGCGCCTCTCACATCATTTACAATACCGTTGAACTTAAACTATTTCCGTTAGAAATTTTAATGACTTTGGTATTCATAAGTTCCCGGCGGGTCGACGCCGGACTCGCCGGCTGCCGGCTACCACTATACTGATCCTATCTCTAATTATGTTTGTACGTTTACAAAGAGAGTTCATTGTCATGTTACGTAAAGATGACGAAGGTAGTTTCATATTCGAGTAATAAAAGCCTACTTTGTTCCACTGGCTTAGTACGGCGCGAATCTGTTGTATCCGCTTCTGTATACCGCCGTCTGAAATCATAATTACAACGTTATATTAAAATGCGACATTTAATTTTATCATCAATAAAGAACGATTTGTGGTACAAACCCCGTATCCCGTCACCGGTCCGATGCCGTGTCCCAGGTATGGATCTGCGTACTCCCTGCCGTACCTGTGTTCATTTAATAATTTAATATTTTTGGAATGTGATATTATTACCGACTATGTAAAAAAAAATTACACACATTTTACAAAGTCTATTGATACAGGGGAAGTAAAGCGTAACGAATATAAAACAAAATAATATAATTACGTGGCAGCGAGCGGTGCTAGCGCGGTGGGCGCGGGCGCGGCGCTGACGGCGGCGGCGGCGGCGCGCGCCGCGGCCCCGTAGTTGGCCGCCGCTGCGGCCGCGGCCGCGTGCTGCGCCGTCGTCAGCGGGGACTTCAGGAGGGGCGCCGCCGCAGCTGCCGCTGCTGCCGCCGCCTGCAATGTCGTATGTTACTGTGACGCGACCGAACGGTACACTAGTATAATCCGTGTAGGTCATCTCGCCGTCTAATCTTCGGGCGACGGAATCGTTATTATCTTCGAGAATATAGCAGATATCTTCCTTTTAAAAACTATCTGTTCAATATTATTATACATATTGATGTTAACTCTACGTTTGCCTATTTTTGTATAATATTGCATTGTGAGTCTTATTGATATTATAATATGTGTTGTTACTACGTTTATAGATTACAGTTGATAGGACGTAACATATTGTAAAATTAGATTAGAATAAACAATTATTTAAGGATCAAATTTATTATTTTGTAGGCTAGTGCAAATCGAGATGTGAGAATTTAGAAGTAGAATAGGTAGTTTAGGCATTATCATCAAATGTGTCTATAATATAAATTTAATATAAAGAACAATGAGCCCACAAAGGCTTGTAGAAAATAAAGAAAAAAATAAATTACTTTATACCAATAAGCCGCAATGATTTCAATTTGTTTTAAATGAAACGCTATTAAAACTCAGAGACAATTAATTCTAAATGAATACTTTACCACCTTGCGCCTCCGATGTATGGATATTGTGAATATTGTAAGCCATAAATATTAATCAAATTTGCCAAAAAAGCAATAGTAATGCATAAAAAAACGTAGAATCAAAAACAGTACAAAAATTTTCGTGTAAATTTTTAACATTATTACCATGCAACGTTCCCGAAACACATACCTACAGATTGAAATTATTTTTTCTGCAGCAAATAATAATACTATGCTTACTTTGATGCAGAAAAATACCACATTATACAAGTCTTCGAAAGGCATGCAGTTTATAATCGAAGAGAAACAATACTGGCTCGTGGCACAAACTACCAAAGTTACTGAGTTTCAACATTACTTACTATAACTAAATACTCAGTGAACGTTAGTAAACACGAATGAAAAGGAAATTCGAGTGTTGTGGGCTCAATGTTCTACTCGGCATGATGTAAATTAGCGTCTGATGTGAACTCAGCTTGCATACGCCTAGAACTAATCACCCACCACAGTACTAAACGGACAAGGATAAACTGAACAAAGCAAACGTCGTCCGCGACCGCCACGCGACCGCCGCGCCGCCGAGACCGTGCTATGTAATTATAAAGAGCAACCAAAATCCCAGCACTCACTCCACAATGAATATCAAACCGTACTAGCGTGGTGGAACATGAATTAGAAAGCAATAGAAAACAGACATATTGATATAGACGAGCTCTAGAGCCGCGGTGTTACCTCTGCTGCGGGCTTCGCCGCCTGCAACAACACAGGGACGGTCACCTCCACACTTGACTTAAATAGTACTTCATTAATTATACTATACAAACACATTATTTCAAATATAGTCAAGTTATTGATATAGTTGATTGATGACAGAACATATTAGGATTGTCGAACAGTTAATTACCTGAAGTCTGTAGTTAGAGTCAGCCGTAGCAGCTGCAGCTAAGAACGGGTCGTAATACACACTGCGAATTAAGAAATTACATGTTTAAGCAGTAATGGGGTAAATTAATTAAACATACACTGACATAAATATATATTGGTGTGATAATTATACTGCAATCAAATATATTATTGGGTTTGGATTGGATATATTTTAAAAACATTCCTTTGAAAATGTTATCTTGAATATAAACTTGAATACTAATAATATACATTAATATAAATAATAAACAAATAAAAGGGAAAAACTGAATAAATCACTTACAGATGTTTTGGTCGGCACCATAACCTATTAACTCTAAAACTATTAAAAAGCGTAAAAATGTTTAGTGCAGAAGAATGGTTCGAGTGTTAAAAAAAGTGAAGAAACTAATCTAGTATGCTACGTTATTCTAAGCAACGGTAAATATTATTTGGTTTACTATATACATCACGTACTGAGCTATCCTAAAAATTATTGCGCCATGCAATGATTTGTATCATTTGTATTAAATCATAGGTTAGTGAATTTATAATTCACGGTAATCAAATTAATCCGTCCGTCGTATATCACTAATAAAATAAAAAGGTCTATTAGGTCAAGCAAGAATTATAATCATTGTATTTTTTGGTATTTACACTTAGAAATTAATATGCATAAATATATGTAATACGTTCAGGGTTTAATAGAAATATTTAAACATTAATTTAAATCTGAATTAAAAAAATATATTGATGAAAATCTCAAGCCATCAAAGTATCAATTTTTTTGTATAAAATGTTGAACTTGTCCTGATAGACCCCTCACATATTCAGTATACAACAGTAATATTCTTACCGCACTAAACACTAAATGCGACAGTGGGCTATAATTTACACGCTATTAATTATTAAATTAACTAGAAGATGCTATTGAAATAACATTAAGAGTACGTTAACGTTGCATTAAAAGCTATGATAGTTAAGGTATTATATTACAAACAAATTTCTATTCATACCAAATATAGGAACAGGATGTGGTAGGTTGTTTAATGGTTATGGTTTATTGGAATATTTTCTAAGGAATATCCTCGCCTCCTGTACAATTGTTTATAAATTAGTGTATTGTAGTACAAATCAGATTTCTTTCAGTTATCATATAGCTGGCATTCAGTGTAGACTAATTGAAGATTTTATTAAAAACAAATATGAAAATTAAAGATTTATGTACAATTATTTGATTAAAATATAAAGGTAGATGTAATTTTTGAAATGTACTCGTACGTAGAATAAGAATTGATAGAGTCGAGCGGTCGTGGCGGAGTGGGCGGGTGTGGGGGGGTGTCGGATGTGTTACTACGCGGGTGAGTACTCACGGTGCATATGCGTGCAACGGCGATGCGTATGCGGCGGCGCGAGGCAGCACGGCGGGTTGGAGGGGGTGGGGGTGCGCGGGGGCGGCGGGGGAGAGGCGCGGCGAGCGGCCCCGCAGCACGGCCGCGCCGCGAAGCGCCGGAGCTACATGCAACACACAGATACTGGCATGCGGGGTGCGCGGGGGTGCGGGCGAGTGCGGGGGTGCGGGTTACCTGCGTCGCTGCGCGGCGCGCGGCGCCAGTACGAGCGGGGGCGCGGGCGTGGCCGCCGGCGCCGCGCCCAGCCACGGCCACGTCACGCCGGACACCCGCAGCCCTGCGCACACATCGCGCCTCTACACACTGACTAACCACTGCGCGATGCGCTCACATCTTTACCACTATGAGTGTGCGTGTTCTCGCTTTACTGTTTTACACGAATCTAACCGCAAACTTGCCGTAGTGACATTCCTCACTTTGACTTACATTCGTGTTATGAATGCTAACCTAGTTCACAGTATTTGTTTGTCTTGCGTCATTATCATATTTTAATTAATTTAATTATAGACCTTAAGAAGAAACATGAAATCGATTCAAATTTAGAAGACACACTGCGTTTCACTCTTGTATTAGATGCAGATCCAAAATGCGAATTCGTTATTTTTCAATCATTAATCACAAGTAAACAATAAAACTATGTTACTAAATACTATTTAACTATTATGCAATTCAAATAACTAGTATAACTGTATATATATTATTCACACCGAGTGTACCGAAAATCAAGGCCATGCCACATTACAGCACTTTGTCATGTCACAGAAGAATATCGTAATGCTCACCACCGTGCGATCGTTCGATACAATATATCTACTATCTGCTCTAAAGAAGCATGGCCATTACGGTAGATTTTTACAGATGCCTTTTAATCAATTGATATCATACAACATATCATCGAGCAATATACTAATTAACCATAGTCCCACCACATAAGTAAGAAAAGTTCATGCTCGAATGAATGTTATTGTAATAATGTAAACGCGAAAGCTTAGGTCGATAAGTGAAGAACGATCAATGGAATTGAAATGTTGTCTCACCTTCCGGCCACTGGACACACACTGCAACAAATAAATAATAATTAACGTTTGTGAATATTTTGAATAAAGCTAGGCTAAGACAATGAAAACTTTCCTAGAAGACATTCTCCACTACAGAATGGAAATATCGTTAGTGCAAGGCCGAAAATGTATTCATTCCAACATAGGTCAAGAGAGAGGAAATATCTTTGTAATGAAAGTGAAAACTAATAAGCTGACTAGTTCTGGTGTTATCCGAAAAAAAAAGGGTGTTGGTCAGGCCAGTGACTCCGGAGACAGACTCGAATGGTAGGTATAATATGAAATAAATCATATATAAATATTTTAAAATCAAATATTATGCTATATTTTGAACTCATATTGTGAGACTGAACTGTAAGCTAAAAAATAATTGTATTCTCGATAGACTGTCTCCGGCCGCTGTGCGACTCATTCTTTAATAATGTTGCCAAGGTTTTAATAGAAATTAACGTTTAAAAATATACATGTTATTGTATTTCGAAATCAAATGATCTTTTTGTTTTCCTGGCAACATCATTATCTAAAGAGCATTCAGCTACTAGCATTCAACGGATCTAGGCAACATGTAACAATGTACATTAACATGGACAACACCGATGTGTATAAGCCAGCACTCTCACCCAGAGTGGGAACTGATCCGTTTCTAGCCAGAATATCTGGATGGGTTAAAAGAGAAAATCCTAAGATGCATTATATTATTACATATATTATAATATATTGGATATAATCATAACTTCGGAATATTGTGTTTTAAATATCTATCAGAGGGAATAGGTGCATCGGTTTGTAATTTTTTTTTATTATTAGGCTCTTCATAAATAAAATACAATTACAATGCTTACCATTTGGAACTGCTGGTGGTTTCTTTGTCTGCACTCTAGCCGTAGCGTTATTAACCTGATTTGGGAAGGAATACCATGTGAGACGATTAAAATCAAAGTGGTAAAGGATGAGCAGCTCAGAAGCGTAAAAAAAAGTTGATATTTGTAACTTTAAGTGAATTACTACCTTTTAATATGTATTAGCACAAATAAGTCAAGGATTCGAACCCAGAATCAAAACAGTGTTCTAAAAAAGTGTGTTTTTCTTCTTATATAATTATACATTTATAAAAAAAGAAATGATAAATATTATAATAATTCTGATATAGTGTAGCAGCAAATCACTAACAATAGCTTTATACACTATGTTTTATTGAAAGAAATAAGAAACAACCAGTACTTATAATTTATCCTTAGTATATATACTCGTATAAGTGTATGGTGTCTTACCTGAGCGACCTCGAGTGGTAGGGACCGTTCTACATTCTCTCTGAGACTCTCTCAATCGATCGGCATTATAAATGACCGTCTAGAGAGTAAAGGGATAAAATAAATAAGGTTTGTTTGTGGATTAGATAAGGGCATACTTAGTGCTAATATGCGGGGCCGGGCCCGGCTCGGCACTAGCATGGCAGTAACTACAGAGCAGACGAGCGCAGGTTGCGGTGGGCGGTGGGCGTAGGAGCGGGATGTTATAAGTTACATAGTGCTACGGATGGTATTCATTGAGTCATGCACACCTCTATCTTTCTGCCCTCAACCACGGTGCCGTGTAGACGCTCTCGTGCTCGCTCCGCATCACCACTATTTGCGAATGTTACAAAACCGAATCCCTGCATGCAAGACAGACAAAACATGCATTAAAAACAGCGTCGCTCAAAAAACAACGTGCAACAAAAATTAACATTTATGCATTGCATATTTTAATTAAATATTCTAGTAAAATAATCGATAGGATATTGTTGTTTTTATTTCGTTGGTAGTTTGAGCGTAATCTAGCTGAATGGGTACACAGAAGCGTTTGGATTAAAATATAAATAATATATGTTTATGCTCGACCTAGCAGTTCAACTATTGGATAGAGCTGTATCACTGTATATTGACAAATATCGTAAGGATTATTAAAGAAACTAAAATGATAGAACTACTGTTTTTAAAATTGCTAGAACTTTTGAATGGAGTGTTAGCTGCAATTTGATCTAAAAAGTCATCGCTCATGCAAGGGATCTACAATTTTCTACACCAGCTAGAAATATTATTGTAAATTTTTACAATGGCCTGTTTAATTAAATATTGGCCATCGGGTTCCACTAGTAGGGCTTTTGCATGTAGCACAATGTACTAGTAACCTTTTTATCTATTTCCTCCTTTTTATCCTTCAATATATATGTAGTGTGCAAAAACTGTACAGTGCTTAAAATATAGCATTTAAAATAATAAAAGCCATTATAGAAATTTTACCCTTAGTTTTACAAGTGGTGTACAATTTACACATCACGTAATATTCACCAACTAAAATCTATAATTTATAACAAACATATTCATTTTCATCAAATACTGTATAATTAAAAATATTCACTCGTGCTAAAGGTATGTCAAACTACTATCAATACACGGTGATAACCCATAGAAACAAAAAGCAGCTAGCACAGCACACAGTACAGTGGGAAAGACGAGTCGTGATAGTGGCAAACATGTTGTTGATTACACGAGACACTTATAAAAGCATGACAGCTCTATTATTACAAATAAATTCACAGTGCAAGAATTGAATAGAACAAATAGGGGCAGAGAGAAAGAGAAGTATTTATCAAAAAGTGAAAAAGAAGATAAAAATTACAAAAATATTGAAAAGAAGCAAGGGCTAGCACCCGTCCAATTACCCAAGAGTCGCGCAGTGAGGACGCGTGTCACAACATAATATAGCTAACAACACAGAACTCGGTCCGATGGGCGAGGAAGACGCTAATGACATTCAAGATAAGCGAAACTAATATAATTGATGCACCATTGTTGTTACTTCTAAGAAGTGTAACTTGCGTTAACGATTTATTAATACGGCATATAGATTCAGCGAAGTTTTCATGCCCAAAACTAATGAATTATGTTCCCTTGTTAGGAAGCGTATGATTTTTAAAGTAATAAATATTACAGTAAATTTGGCAGAAACAAAATAAAAAGATCAATCTAAACATCCGAATTATATACATTTTAAAAAATGTCGCCCGCCCAAACTGCAATCATATGACTTTTTTATACAATAAATAGCTCTCTGATTTTACGCATTACATTTTATAAGACATATTACAACAAATATATATTTATGTTTAGCAGTTTGTTCGGTTGTGTCAATTTTATTAGTGATGAATAATAGAGCTGTCCTTAAATTACGATTTAGAAAATCAGCTGTTATAGTGACGATGCATCATTCTCTAATAAGTAATACTGCATATCCCAATGTGAGGCATTGAAGAAAAAATAATTCGGAGCAATTATCAAAAGAGTAAAAATACGTTTTAGACATGAGCGAGCATGGACTACTTGTAGGGTCGGTCACCAAACTGACACAAGGAAAGCAGTAAACACGAAAAAGCGTTCAATCCAATCAATTATTGTAAAATTTTTGAAGTGTATATCTTGCTATGACTTATTACTTAACACGATAATAAAAAGTGAGTTGTTTTTTGAGAATCATATAAGTGAAAAATCTTTAGATGATGCCGTTAAGACACTGATACACATGACTTACTTTACAATTTGAAAAAAAATATAATAAATAAATGTGTAACACTATGAAAGTATGTCATAAGTACTTTAAATAAGTTTTAATTTCAGTAATTTTATAAAAATATTACGATATGGTAATATACAATGCAATTAGAGATACTGCACCAAACATTAAAACCAAGAATGTACTATGAGAGCATTGTTTTAATCACGACAGTATTAAATCTAAGCCCATTTGCCTATTAATTTTTGTTAAACTATGATAAATAAAATTGCTTTATAGCAATAAATAAATTTACATTATACATGTTTGTCAAAGACAAGAACATAATAAAATTTTAGTTTGGGCAGCAGTTTAGTTTTAAAATCATTTTAAAGGTCCTCATTAGTTATTGCATAAAATTAATATGACAGAGACAAATGAAAAGAGTAAAAACAAAATTATATTGCAATAACTATCAAGGATAGTATCGTACATTACAGAATCATAATGTCTATTTACTAATAAAATTATTTTATGAATATTTTTTTCTGTAACGTACAAACCATCAATTGGAGTAGCAATAAAAATATTTACATTTGTATTCTGCACTCTTAACTGTAAGTGATTTACATATGTCACTTTTATTGCTTCTCCCTTACAATATAAAAAATATAATAATAATATATTGCTTCCATGAAATCTCCGAAGTGATTTCAGAAGGCAATTTCATTTACCATTTTAATAGAAAAAATGCTTACCTTGGAACCGCGTTCATTGAAGATAATCTCTACATCAAGTATTGTGCCATATTGCTGAAATATAAAAGGTTTCCCGTTAGTTCTAATACCTAAAAGACATCGCGACATGCAGTGCTAATAAGAAAAGTACGTACCCCAAACATATTTCTTAGATCAGGATCTCTAAATCTGAAGGGGATATTGGAAACATGGAGGCGTTTGGGTTGTGAAGCTTGTGATACTGGGACAAGAGTTTTATCAGGTGGCGCCGGAGGTGCGGCCCCAGCGGCGACGGCGGCACTTACGGCCGCTGCCGCTGCGTGCGCTGCCGCTGCCTGCTGTGCCACAGCCGCAGCCACGCTTACTGGTGTACTTTCCTCATTTGATTCTCCTTCACTTTGCTGTCGAACAATTGGTAAAACGTGTTAATATATTTTATTTCACATAAACTATTATTCCAAAATCTTTCTCGGTGTATGGTTTGTTCTGAAAGTATGATAATATGGATTTATATTGAAAGTATAAATTGAAGTTATCCAGAAAAAATATTTAAGTTGGCCTATTTATCAGGTTTTTGAATTCTTACTTTTAATAAACAACAATAACTTCATAAACTAAATTAACGGCCCAGCATCATCAAAAACACAACGAAAAAGATAAAAAAGATGAAAATTTTAAAATAACCTAACTTTAGATAAAGGAAAAGCAAATTTTGGGGGATTCAGATTTTCAAAAAAATAGTTCTAAAGAGTAAAATTAACTATTTATTTAAATTTGGATACAGACAGCAACAAATAAAAAAATATGCACCGTTTTCGACTCAAATAATTATGATTACCAAGTCGATTTCTAGCTGCTCCAGGTGGTCTAACTCTTTAAGGCAAGCGTTTATTTCTATAGCAGCAGTCGATTTTAAATTGAGAACTCTTGCGCATATCCTTCAATAGCCTGTCAAGTGCTGTCATATGATGATAATGTTCACATTCACTTTTGCAGAATGTTGTAGGATTACTAACTTTAACGTTATATTAGCCGTACGTCCTTCTAATATGATCACAAGGACTGACATACAGTGGCCAAAAGCAACGATATGAACAATGTTTAGCCCGTTCCACCTTGCCTTGCCTTTCTTTTTTTAGGGCTTTTGTATGATTGGTCTAATTCATGTCGATCATAACCACGACACTTTCACGTTCTCGTTTCAATGTCTCATTAAGCGCGTCATTCATTCAAGTATCTAGCGATAGCATTCTTAACTTCACTAATGCCGCATATGAAGTAACACATATTACCAATCTACAGTAGTCTGTTTATGTGCATATATCCTCATTTACCTAAAAATCAAAAATTCTTGAACTGTCATGAAAATGTAAATATAAAATGTCTTCTGCTATGCCATCCTTGTATTTGTTACACAGGTGTCAGGGATTGGATATTAGGCATGGTGAACGGTAATAGCAAATAAATATACACATCTGGCTTGGTGATACAGAATTAATTGTTTCTGCCATTGTCGTTACGCCTTTGATTATAGTTTTCAAACAAATTGAGGTCTTAACACGTGGATAACACAACATTTTTTATACAACAGTTCGTAGTGATAACGATATTGGCTCTTGAACATTCCCAATGACAAGAACAAATAATACTATATTAAGAGCATCAGTAGAACGCACATCCAGATGATCAGACACTGCGTCGCTTAGTTACTGGTATCAAAATTTCTTCAATAAGTCGTTCAAAGTGTAATCATGTGATCATCTCTAAGCAGCAGCAACGAGCTGAACAATTCGTTTTGGCAAGTCGCAAAGACTTGCCAATGTCACTGGGGGTGCTGCAGCTCTTTGAGCAACATTCAAAACGCAGTAAATGAAGCTTTTAGCCCATTCTCAGGAAATACATGAGATTAAGTTTGTTAAAGCAAAATATGTATTTATAAACGTATAAAAAATTAATTAAAGCGGGATTCAAACCCGGCTTCTTGAAATCCGTCCAAACACTCTTAGTCATTTAAGCCATAATATGTTCTTATCGAGCTACGTTGAAACTTTTATTCGTATATTACAACTTATCTTCATTGATAGTTCATCTGTAGATTTATTTTAACAAGTTTGCTGCACCAAAGGATTAGAATAATTTTTGGATAAGAAAAAGTTAAAGAAAATTGTATATTAAATATTTTAATTTTAACGTACATACTAAGAAAATAAAAAAAAGAAAAATGTATCAAAAAATGTACGTAGTGGGTTATGAAACAGTCCAAGCGTACTAGTCAATTAAGCCATACGTTCTTATGAGCGAAGTCATTTTTTTTATAGTATGTTACATGTTATAACTTAAAAAGATTATGCTGGGTTGGTCACATACGAGTATGTACATCGTATGAATAATAACATCTAGACGGTAAACGTAAGATTGGAAGACTAAGCTTATGTGACTAAAGACTATGGCTTCAAAATTTGAAAAAAGCGGCTCTAAATAGAGAGGAATGGAGCAAAGCATTGGAGAAGGCTAAGCCCATAGAGGTCTGTACGCCCATTAATGTTGTCGACGGTTATAAATTAGAACTTATTATCTCATTAATATTTTTCGATATAAAAATGCTAAAATCATCTTTTTTTAAAGTGACTTTTTACGACATTTTATAGTTCTGTTCGTTAGACCAAATCCAAAAAAAAGACTAATTTCATTAATAAAATCTGTATAGCCGTCTTGAGTTACAAATAGTGTAAGTACGCAAAGCTCTGTACACAATTTACAACTCTTTTTTTATACATATTTTCTCTGACATGCATACATCATTTTTTAAATTACGCATGCTCATCATTTGTAATTCCCTAAATTTATATTAAAAATAAATCAAATATAAAAAAAATAAAGTAGAACACGCATACGAATAATAATGAAAAAAGCAACGCAAAGTAACTTCACTTACTGAATTATTATTTTGAGTATCTATAGAATTCTGCGTATGCGGCTGCGAAGAAGGTTGAGGTGAAAAATTGCTAGGTGGAAGTGGTGCTTGTGTTTGTTGGCCCTCGCTTTTGACAAGTGAAGGCTGGGGCTGCGCCGTAGGTCCACTTTCTGCTTTAACGCCTGTCAGTTCACCATTCGCAGCAAACTGTGCAGCAGCCGCCGCAGCCGCCGCCGCCGCAGGGAACGGGGTCGCCATCCCCGTACCCACCATGTGCTGGAAAATATAAGAGTTCAAATAAACGTATTTGATGAATACTCAAGATAATTCATTATTACCTAGATTTTTTATTGATTTTATAAAATAGATAGGTATAAAAGATCTTCGTTTCATATTGTATCAAAAACATGCACTGTGCCATTATTTGTCAATATAAAATAAATATTTCATGCACCTAAAAGACCAGATGTCTTCTTATATTTGATGTTATGTAAACACTGAACATCAAAACTTAAGAATAAAAAGTTGCTCCAGAGTTCTATACACACAATTGCACGCGTAAAATGATAATTTTGAAAATGAAAATTATACACATTAGAATTTTCAATTCCGATTATATTTTACTCACATTAAAATATTTTTGCCTCAGGGATACGATCTAAACTAATTCTGTCGTAATAAATTAACCGCGCGGCTTATAGCCGACATTTCTAGGCTGCAAATCGAAATATTGTCAAATAGCATTCGTGCCAAAATATGACTGTTCAAAAGAAATTTGTGAAACTTAACTATTTCTATTGAAATTTAATTAAAGCTTTATTAGACAAAAAAAATATAGATAAAGTAGATATATTTAATCTCTTTATGGAACCATTATATATATTTCATGTCTTACATCATAGTATTAATTAGTAGTGGATTTGCAAATTGATGAAATAATCTAAGCCTTCAATATATATTCAAACATTTGTCTACCCTTTACCCGTTTAATGCAGTTACAACTGTTAAGTTGTAGTTATATATTATTTCCTCTATACCTTCCGAACCGTTTCAATTTACCGTCAAGAAAAGAACACTTACCATATCAGGGTCAGCGGCTTAGGTGAAGAAAGGGTTGTAAAGCTGGCAACATGCCCATAGTCACAAGTATAAATACTTTTGTTAGCGTCCTTTTGTAGGATTCTTAAATACGTTGCAAATATGTTGCTTTCTTAACTTTTGTACCAAGGATATGTCAATAAAAGTTTAAAAGTGAATACCGTTCCTAAATAGTTTATATTACATACAAGCATTCATTTTTATACATTCAATTAAGTGTCGAAATCTAGTCAGCCGGATACCTAATTGAACTGGCAACACAAATTGTCCACCCTATCCAATAGACCTTAAATTCTGAACACTAGAACACCGTTGTCGGAAAACGTCAACGTCAAAACATATAAAAACTCTTCTCATATTTAGCTAATATGTATTAAATTAAAATGATAATGTATCTATGTTAAATATTTGATATAAGTTAAATATACAGCATTTAGCGTACTAAACTATGATGTAGACAGACTGTTCTACGCGCAGTACACAATCTACTTGCGGAAACGGGAAAATTAGGATGTGGTATATTGACTACAATTGCCTCAGCTCCTTTGAACACGTCTGAGTCAGACAAGCTACTGTTATACAGTATAAATAGGTCCCTAATATATGACATGTGTGTAAATACATATACATAATATTAAAATTATATACATAATATTAAAATTTGGGTCATTCGTCAGAACGTTTTATATTATCGGGGGATAGCGTAAATCTACGTAATTGGATAATTTTGCGTGTCTAATCATTGCTAGATTATTTTCAATTTCAAGGGCCACTGACGCACAATCCCCATCCAATTCGTTAGATGAATAGAAAGCTAGAAATTACTCAAAAATATAACAGGGGGTGGCGATATACGTAGTATATCATTGGGTAAGTAAGAAGTGATATTGTGTAGCCTACGTTGAAAAAAATTATACATTTTTTATTTTATAAGTCACGCCCAAAATCCACTGTTACAGAAATGAAACTATAAAAATGTATTTAGAACTAGAAAATGTTTCAATATAAGAAAGTATAGCCTTGTTTTAATTAATAAATATGTATATGACATATGTATATTGTTCAAATAAACAATACAAAAACAAACAATATAGCAGAAGAAATAAATCAAAATATATATATATATATATATATATTAAATGACTAACTATTTTAACAAGTGCAGGATTACTATAAAGTGATCGAAACGTAGGGTTCCCAAAAATGTTTTTCCAAGTACTAAAATATATGCGATTAATCCGGTTAAAAACTCACTTTTATTTAATATTAAAAAGATTTTGAGATTGACGCCATTATGGACAAGATCTGACTGCAACCGTGATTTGTTGTCCACCACTCAACACGCAATGTCTCGAGTTCGGGCAGAAAGTGGAGAACGAAGTTTCGAAGCACTAGGTTCTGTTAGTATGATAAGGGGGAAAAACGTTCACAGTCAGATGCTATCGCGATGCCCTCAATACTAATATTATTCTAAATTATGTTTTTAAAAAGACAATTTACTTTACTTTTGTAGATCAAGAACTTAAAAGATTATAAGCTAATGATTCCTCTATGCTAATCAGGATTCTCAATTGAAAAAGCTGATATTCTAACGTAAGATATAATTAATTGTAAGTAAAATATTTTCAATATTTATAATAATTATAAGAGTATTTAAAGAAAATAAGTTACTTTGTTCCAATATACTTTTTGATTTTATTTTATTTATTTACTTATAGGTTTAAAAATTTTACCATTAATTTTTTTTTCACACTATTACTTCGATTTCAAATCCGCGGAACTTATTATTAAGCACCATTTTACTAATATGGTCGTCAAATTAATTCCACGTTATTGTCATAGCTACTAAATTAATTACTTTATCGGATAATCGATGTATGCAAGATATAGAACATATCAACTATTATTGTCTATTTACAAATGAGCGCAAATGTGGCTTGATATTTTATCAAAATTATATTATAAGTAGTATAGTTTTAATATTCCCTTGAAATTCTAGACCTAGTGCAAATACGCATATGTTAAATAACTTTTTAAAAATAGGAAATCTTTAAGATTAAAGCAATTGAACATGATGTGCATAATTATGGATAATTTAGCAAAAATTTAGCAACAATATGTATCCAAAAAGGTCTTTTCATGTGAAACGTTGTAGAATACAAAGGAAGAAGCAATAAAGCATCAAGAATACACTTCAAAATTAATGGCAAGTAATATAACAAACGTTACACCGAAATGTTTTGAATAGCTATGAATAGCAAAATTTCATTCTTATTGTGTTTCATTTACAATAGGACAACGTGGTAACGAAAAAACATCATCAAAGCTCATTTTGTAGGAAGGTTCGTTTAAGGGTGTTGTAATGTAAAAATAGGCGTGGGTGGTAAAAGTAATATTCGTCACTCTTTACGAAAATCATGTAGACAATGAAGAAAAGAAATTCAATATCAATTAGCAGATATACTCACCCTTCTGTTTTTAAATACAAAAAATTAACTAAAATTGGTTTATTTTCCTTTATTACGTATAAACATTTAAAAATAACGGTCCATATCGCACCCGATGTTAGGGATACATGATGTTAGGTATATTTCGAATTCCATGAACACAGCTGCAAATTATATACGACACTAACTGAAGAGCCGCCGCTATACGACGGGGACGAAGTGCTCTTAGGTTGTGAATTCTAATTGTTCCTCGTGATACTAACATATTATATATGTACTTCTTATAAGACACCTTATACTACTATTTATTTTTTTATTTACTTTATGTTTTGATGATCTATGACTTCCATCTGTTAACAGTAATAAAAGAATGAGTAACCTATACTTATTATAAGCAGATAAGTTTCATGAAAAATGTTGAATAATTTATTTAGACTGGATGTCTTAACTATATATATGTGTATAAAAGACGTCCTCGTTAATTGCGATCTATGGAAATGTTAAATAATAAAACGGCACCCAATCGTGTTTAACATTTTTATGAGTTGCTCTCCATAGATCTTAATATTAAACAAAAATAGCAAATTCTTAGAACTTGTTGATTTTTTGAAAAACATACAATTTACAAAGATCACAACTACATGGCATCTATAATATAACTTTTCATATAAACAAGACACTAGTGGTAGGATAAATAAAAGTAACAAAAACCATTACACATGCGGCGTGCCATCGTTCACTCATATCCGGCACGCTGCGCCGAGGCGGACATGTAAACATACTGACTTTTTATAGTGCGCGCCTGTGCGATCCCTGGAGTATTCAACCGTTGGTCTGGCCTTTATTACTCAGTAAAGATATTTTCAACAACGTATACATACCGACAAATAAGGGCATTTATTTACGCATTTAATAGTATGTAATTTCTAATATGCTTTTAGAAAAGATATTGTAAAATTGTTAGTTCAGAAAAAACTTTTCAGTAGAAACGTAAAACCAACAAAAACCAGTTATTACTTCCACAATGATAAGCGATAAGTCTATTTCCATTCAATTTTTTTCAAAAATGACGTATTTATTACGTTTAAAAGCTTTTCCTTTACAATGTTCAACATTGTCTATGTTTTATGTTACAAACCTTAACAATAGAACAAAATTCAGTGGTGTGTGACATAAGTAAATTATATTACGAGCAATTAAGCGTAATTGATCTTAACTGGACCAAATGCGTAAAGTAGAAACGGTGTTTAAATAATGTACCCGATGTTTAACTTCTGTTATATTCATTACTCATAATTATTTATACACTCAACTTTTATCTATTACATTCTTATATCAATATTAAAATATTTTATTAAAGTATAATTTAAGAGCTTCTTTTATATATGTATGTTTGCTTTAGTTTATATGTAAATGAGTACTTTCTAATGTAACAGCTTAAGCTGTTAATTTTAAAATTATATTATTTTGCAGTCTCACGGTTTTTCTCGCATTACAGGGTCGTCAGAGAGGACCTAGTGGCCAAACATTCCGTTTTCCACTTCGATATTCCACTTTCCGTCCGAAGCAGCGGAACTTAACGCTGCGCTTGGTCTTACCATAAGGAATGAAATAATTTATAATAATTTTCCCCGAGTCGGAATTGAACCCATAATCACTTGTATTAGCACGGTGTCTCACTGCGTCACAATAACCTCAAATAAAATACATAAATATATAAAATAGATTAAAGAATAGAACGCATAGCCTATTACAAGCTAATTAACAATAAGTAAACTTCTTGTGAAAAGTATGGCAAGCTTTCGAGACTAATTACATTTAAAACCGTAGAAAGATTAAAAATCATAAAGAAGCTTTTAAGTGTCTCCTCTTTTAGATTTCAACTTTATACATTCAAACAAAATGAACATTGTGATGAAAAATGTTGCTTAAAATAATGAAGTCACCCAGCAATTAAAAACTATATTGAACTAGGTTTCTTAGGAATGCATTCTCTCTATCAAACGAGACACGTAATATTTTTATTTATTTATTTTATTCTTTATTACACCAACAACAATTGTAACAAAAACAAAAACAAAAACAAAAGAAGTAAGTAAAATTTTGGTGTAAAGGCGGCCTTATCACCACAGGTAATCTCACAGGTAATTTTTGTACAGTGTTAACTAGTTAACAGTGTAGAAAATGATGTTGAATGGATTACCTGTTCGCTATCTCTAACGTGCCGTTGTATTCGGTCCGACCGACGTTTGATCGGGGTTAAATAAGGACTCCTCGCTGACACGTTAGCACCCAAATCTGAGCATCGTCCAGTGCTTTTGTCAAGTCACTCGAGCACTCTGCACGGCCGTTATCCTGCGTTAATAATGTTGGCGATCCATCGGTTATGCAAATGGGATCACATAAAGCTTGACGACTTCTATATCTTTATTAAAAACAACATGCTTCGAACTAAACTGATTACTGAGATTACTAAAATTGTCATCTGTTTCTTATGTGCAGCCTTCCTCAAATCGCTTTTCACGTTATTTCCAACATTGTGACACGAAAACCTTGAATGATTTGCTCGGTGTGATCTGCAGCCGCTCAAAAGAATCTGTACCATTCATTGTTTTAAGACTGGCCCTCGTGCTGTAGATGGTCGCTGATAAGATTGTCCGTCATCAACCATGTTATACCAGCTAATTTAATAACATGTATAAGAAATCAGCACGCGCCACCTTAACAAAAGTTGCTCAGCGTGACGGACATTTTCCATTGACATATAAAAATTAAAGATATGGAATATACTCTGATGAAGAACCAGGTAAACCAGGTAATATCAGATATGAAGAAAGAGCGCCTGAAAACATTTGTTTAGTGAAATGGGCATTTTCCATTACATAATAATTGAAGATCTGGAAATTTGATGTAGAACCATAATAAATCAGCTGAACTATAAGTAAATGGGGCATTAGCAAAATTTTTCAGTATGTGTTACAGTTTGTAACGACAAATTGAAATTGTTGGAAATTTAGACCATCAATGCGCAGACAAATAGCAGACAACATACAGTGTCTAGAGTTCGGGTGGAAGGCAAAGAATACCTTAACAACATAGAAAAAAATATTTAGTCTGATGAGCATATTTTGCTGACGTACAAAAATCAAAGATCTAAAATATCTGACGTGGGAATATAACACAAGCATACTATAACATACATATATGGAAATAACATCTTTTTACCTTTTAATATACTCGTATGTATGTAATAACATAAGCTGAAAACACTTTCATGTGGTATTTTTGGGTCTGAGTTTCAATGTCACTGAGTGGTAAATGGAAGTAAGTAAGCAAAGATTATAAAGTCCACGCAAACGAGGTTGCAGGCATCAACTAGTTTTAAATAATTAAAAGTCAACATCTGTTTTTTATTTTGTATAACGTTATTTATTAATATTCAACAGTCTAGAGTGGTGCTACGTGACTATGATAGTATTTACAGTGCTTAGTGATGCGCGCAGCCTCAACCTGGTGTCAACCATCCCCTACTAGGTGGCCAGCAAGATTAAGCTACATAAACATTCACGTGCATACACCAATCACTGAAGTATTTCTATTATTATTATTAAAGAAAATTAGCTTAAAGGTTTATTTATTTAAATGTACTTGAATATAGTTTAACAGTAACAGTGGTTAACGGCGCAACGTCAATTATGTATCCTATCCTTACTAACATTATAAATTCGAAAGCAAATCTGTCTGTCTGTTACGCTTTCACGCCTAATCCACTGAACCGATTTTGATGAAATTCGGTATAAAGATAGAACTGAACTTGGGAAAGGACATAAGGATATTTTTTATCGCGAAAAAAATTATAGAGGGGGTTGAAATAGGGGATGAAAGTTTCTTATTGTCAAACATAAAATAGATTTAAGATTGTTTAACCGTTTACAACTTCACCACATAAACCACTTAACCAATTTTGACAAATAGTCTACACCTTGGGAAAGACTATAGGATACTCATACTCCTTATCATATCGCGCGATATAACCGAATTTCACGCGGGCGAAGCCGCGGGCGGAAAGCTAGTGATGATATAAAAAAAATATATTTATTTCACTAAATAATCTGCAGTGCACCGAGATAAGAATGACAACGAATATAATAATAATACTTAAGTAGTTTCTGATGCCATAAGGAAACATATTATAGCAGTTAGAAAGAGCGCACTTGTGGATACAATTGACAAATTAGTCTCTAGTTCTCTAAGAGCCTGCATTGAATACCATATCCCGAGTAACGAGAGGAATGTTGACACAATTGTAGTTCGGGATAAGTTAATTCAATGACTCGAAGTTAATATGATGGTATGCGTGTGTTATAATGTAATTCGCTTCAATTGTATTCGCCAGTAATATCTACTTTGTCAAAATTGTGTTAATTTAGAAACTGTGGACGTGAGAACTAACCATAGTAGTAAATATATATAACCATAGTGACCCAATTTTTATTGGGTTACCATTAAAAAATTAACTAATTCATCAATATTTCCACAATCAGTAAGACACTGTTCTTCGCGCTCTGCTCGAATTCCGGCCATGACATGACATGACATGTAAATTATTATCGTTTCTCCGGGCGGAAATCGAACCAATACTGTGCCACTATGCCTAAGGTTAAATAAAATATTATATATACAAATAATCAATATCCCTAATGGAATTTCATAAAAACTAAGAAATTATTAAGACAAGCCGATATGTATTAGCTTTCCTCTTTATACTTTAGTTATCTCTAAATGATATCATATAATATTTGTATTAAGGTACGTGACCCTTATCTCTTTAACAATAGAGGTGTTCTAGTTAAGATTTTAGCGCAAAAACCACCCATTCGTGAGTGGCATAATCGGCCATCATTAGTCGAAATTGACAAGTAAATTTATTGGTAAAAAAGTAAGTAATGGCGAAAGCGAAAGTAAGCGAAACTTACGGTCCCCTGTTTCAGATCTGATTCTATGTAACATGGTGGATTATTAAACATTTTCATAAGTCTCTTTAAGTAAAAGTTTCAAGTTAAATAAATTTTAATTTTTTGGTGCTTATTATGAATTAAAGTAATACTATTTTTTTTATAAGATTATCTGAGCTTACTTTGTTAAACAGAACAATACTTAGGTTTACAATACTTATTTGCGATTTTCACGCTATTTATCATTTATCTATATAACATTACATTCGAACACCACACTATTGCAATAGAACAATCTCATCTCACATTTATGTTACAGTTATATTGATATTCACAGATATTTAACTTTAAATCAATACCATTATACAACCCCACCCCTACGTCGACAGTTTTATCCTAATTCTGTACATAATGTTATTTTTTTTTAAATTGATTGTGAACATGTGCACGACAATATTGTTTTATTCTTTTTGCGTGGAATTCCTCTTTTATTCCCCTATAGTCCCCAAGGAACATACCAAATTTCAGCTTTCCATGACTTATAGTTTGCCTGCACGTTGTCTGTCAGTCACTCAGACACCGCAACGGTTTATATATACATATAGACATATCATACATACATAGCTTCACGCTTTATCCGCATATAACAATGTAGGCAGAGAGAACCTATTGTTAAGACAATCCATTCCCCATTTTACGCCGAATTGAGGCATTACGTGCTGAGTGGCAGAACTCAACGCCGCGCTTTGCTTTGTTACCAAACCCAGGAAATGAAAAATTCCATTTCCTGGAGTGGGAATCAAACCCACAACCTCTCTCTCTGCGCCACGACAGGCGTTATATAGACATATCATGAATTAACTTATCTATATCACACCTAATTATGAGTCGGTTAGCGAAGCGATGTCACTGCATATGTAGCGCGGCCATTAACTTTTTTTTTTATTGTTAGGTATATTTTGTTACTCTTCTTTTTATGTTCGTTTATATTTTATTTCTAGCAATGTTTCATTAAGCTCTTTTAAAGCCACTTTTGTACTGCTTATAACGCACTGTTGGTAAAATTATTAGCGCCTTTATGTAATTTTACCTAATGCTTCTAAAGAAAGTATTGTATTTCGGTACGTTACGAGATTTTTTTATATTCTACAAAACTTCACCTCTTGTCACTGATATAAACAATGTTTTTACCAAAGAAAAATTTGAAGGATTTACTACTTACAAATATTGTAATTTGAAAACCCAAAATTACCATTATGGTGTCGAAATTCAAATCAGCTAAATTTAATATATATTAATAATTTACTCATAGAATTTAATATGTTTATGTAAAGTTCTGTAAGTGATTATCGTTACTAAACTACCATACAATTCCGCCCGTGTAACAGAAAATAATATGTATAATTGTATTAATATGTAAATTTCTTAAAATACTATAACACCTTTAAAATATACATAGACATTTTATGAAACATATCAATTTTTTCTACCTTTAGTGTCAGTAGGGCGTATTGACTGAGTACCAAGAAATTGCTCTCACGTGGAACAGGTCTGTGTTGTTTAAAACGCAGTTTAGTGCCTATTGGCACAGCTTTCTCTAATACAAAATATTATTCATTTAAACGTACGTTTAGAACAACGTATGCATTTGAAATAAAAATAACATAATATATGATTTTTTTATCAATTTTCTGAATATTACATATATTTTTACATATTTAGTAATAAAATTCTGATGAACCTAAATTCTGAATGTTTTAAGTCAATGTATGATGGATTTAATTAAAAACATCGTTGCGTAGCTTTAGGTAAATTTGTAGAAATCTCTCTGTAAAGCGATCAGAGCGCTTGGGTGGTTTTCAATAGGCGCAGGTTAGAATCATGCTACGATCAAATTTTTAAACGTTTTTTATAAATGTATAATCTTTCATAGGTGACCTGGCATAATTTCACACTGGGCCCATATTTTTTTCAAGTCACGTAAATTCAAATATTGGATTAATTTAATAATTATATATACTGATTTATCGAAAGTGATTAAACCTAATTAAAAATACTGAAAATTTGTATAATACGCCTGAGTAAACTGAGTGACTGACAGACAACGTACAGCCGCAACTACCTGCCGTAGAAAGCACAAATAAGGAAAAGAGGAAACATTAGCAAGAAATATTGTGCGCTCTTTGGCTGTGTGTTATTACTCAAAATGAGAGTCAATTTATTGTTACACCAGGGCACAATTGTTAGGAAATAATGGTATTTTTAACATGTAGGTACATAGATATACTCGTATACAAATATGGACCATAATACTAACTAGAAGCAAGCGGCGCCAAGAGCTACGTCCTTGAGAAAATCACCTACAGGAATATTGATCTTATTTGAGTTGATTAACTCGGACGTTGTCGACGTGCTAATAATATCCCAAACTCTGGCACAGATCCAGAAGAGGCCTTAATGGCACTTCGATATATGACAAGTTTTAAAGGTCGTCCATGTTATCCATTTAAATGTAATTATATGAATTATCAATAGGGTGAAAACTATTTTTACTTTATGTTTGTTGATTCATATTTTTGGATTCTTATATATACATATCAAATAAACTTAAAAATCATTTAAAGTTAGTGTTCTTATTATGTTTCATAATTAGTTGTTAAATTCGATTCAATTATTTACATAGAAGTATATTATATTCGTCACCATAAGACAATAAATAACACTAAAAAATTATATATAATATAAATTAGGTTAAACTAAACATTCTTAACCGGACTAATTACGTATATTTTGGTATTAGAAAATTTCATTTTAGAAAACATGTTCCAAATAGGAACACGACACAATGTCACAGGTAGGTTTCAACACATTGTCACATGTGATCCCGGATTACAAATTTTCGAAAACCAAATTCCTTAATTAATTGTATTATTTTACCAAATGGTGTTATAATAATAATTAAATCTAAATTCACATTTATGCCTACCACCTCTTTATTGATTAAATCGAAATCAAATCGATTTTTTCTGTACAAAATTAATAATAAGTAATTTTAAAAGCTAAGCTAGTTTTGCTTAGTGTCACATATATATTGTATGTGACAATAAGCAATATATTGTCTTTTTTATAGGCAACATAAAATATCTAATAATATAATCTAATCTAAAATATGACTAATACCTAAATCGATCCAGAGGTATCAGTAATCCCTAATGTACTTCTTGGGAAAATTCCTATCTTGTTGATGAAATAAAGCATAATTACTGATATCCACTTTGTGGTGGTGGTGAGTTTTAAGAGTTTAATGTGTTCTTTATGAAAGTTTTGTAAAGGCAACAACCTAACCTTATTCATGTAGTAAAAATCATATAATTATACTTAACGTTAACACTCAGAATAAGCTATTTATATGCATCACAAAATCAGAAAACATGTCCACGTGATAAATTTGATTTAGTAAAAATATTCTAATAATCTTCGTATTACAGTTCAAAGTAGCTTACTGTAGAAGAACGGGGAAGGTTAATTTGAATTCAAAACATGTGCTGCTACGAAGGTATCAATACCATGCCTCGTCGTACTAGATATGTTACCAGTAAGAGCTATACAAGACATATTGAATGTAAAATAAGATAGAATACTCAAAAAACACATATTATTTCATTTGGAATTACCTTATTTAATAATAATTAATAAAGTCATGTTTTTACAAAAAATAAATATTGAAGATCGAAATATAATGAATAATACTGAATACCAAATACAAATAATAATTATCGCTATTTAACAAAAATTTACAAGAATTTATTTATACTATTCTACTCTATAAACAAAACAAGGGCCACCTGTTTATTACCAGTCTAATGCAGTTTATTTTATGGACACCAATTATTTAATTGGAAAAATAACATTATCAAGTCCGCTTCCTTGTATAATCTTTTGGTGTAGTATTAATGGCCCAATAAACACACACAATAAAATCTCTGGCGATTTTATATTTTCTGGATATTCTTTGTAAATTGTTTACATATTAACCTCAAAAAAAAATATATATGGACGAGGTGAACAAATGTCATTGGGAAAGACATATACGCCTGCGACGTTTCTGTGGAAGAAAAAAAAACCAAAGAAAGCAGACCCGACAATCAGATAGGAGCAATATTGAATGATAGAAAGAGAGTTGCAGTAATCGTGTTCATACAATTACGGCGCCGTAACAATCATCCATGAAGTAGTAATTAAGAGGCCCTCATGAACGTACAATGATTGTTTGGAAGTTATAAAGTTGGGTGCTACTGACAGCGGGTAGGAATCGTGTCAATGATCGCATAATACGAAATAGAGAGCCTGAGGGTCAGCAAACCTCAACACCGATGATGAATGGTACCGATACCTTCGACCAGATATCACCGAGTAGACCAGTCAATATTTTCGCGACACTACTTGGATAAAGGTATATGTCAGAGGAAATTGGTGCTCTTCATAGACGAATTTCTTCCACAGAAATGCAATGTGAAGTTGGAGTCGCAGATTTTTAAGGATAACTTAATTGTAAAGCATTACATGAGAAAATTAATCCAGTGTCATGTAAATTTGCACAGCAGAAGGGTCTGTAACTTTTGTAAACGCAAGATAAAGCCGCACACACTGCTTGAGCGACCTAACAAACATTGGACGACGCTCGAGTGACATTAGTGTTACCGTCGTCAGTAAGCAGTCCAAATTAAACCCGATCGAGTATCTGTACCCGTATCTGTACCAACTAGAACGAGTCAGAAATAGCGAACAATCAGTTCATCCAGTAGCAATTGATTGAAGCTGTAAAAGGAGCTCAGGAATAGATTTCAGCAGAAAAATCTTGTTTCACATTATGCACAATGTAGGTATGAATTCCAGGCTTCAGGAATGTACAGTTATAAAAGGAGGCCATACTAAAACGCTTAGTTGATGAATGAGATGAAACTTAGTTCCGTTTTTATAGTAAACTTGGTTTTTATAATAAATTTTTTCACGTTTGATCACGTTCTTTATCAAAATGTTTTTATTTCTGTTTTAATGTATACTAACTTCTTTTTTTAATAATTAATTAAAAATAAATTTTATCTTAAGAGTAAAAAATTGTTTTATACTCTACTACTACGTTACTATATACACCAGTCTTTGTCTTAATAAAGTTATTTGCACTGTACTTTTCGTGGTACACCAAAAATATCAAGTGGCACTTATTTTGTTTTGAGTTTGTAGTTTTTATATATAGACGTTTATCTAAATAATAAGGTCAGAATAGCGCCAGTTAACTGTCTGGTTAAAAATTTGCATGATGCCTCCTTGGGGATTATGTAGGGGCTATTAAAGTTTAGTATAAATGAAGTAAATTTTATATTTGATTTAAAAATTGTAATTATTTTGATAATATTAATTAAATGTATATTCAATGAAATCTATTTTTTTATCATACTACCTATGTAGACAAATAAATACGTATTGAATTAGATGCTGTTTAAATTATAGTACTTATTACGAATATTTAGTTGCTTCATGTTGTTTACTATTTGTTATATGTTTTAGTTAAATGTTATTTAATAGTATACAAAAATAAAAGTATACCAAAATATCCACTATTAAGATAAATTATAATTCTTTAAAAATTATGATCCTGCCATTACGTTAACTTATTGTACTACATTACTGAGTTCTTTCATCTTTCTTAAAAGTTCATCTCATTGTAAATTCACGTCTTGCGGCTATATTTAACCACGTTTATAAATTCACCTTCATCACGTTGTTTTGAAATGAAACATACTTTATAGTATAAATAGTTATATTATAGTATAAATAGTTATATCTCAACAAGAAAAATATATATTTTTGCTAATATTAAATAGCCACTCAATTTTTAACACTACAATCGTGAGTTCTAGCTTTCAGTTCCTTAATAGTTATGTTCAGTTTTAGCTGAATATTTTTTTAATATAAACCAGATACACTTAATTTTTTAGATAATTAAGCAGCAAATTTGAAAGTTGTATTTATATTATACAATAAAGATGAATTAAGTACGATATCGATGGTTTCCTATATTTTCTTTTTTATTTATTTATGCTTAAAAAGTCATGCACTTACCATGCAATGTCTTTAAATTGATCAGAAAGCCAAGAAAGAGAATAGCAGGTTCTTTAAGAATACTCTCTTTGAATGCGCAAGATGTCGAAAATTAATCAAAATCCTATAGAAAATAGTATAATATTATATACAATATGGCTGCTGGGTTTTTATTTTTTTACAAGACAAAAATTCAATTATTGGCTGAATGTACCTATCTTTTTTGAAATAATTGTGATTTATAATACAATATACTTACCTTTTGTGCAGATATCGTAAACGATATAAAATGTTGGTATGTGTTATTATTGTGTAATTGACAAACAAAATCTAGTAAACAGTGGACTAAAATTACTTATTTCTTTACTTTCCATTCCTTATTCTTTCCATTCATAAAATACCATCATTTTTTATCCTACATAATACATAATTATAATGACATTTCAGACATACATAATTATAATGACATACGACAAAAATCACAAGAGCCTAAGAGAGGATACACGTAAAAGATACTATAGATTTTAATAAAGATTGGCGAACATTTAAACTAGTTTGAAGATCATACTTAAATTTATTGAAAAAATATAATTTGAATCATGCAAGGCCTGCAAAGAATGACTTATAGATTTGTTGCTATTATGTGTATTATAGGTATAGAAAAGCTTTAAAGTTTAGTGCAATGCAACACAAATAGGTTTCAGATATTTTTGACAATAAAAGCAATTGACTATGGTATAAATTCATGCACTAGAAAATTAATTTATGCAAATTATAAAGTAAATCATAATTATATAATGAAAACATGTATTGATCTATCTCATTCCCATGCTAATATAACAAATTATATGTACCAGTAAGGTAGGTGTTCCTGTGTCGATGACATTGCCGTTACTCACCTGGAATAAATGAAAATTTTGTAAGAAAAAATAATGTTAACTTTAATCCATTTTTTGTCTAATATTATATCCGATATCGGGTTTAAATATGCAATTCCATGTAAATATTTAAAGAAACATAAAAAACCGTCGTATAATTTAAATAAATATTATACAAATCTACTTAAACATTATCATAAGCTTTTATTAGATCTACTTGCATCTGTCTACATATCAATGTAGACAAAAATCTTGTAGGGCAATTTTGACCCACTCCTAACCGCACAATTTGCTAGATATTTAAATATGGATCCAATGACAATATAATATTTTATAGCATTAAGCTAATGCCCTTACCAGGACCAGAATAAAAGCAGATTTTTTAGCTTTTTTTAAATAAAATATCTGGTATTTCACAATTCTGGTATTTCACAACCATCGTTTGACGTCTATCGTCACTGATATTCTATTATCTTTTATTAAACTTTAGTTTTTTTTTAGAAATAAAAGACAAATAAATATTTAGTTCCTTATAAGTGTTAATTGGATTCTTTATTAGTCCATTTGGGACAAATAGGCTTAACTAATAATTACTAAAATTCACATATATTTGTAAAATACATACTGTAACAGTACATACAATTAAATATTAATTGCGTTCGTATAACGCATATTAGTAAAACAGTGCATTCTAAAGCACGATATTACATTATAATGAACCAATCGTTACGGTTCGATGAAGTATCGTGACGGCCGCGAGCTAGAGCATCACTGGCAACCGCCCAAATATCTTTCGTTTGCCCGCTAGATACCGGGATAAGTTGCCTAATTCACCTGAATTGGAATATATTTACATCGCACTGTTTGATATTAAGTTAATTATAACTCGTGAACCAATCTGTGGTTTGCATGGTTTGCACGTTTTTAGATGGTAGGGGGCGATGGGGGAATTGCAGACGCTTAAGAGAAATAATGTATAAAATCTATAGATACTATTCAAAATAATCAGTCTGTCTTTATTAAATATGAAACTAGTTATACAAGATCAACATCAGTTATTGTAATAATTATACATGTTTAATCGAAAACTAAGCCTTGTGTCCGTAATTACTCATAGCTCATCATATATCATAGTTAATTGACACACCATGGAATATTTACAAGTAAAACTTTTAGAAGAAGATCCAGCAGTGCAGTTCCCATGAACCCACTTTTTTTTCTTACATTTTAAACACAGAATTCAGACTCCAAATAGGAGAATCACAGTATTTTCCTTGAGAATAAAATAAAAGCAATTATCACTTTCTTATTTAGTATCAAAATTCGTTACACTTCTTACGCATTTATCTTTGTTTGTCTGAAAATATCTCAGTGAATCTGTCAGCAATTACCCCAAATACTTTTTAAAGTTTAAATATATAAATATTTTTAGCTTATTAGTAAGCATCATCAAAATATTTATTAGCAATTCATATTACCTTATTAGCAAAAATCGTTTTTTATCATGGCTTACTGTAGGTATTTGTCATTCAATTTAGTAGTCACTAAGACCAAAATTAAGCAAGCATGTTAATTTTAGTTACCATCCATGGAGAATATTTGCGGGCACTAAAGATGGTAAAATGTATCACATGATTGAACCAGTCGGGTGCGGAAGGAAAGTAATGAGTAGATATTGGTAAGTATACCACTCGTTCTCAATTACCCCATATATGCGACTAATTTCAAATATTTAGAAGTTTACCGTGAAATTTGATAGTTGCGTTAGCAAAGTTCGACGGTGTTTCGCCGTCAGAGAGGCAAGCATCTTAATAAGCGGCCCTTTTTTTATTGTTAATTAGAATTGTTATATTCATCAATTAGATCAGTGTAAAAAAGAAAACAATACATTTAAAATTATTATCTTTTTTCTTTTCATCATCTTGGTAAAGATATTATGGATAGTTATACGTGTACATTTTAAGCAAATCGGACGCCAAGAAGCGAGTCATAATAGCGTTGAAAGATTTTCTTATATTGATAAACAAAATCAGAGTTACAATAAACAAATTAGTTTAAAAAAGGACCTAAAGAGAACACGCTTAAAAAAGTATACATTTTTCAGAAACAGAATATGCGTTGTGAATACTTTGGTTTTCACAAATTTCATACATTTTTAATTGTATGCAAGAAATTCGTAATATTAAAGCTGTACAGTAAATAGCAATTATAGAACGAGTTTCACCCATATGTCAACAAAATAGATAACTCTTAACATTACAGAAGATAACCTTTAAGGTTGAATATACTAAACATTTGTGACTTCAGGATAACAATTGCGGGCATCGCCATCATTATTATAGATTGGAATATATTATTTTTAGTTCATATTGCAGTAGTATTTAAAATAAATAAAGATTTTATATGCACATTCACATTCCAATACTTTCTTATTCACATATTGCGAGAGCAGTTTGAATAAAGAGAATGCATGTATATATATTTATTTAAGACATGCCAATAGCTCACTTCCAAAAAGTATTATTAAGCATTAAACACAAATTCGATAGATAGATTTAAAAATGTAAAACTAGTTAATATGAGAATACTATCTCAACTATATTTAATTCATTAGTTCATTTGTATTTGTCACTAAGAAAAAAAAATGTATAAAATATAAAAAAATCAATAATTACAGTACAATTATAATACCAATTTTCAGTGTAAACAAGTGAGATTCAAGGGTCTCTTCGCCTATACGTCTATGATAAAATAATGTCACTGTCCTGACTGTATCGTGTATAACTTATAGATATTTGCTATTTGCACAACGTCCAATTTAGTAATAACAAAAAGCAATCGGTGATAAATAGTTTACCAACCAGTTTTTATTTTGAAATAACACAATGCAGACAAAAATTGCAGTATTAATTAGGGAAATAAATACGTATATTTATCTCCAAGATTCAAGTTCAATTAGGAAGTATTTTATTTAAATTTTATATTATAAGCTCAGTTGTGACTTTTAGATTATAGATGGCAATTGCTACAATTTCTAGATTTGTTACCTAAAATACATTAAAGAACACGTTATTAAAAAAATTCAAAAGTGATATGTTTGCTATATTCATATCTTCTTCTAAATAAGTATAAGAAAGATATTCCTATAGTAATAATACAACGATATCTACAGTATTTTTACTTAAGTCTAAGTATAAAA
Organism: Philaethria dido; assembly: GCA_033558755.1. Lineage (NCBI taxonomy): Eukaryota > Metazoa > Arthropoda > Insecta > Lepidoptera > Nymphalidae > Philaethria > Philaethria dido. The sequence goes on along the minus strand of JAKGSA010000211.1, from coordinate 979,610 downwards.
TGAATATATAAATAATATAAAAATATATGATCACGCAATATGTCAAACGTTTGGATTAGCAATTATTTCATTTTTGTATGTTCTCATCTCTAACCGGATTTTTACCTGTAAATTATGAACGCTATTACTTAACCTATTCGACATTGGAAGATCTATTATTGTAAATCAGGAAACTATTTTAATTTTTTAATAAGCAAACTGGTTTATATACAGTCGGGGATTACTCTGTATTTAAAGAGTGGCTCAATGAGTGTACTATTTTCAACCTCCATTATGCTAAGCTAAAATATAACTGTTCTTCACTTTATTTCCCTGCCAGGTGTGAGTAAATTGATAAATCGAAAATGCATACCTACAAACCTATTCACGTCAGTTCGAATTTATTTCAAGCAACATGTTAAATTTTATTATTATGCTTAATAAGTAATTTCATTTTTTACAAATGATTGTATCCATTTGTATGTTTGAAATGACCAATTCAATAATAACTTTTTTCTTACATTCAACATTTTCAAATATCACAAAAATACACACTGTATAAGTATGTCATACATATGTACGAAGGTATTTATAGCAAATCATCTATATTGTTGCCTAAAGTATTGTATTCGTACATAAAGAAACTCAATTATCGACTGCGTATAAAGTATATACCTATCACAAATATTTATAATTTTATGTTAATAACTTTTTTAAATTCATAATATATTTTTATAACAAATCTTATTTTAACCTTGAAAACTTTTTGTTGCACCGACATCGACTTTGGTTTGCAATCGCACATTCATTCGTGCACTTGTTCCTAAATTTAATAAACTTTGCCTACTATAGTCGCAACTTTAACATACGCTGGCGCACGATCAACTAACCAGCAGGTAACCAACTGGTTCGCCTTCAAAAATTACATGCAATGCTATAGGCGCGATATACACCAAATTGTTGCGAATTCGACACCCGATAAATCACACACCTCATAAGCCCCCATATACTTAATTATTTTTATCTACGTGTAGATAGATGATATACTCTTATTCACTAAGGTGTCAAATATTTAGAAATAATATTAGTGATGGAATATTATTAATTTTGTAAAGTCCTACAGCGTCTGACTGCAAACGAGAGAGGTTGTGGGTTAGATTTCCATGATATGGTTGTCTTAAAATTATGTTTGTTACTGAGTTGCTATGGTGATGGCTAAAAAAAGTTCTATGATAAATAAAAATATTCATTTCCACTAAAATCAGCTACGACCACAACAAATAAACTGTTTATATTGTTGAATATAAAATCAGGAAGGGAAATGATATAAGTATAAATTTAATTAATAAACATATTTAGATAATATTAGAGTAATTTTTTAATTACATTATAAAGGTCAAAATATTTTTTAATCGAAGGCTTGTTTTTAAATTTTATGTTGTGACGTGTTTGTTTAGATATCATTGGACGAAATCAATTTAATAATACATGGTTACGATGTTACGAGATATACTTACTTATAAGTAAGTATATCTTGTTTTATACTTTTGATTTAAATACTTAAAAGTTTTCAATAGATATATTAATATTACACATTATAATTTTAGTATCTATAGGTTGTGATGTTAAATAAATAATCAACTTTCGTAATTCACATGTAGATAGTTAGGTACCATAAACATTCTAAAAGTATGCCATGTAGTATTATGGTCGTTGTCAACGTGTAGGAAAAATGAACATTTCTGCACCGTAGCAAAAAAATTATACACAAAGAAAGTAGGTGGCTTACTCATTTCACCGGCTGCCATTATGTAATGTCACGAACGCCGTGTTTATTTAAGATGTACCCAAATGAGAAATTATATCATTATTTCAGATATGGCTGAAATGTTGTTCTGCGCGCGTTATTAAAATTTTAACACATTGCTAAGACCTACATGTTTTTAAAAGACATGGCATATATATTATCCATTATTAATATGTCACGTGGTTTAGTAAAATATGATACAACCTATTTACAGACAAAGGCGCCCTCCTTGGTAAGGTTGAGGTCCCCGATATCTTGGACGAGCGTGTTAAAGTCAATAATTTACAAACACGATTAGATTACATATGTACATACAGATAGGTTTATATATTCCTATAAAATCCATTATAAAAAACATTTATTGACATAGAAATATAGTTAGACTTTACTTTTGGTCTTAGTAATTTACATGTTACATTTTTCTATAGTATTATTTTGAAATATATTATTACAAGGTATAATTAAGTCATAAAGAAGAGATAGAAAATAAAATACTAAATAACATTCGGCATAATTTTGTCAGTTCTTGATTCTGATGTACAACACTCATTGCCTTAGCATGCAAAAATGTGTCAAACACATGCTAGTGTGTCAAATTATTATGAAAAGTATGGGCTTGCTGCACTTTTTTCTATAAATGGGTAATTCTCATTTTAGTAATCTATATTACAAAATTGATTACTCATTTTATTAAATGATAGTATAAATATTACATTTTCAGATCAAATTCATAAAAATAAACTGCATATTTCATTTTTAATTATGTTTTAAAGGGTTAAAAATATGGGTGCGATCACCATGTTATTGCAAGAAAAAAGATCAATTTTTGTATTTCTTTATAATATTCATTTTTAAAGGGAGTTAATTTTGACTACGATAATTAATTTATTAAATAGTATAATCCAAAAACTATATACACACAGATTTTTATATGAACCGCTATTTGAAAGACTGTAGACATAGTACTAATACGACATCTTACACCAATGTTCTGTTTGTACCAATATCGTAATCACAAACCTTCACTCCACTATCTGGCTGACTTCAGTTAACGAGATCCAAATAATAATTAAATACCTTAAGTCTATCTTCAAAATCTGATTGCGTTACAGACAAAATCCCAAAAATCCTATAACCAAAGCATTGCTCATTCTGCTTCCGGGTCGATGGAAGCCTATCCACTAGGCTCCCAATAAAGGCAGGAGACCCTCATCTGTACAACCTGTACGTCTATGATATCTTCAGCGCACGAACAATCCACCTAGTCCTCTTTTGCGGACGATATCGCAATGTACTTTTCTGTCCGCCTATCGGTCAACATATCCTAGATTTTACTAGTAGACTTAGATCGACTACATAAATGGCTTACCAAATGACGCATGAGGTAAACCCTAAAAAGAGTTCATGTCTTGTGTACTTGCCTCTTGGCCATATCGACGACATACCAACGGTCCAACTGCTAGGAAAACCTATTTTTGAAGCAAAATTCGCCAAATATCTAGATGTCTAGACAGTACGCTCTCTTTCAAAGAGCATATAAATCAAAGCAACCTTCGTCTTAAGCTGACTCTATCCGTTGGTCTACGATGAATGTAAAACGTTCTTCAAAAACAAGATATGCTCGTACACGAATAGTATCAGGCTTATTTTCACATATGCCAGTGTTGTATTCGCACAGACTAATCTCCACCAACTCCAAGTTTCACAGGGTATATAAACAACGATCTGCACGGGGACACTAAGTTTGACTGCATCATAAAGCATTGTCGTAAACTTTCTAGTAGTTATTTCGAAATTGGTGCTACATATCCCACGTCATCTTTGGTGGCTCCGTGGTTCCAACAGGCACTAGCAAAAAAAGCTGGTGCTTTCACACTAGCGAACGACCCCGAACATGTAGGTAGAGGCATATAAACTCGTAAATGCACAAACACCGTCCCCGCCGGTAGAAATGAGGTCCCAATTTTTCTTCAGTTGAATCACCAAAAAAAAGCTAAACTAGACAGGACAACGTGAAATTAACAATTTTCGATTTCGAAAATGAGAATTACCCATACACCTTAACTATTCCAAATCTCCTACTCTCTCCGCAAATCTTTCGCGTGTTCATATATGGAAAATTTGTATATAACGTTCAGCTGTAAATAATTTTTGAATATTTACACATTTCTTGATGGTCACTTGCTTACTGTTACATAAATATAAAAAGCTTTAACAAATATATTTCGAATTATAAAAAGAGAGCAACAAGAAGTCATTAGCAGTAACGATAAAAGGGTTGTGCTATGAACATTGAACTAACTTGTAACTTTTTTGACGACCACAATGAATTTGACCATTATAATGAATAGGCTCAGTTTTGGAGATGCCAAGAAGGAATTGTGACCGACAAGTAATTAAAAATTGATTAAGCTTTTAAATACTGTTATAATATATAGAGCTTAGATAAAATTTTAAGTTATAACAAACTTTTAACTACAAACAACATTTAAGATTTGTTATATAGTGGGAAAATAGAAAGACTAAAGGAATGTTTATTAAAAAAGATTTTCAAATACTCTTTTAACATAAAGTGCTCATTATGAGACATTTTTATAAATGTAAACTGCAAAAAATACTAAATTATAACAATTCTGCCATTTGTTAAAGCAGTGCATTAACGTTTTAAGTTTTAATATCACTTAGAAGTATATTATATTTTATCTTTACTATTAAAATTATAGTACAAAGCGTGAAGTACATAACGACTTTCCGCAACGTATGAAAAACATTCGTTTCTCAGTTAGAAAGTGCATGTAAAGAGAAGCATTAGAGCTCAACGTCCGTTGAATAGTGTAATTGAAGACTCGTACGTCACAATCACGCATTGCACGTTAATATCGCGAGTAACAAGACGTGATTGCTCGGCCCCCACATACACGTTACAGAGGTCTGTGCTACTTTTAGACAACAATCTCATGTACTATCCAAAATGGAAACAATGGATAAAAAGAAGTACTTCTAATTGTAGTAACATTTGTAGTACAAATACTTAGAATTAAATATACTTAGAATTCGAGTACGACTCACAATAATTAATTGTTTCATGCGTTTTTATAATTTCAATAATAAAAGTTCATTTTATATAAATTTATTTTTGGACAGATTTCCTATACCGTCCTTTATTTATCTTTCGCTGACTACTGCGCAGTTTAATAAACTATTTAATATACAATTAATTAAAGTAATTACTGAACTTAATCATTATGTAATTATTATTTATAATATTTAAATTTCATTAAAAGCTGAGGAAATTTAATAAAAAAAATAGTTATACAATATATTTGTCTGCGCGGTAAATTAAAAATAATTTTGATATAACATAGACCTTAACGTAGGATAATCACAACGTGAAAAAATTTAAGATACATTTCAGGGGAAAAATATGCCAACACACATTCTAATGTAATTAAAACATTATGTACTGTAATTGCAATGTAGGAAAGAGTTAGTATTGGTTAAACAGTTTATAAAACTAGAATACAAATTGAAAATGTTGGCAAATTTTCCCAGAAAGCTGACGAACAATAGCTACCTGAGTTCGAAATTCAACGATTGTTGGGCAGGTAGCAAGCTGAACTGTAATAATCGCGTCCCTGAACCCAAAATACGGACAAAGGGCGGTATGTGAATAATTTGTCCTCATTACACAGGCTCATCGAGCTCACCTTGGGAGTCCTGAACCAGTTCCTCCTATAAGTTCTATAAAATATTTCAAATTATTCTCTACATTTTATTAAAAACAATTTTAAGCGATACAAAAGTATTAACCGGTGGGTCGTCTTAGTTTAGAATATTTTATATATAATATTTGCGTTGTATCAAAGGAAACAATAAATTTCAATTATATTCGTAAAGCCAATGGATCGTGTCGGTGTGAATACAACAATGGTGCTTGAATTTGTTAATACGATTACTAAAAACAAAGTTTTAAACAGCGCATTTATTGTAAAAATGTTTTTAATATGTAGGTACAATAAAATAAAAAACACAACTAGAATTCATTTTATCCCGATATAAAAGACAGGTGATAATAAGATTAAATCCTAACTATTGTTATGTATACCTCAAAATATTTTTATCAAAACGTCACTAGCATTCCCAAGTATAGAATGATATTTTCAGCCTCGGGACTGTTCGGATTGCTTGCGAGGGGCGACGGAGATAAAAATACCGCATGCGCTAAGTAAATGAATAACATCAAGTATGAGAATGATTTTTAACAAATTTTAGCCTCTCATATTATAAGCAAAAATCCAGTGCACGCTTCATGAGTACTACTACTACTTTTTTGAACTTTATTCCCGATTTTATTGCTATACTTTGTCTCTTTTAGTCACATATTTAAAGCAATTCTAAAGAAAGGAACAACAACAAAGAATTCATTCACAGTTCAATGTCACAACAATGGATTGTATATGGGCATAGTTATTTATGTAGTTAAGTATAAGATGCCATCGTAATCCCTACTATAGTAACTAAGGACTTTTACTATTTAACAACATAAACGATGCGTTAAATTATTTTCTTAAAATAGTTTTATAAAGTTCACTTTTGAAACTGATATATGACACAAGAGTATATAATACGTATAAGGGCGTTAAGAATATATATACGTGTATATAAATCTATATGTTTGTGTATATCTACAATAATAAATCGACTGCAGCTTCACTGTTATCCACACTCCGCTCATTATAGTAAGTCGAAATTAGAAATATTGGGAATTTGTTTATAACAAATGATGTTGTTTGCTGTAGACATGAGTTCTATAAATAACAACTACATAATTGTCTTCATATCTTAAATTATAGAAACGAACTGCTACGAATGAAACCAATTAACAAATAAATAGTTTAAAACATCCATTTTCGTGATGTTACTAATAATACTAAGAACCAAAAATACTCACAGGATAGTACATCCCCTGCGGCGGCAAAAAAAAGGCCCCTGAACCCCACAGCTTGCCGTTTATATTTACTTTGTGTAGCACAAAAATACACTCAACTAACGCCACTCAATTTGGCGTTATCTCCACACCACAACTTTTATAAACTCGAGGTATTCATGAGTATTTAATATAGTATAACAGTGAACAAGATACAACAATTTGTAAATTTTTAGGTTATGTAGATATAGCGCGGAGGAACGCGCTATAGCACTGAAAGCGGTTGACGTCGATGTGCAACAACGAACAGGCGCGCGTGGCGACTCAACGAACCCATACGACTCGCCATCGGTGTGAAAGAGACGCAATGAATTCCGAATGGAATCGAATTTTTACTGCTCCAACTGCTCGTAGTCTATCTTTGTCTAGCATACAATATACAATTTACGAATAAAAAGCTTTACTATTAGGTATTTTCAATTAATTTGTTTTTCTGCCACATGTATTCACATTTTAAATATATTAAATATTTCAAGTAAATTATATTCTATTACTTTCCTAATAGATTAGTATGGTTGCATACAAATAGAATAGGTTAAATAGATAAGAATAAAAAAGTAAAAAAAAAAGTAAGAAGCGGCAGACGCGACAATTGAAATGTTACAATTTAAATCTATCTATCTTAGAAACTTGTACATCTGTAATATTCACACTGAACACGACGCCCAGATAATGGAATCTACTTCGTATGTCCCTGTCGTTTAGCCGAGAGGGGTTTGGATCAATGAATCGTTCCCAGGCCCCCCGATCCCGGCATCATCCCAACGTGTGTTGCACGCTCCCTCTCATTTTATATCGCGCTCGTACGAACACATTTTAAGCGAAAACTCAATGTGTGTATTAATTATAGAATAACTTAAGAAAACCATATCTCATGAAACATTTAAAAAGCTATCTATTATGGATTTTCTCAACGTGCACTAAAAATCCTGCATTCAACGTTTTTAATATGTAGAAATAAGTCTACTATTTACCTTACTACCTACCACCCCTAAAGTGTATAAAAAAATTAAATTAGAGTGACAAATGTAATTGCCTACTTTAATCATATAATAGTGAGTAAATATTGATTTCTATTATATATTGATTTTTGATAATTATTATTGCTTATCTTGAGTACATAAATTTACTTATTGTTTCAAATTAGGTATCTATATCAAAAGTAAATACATATACTAAGTATAATAATAAATATAACAAATAAGTTTATTGTAGGTTCGCTTATAATACCGAAATTAAAGTGTGTAATTTGAATTTGGGTATTTTAAATGTATCTTTTATGGTAAATTTCTAGTACTTTCAAGAATTAAGGTTATTTTTAATACATACTTCGTATTATATATATTATTGAGATTAAAATAAGCTATACATAGATATGCTTAAATATATTTTAGAAATGTTCTAATTCCTTCCTACTTAACGCATGAAAGTGGCAACTAATAACAATAAAGAATTTGTTTAATGTTTTCAATCTTGTTTTTGTTTATATCTTTTAAATATTTATTTTATTTGATATGTTTAATTTATTTTACATTTATTACTTTAATAATTATAAATTAAAATAAAAATATACATTAAAAAGACTGTTAGAGTTTTTCAGGTCTTGTGATATATTATTTATATTAATAATTATTAATGCTAATTCAACTGTGTATGTTTATATATTTTTTTCATAATAAATTATATTTAAATATATACAATAATGAACAAAACAAAAGACGATGTACACAAATTATAGCAAAATTAAAAGACATATAACGCCATCTAGGTATAGAGGAACAAATTGAATGAAAGTAGCGCTCTCTAGCAAACATAAAATGACTCCTTAGTTGGATCTAGTTCGAAAAAACGGCCACTAGATAGCGGCACAAATTAGTAATAAAATTATGTAATTCATGTTTTTCTATGAATATTTCTTAATAAATCAGCCATCGTGAGAACACTATGATTCACATCATATGTTGTATTAAATAATAGGTCGTAGCAAAAGTAACTTACCCATATACAACTGTTAATGTTCTCCCAATCTTGATGCCATTCTGATAACAATAAATACTTTACTCTCATAGCATTTAAAAATAGATTCGTACAAATTTACTAAAAACTTTTATATTTCATCGAATTATTATCTACGTTTATTTAAACTTACTGGCTGCATTTAAATCGAAAATTAAAGCTTCTTAAATTTAAATTTCGAATTATCACTTTATTACCTACCGTATACCGAGCCATAGTTGAAAACATACTTTTTAAATATGTACAATAATAATAGTTATGGAAGAATTTGTAAATGCTCAAATGACAAATGTCACTTGAGCATTTATATTAATAAATATTTAATAATACTCAGTAATGTATTATATTTTAATAAAAAAAACTAAAAATAATTTGCAGATGTTTGCACACCCTGGTTTCTGTTTCAACCAACCTGCTTTGCACATATTAGGGACCAATGAGTACAAATATGATAAATTTAATAAAAATATTTTTTTCAAATATATTGTTATTGTTATTAAAAACATATTCAACACCTATAATTAACGTTACATAAAAAATATTTAATTATAAGTAGGTTGTAAATTCAAAATAATTAAAAGTTTAAATAATAACAAACTCCATGTCCATTCACATTTTCGAAACAGACGAGATAGTACCTACATTTTTTTTACAATTTTGTAAGTATAATAAAGAGGGGAATTTAAAGGATAACAAATTTTAAGACAATAACTAAAAATCAATAGATCTTTTTAGAATTATTAACTATTTAATATAACTATAATATAACCAATTAATATAATATTAGGAAAATAATTAATTTGAGAAAAGATTAAGAATAATTAACTTTTACCTCTAAAAAGCATATTTAAAAAAAAAACTGGCTATATGTAATTGTAAATAAAATAACATAATAGTAGCAAGTATAAAATAAAACATTTTCGAGATATTTTATATCCAACTAAAAATATGTTTAAAACTATGCTTTAAACGAAAGAGGCAGGTCATGAAAGCTAGACTAAGTGGCATAGATAGGGTTACCTACTATAAAAATTATCAATTTTCACAACGGTGAAGTTTTATAGTAATAATTTAAATCATTGAATGTCGTAATTCAACACAGTGTCTCGAATTCGGGCGGAAAACGGAGAATGGAGTGTCTCAACACTTTTCTCTATCAAGGCTACTATAAAAAAATCATATTTTTATGTGACAAAGATATTAAATTATATAACTTAAATAAACAAATTCTATTGATAGTTAATTGTAAGCAAAATATTAGTGTAGCTTACAGTGGATAGTAGCTTAGGATATCTTTTCCTTGTTTCAACATAAAAATACAATTAAGAGACTAAAATATATAAATATATTAAGCTTTATACTGACATTTGTTAACTGCAGTCATTTTTGTGTGATAAAAGTTGGCAGCCCTAACTGTAGGGCGCAGTTGTGGGCGGTCATAGGGAAGTCGCGGACATCAGTCATTCCGTCTGTTTGCCGCCACGACCACCCCCGACCCACTTACTTCCCTGTCCCTTGCATATACCCTACGTTGAATAAGATTGCGTAACAAAGATCGTGAGATATAGTATTTGTTTAAATTATGCTCGGATTAACTAATAACAGACGGCTTTGTAACTTCAGACAAAGCACAGAATGTAAGCATGAATTATTTATACATTGGTATTCATAATTTCATAATACTAGCAAAACAATATTCATGAAATATTAATTTAATAATGTTACATACTTATAGGCAATTTAAAAATATTTTGTATATAATTGAGTAAATTTTTATCTTTACGCTATAAATCACTAGGTGACACTATTATACTATGCTTAACGACACATTTTGCCACGATTTGAACCCACAATCATCGCGCTCAACCACTGCGTCATCATAGTAACTTTTGGAAAAGTATAAAATTATGGTACAAATGTTTTCATTTTATATAAGTGGAAATACAATTCGGTGAAACTCAGTAAAATGTCCATATTAATAACGAAAAGTTATGTCTGTAACAATTTTAGGGCGGCATTTTAATTGGCTGTTGCATAAAAAATGACGCGCCGTTGGTTAAACTCTACATATGTACTTTATAAGTAGGCACTACCTACGAGCATTATGCTTCAACGATACGTCGCGGCGCGAGCGTCGATGTTTTTAGGTCGTCGCTACCAAATCCACACTTTTCAATGAAGTAGTCATTGAAATAGAGGGCCGAGGTGTGAGTATAAAAAAGTAAGATAGTATTTTGCAAACAATCAAAACATTTGGTAAAAATTTGTATTGTATATTGTTCAAAATGATGTGTTTAAAGTGATTACTCAAAATACAACTTTTGTATAATTAAAGAAAATGCGTAGATATAATTATGAAGTCAATAATTTGAAGATCGATTAAATAAATGTATATATGCAATAAGAAATTTTATAATTGCTTTTTACTGAAAACTTGCAACTCTTGATAAAAGTGTACTACTACTATAATGTGTAATATAACAATGTGAAATAAAACTTAATACAGATTTTGCGTCATAACTATATGTGATTTTAATCGACATGCAATAATATGCGTTCATTATTCAATCGTTTTTTATCCTGCATAGCAGGGTAGGCAGAGACGACCAAACATAAAGACATTTTCTTGACTTTCTTCGTTTTCCGCCCAAAAGTGAAAATAATTTAAATGTAATCATGTCCCCGAGTGGAAGTCGAAACCGCAAACAATTGCGTTTACGGACAAACAATGTCCCATGAGCCACGATGGCCACATCTGCTATTAACTGTTAATAATAAACATTAACCGATATTATTACTAAGTTTTTTTCTAATGTAAATTATGTTTAAAAAAAATGTGTCACTTGCAATTTTGAAATCGACGTAATTTGACTAGTCAATTTTCTTTATTTTTCCTGCTGGAGCTTAAAAGCCATGTTTTTGTATTTCTATTTGATCTTTTTATAGCTTTTTTTCTTCTGTTTTTGCTTCACTTTTTTTTATGGTGACGATGTTATAATGTCGCTTTCTTGAACTTTCAAGTGAAGTAAACTTGGTGGTACATTATATATCTTTTTGACTTGTCTCGCTGAAAAATGGCATTTAATCCTACTAATTTTGCTTGTAAATGTTTCTCTCATTTGATTTTTCTCTTATTTTGCTCTTTCACTGGTTCTCTCCATGATTTTTGGTATAATATCTTAGTATTTCTGCAACGATATTAATGAGGTAGATACTTCACCTATGTTATTACTATAGTTGCCGAAATATATAATATATTTAAGATATTGTGGTACCAATTGAAGTACTCTCAATAAATAAGCAAAATTACATTAAATTACAGTTCGAAGAAGAGTAAGAACCGTGTCAGGGGGTACCCGACAGCATAGTGTCCGGGGCTACCCGCCCGTTATCATGCAACATTTTTGAACACAACACTCCAAGTGTATAAGAATTGTTATAAATATTATTACAAACTTTAAATATATAAAATTTACTAAAACCCTGCATAGCAGACAAGTATATTGTACTTAATAGCCACCGATGAAATTTGACAGGAGTGACGAATTTTTTTAGGCGAAAATAAAACATTATCTCATTACTAATTTACTCAGCGACCGCACCGCGATCAAACTAAATTTGTTTCTACTCTAGAAAAGGCATCTTTACAATAACTCTTTGTCTAAGCAATGCCTTTAGTTTTTTAGAAATTGAGGTGTCCGAGGCTACCCGCTTTTCCCCTATATATTTACATTAAGACAAAATTTAATAATTTAATAAAAAATAGTTTGTGACTTTTGCAATTTCTTGAAATTTGTCTTTTAACTACAATCTCCGATAAAAATGTTAGCCTTAATTGTTTAGGTAGCTAATGTGAAAAACGGAACTCGTCTGGTATATTTACTATATACTACAGTTAGAGCTCAGAATTGCACACTGTACGAGCATATACATTTTATTTAAATAATTCATATACAGTTCTTTGTATATTTTGATATATGTGCACTGTTAACTTTATATGGCCTTGGTGTTAAATTAAACTGGACCGTAGTGTCATAATTTTGTTTAAACATAATATATTATTAACAAATTATATAGAAGAATAAATTATATATTATATACTAAGCAGCTCGCCTATGAAGATAGAAATATTACAAGGCTTGTCAAAAATAAATCGCAGTGGTGAAGCGTCCATCAAGAGTGGCGGACTTATTAGCAGATTAAAGATATAAAAAAAACGATCGAAAGAAATGTGAGAATGAGATTGCAATAAAACAAGCTCTAAAAAACTATGTGAACTAAAATAAAAGGTTCCTGGAAAATATGGGAGTGAAATTGCAAAAAAACAAGCTCAAGAAAACTGTAAAATCTAAGCTGAAGCTAATGAATAATATAGAAGAAGACATATTTTAATGGAAAGCTTATCACGCTTATCAATTAATGGTAACTAAGATAAAATACATTTGTTCCAAGTGTCCACTCTATCTTCCTATCTTGTCTTTATAAAATTACATTTGCTAGTAAAATAATTGCAATAATCAATCTGCTCCTTTTACGAAATTATTTATGGTGAATATAATTTTAATCGTTTTCAGCTTCTGTAAAGTATGGTCAAATAAGAAATATGTTTTAATCTATATGATTTATTTACTTATGTAAGTATACCTATAAATATCTTATCTGTGAATATGATATAATTAATATTTTTAAACATTTTTTTAATTATTAATTATTCCTGAAGCTATTATTAATGTACCTAAACCGTAAAAGTATCTGCTACTTTAACTTGCATAGTATAGTTACACTATAGCTACGTAAATAGGTACTTATACTTTCAACATACCTTTGCTTCAATCTCTCAGAAACTTAAGCCTCGGTTAACAAAAGCGAGCGCTTTTTGCTTAAAAACAAAGTAATTGGTAAAACACAGACAGTGGTAAAATGTACATACTTAAATATGGATTTTTCAGGATGAAAACTCTTTTTCCAAAAGCTTTCGTCTGACTCATAAATGCATGTCATTTGCTGATGACGTCATTTTGCAACAGAAAGAAACGATTGAAATCCAGTCCAGGCTTATGGGACGCAACCTAAGAGAATAAACATAAATCATCTTAAAGCGTGAAATTATGTGAAAAAATAAGAAAAAAATCCTTATCAATCACCAATCCATGGATTCACCGTGCAGGTACTGGGCCCAATGCGTTGTAGATGGAGGAGAGGTGTGTGAAGCTCTTAAGAGTAGGTATATTTTGATTATCAGTTTTAATTTTAATAAAATTTACAATTTACATTGATTAGTATAATTAGACCATAATATATATAAACAAAATGTTGCTCTCTGAGAACCTTTTGACTTGAATCGTTAAAGCTTAGTTAAAGACGACGTACCACTATTTATTTTATTTGTTTTATAAAGTCCTAAATGAGAGTACGCGACTACATATGTATGTTGTCGAATATGTATTCTATATACATATTCTATCTATATTTTAGCAACGTATCACTATATAAACATGGATGTCAAACCGTGATAGTGTTTATTAATTATTAATAAACACTATCACGGTTTGACATTAACATTTATTTTATTAATTTAATAAATTTCTTATGCATTATTTTAAAAAGATATCATTATTTTGCGATTCTGGAAGACATTTTAAACTAAACAGTGAGCTAAGTAGGTACATGTTATAGAATAATTATCAAATTCTTATCAAACATTGCGGCAAGGAATCAGAGGTGAACATTCCAAGCAATGGGACGCGTCATCGACGAGTGCGCGTCCCAAATTCAGAACGCAAGACGCGGTCTGCGTCTGAGTATCTGCATATACGAGTATAAGGGCAGGTGTTATTGGTTGTGTTCATTTTACGTTTTTTCGCATAGGAAATTCGATTCTCGGAGCTATTTATTATTTATAACAGTAGGCATATCTATACGAAATCTTTACTTTAATGTCAGTCATATTAGACCATTTTTTTTACATTTTTATAACATTATAATAGCGGTTTGTTTTAACTATAAGCTAGTTATCGGATATCACTATAGATAAATTAATACCTATGTACTTCTTTCTCATCTTTTCAGCTTTTATTTGTATATAATTCAATGAATTGAATTATATACAAACTCATCATTACCTGACAACATAAAATCAAAAGTAGGGGAAGGTTGGGTAGTTCTGGATACTTAAATAAAACAAAAATAAACGATTTGTGATTTGTGTCTTTTCATATTTAATATTAAATTAGGACCTTGTCTATTCATAATTATCACACATTAGCAGTCTTATCACATTTTTTTGTTTAGTGTTTTACAAATTGAAGTGTCCGAGGCTACCCGACGTCCGGGGCTGCCCAATCTTCCCCTATATAGCTTTTTATAATAACGAATAAAATAGACTTGATTTATAAATAAAATTTCACAATAAAATATTCCGTGACGATTCAAAAAATATTTTCTGATACAAAAAATACACACGTTAATGTGTAATTTTTGCTTTGATTTCCAAGGTTTCACTTCGGGAGTTTTTTTAAGCAAATTAATATTAACTTTTATCATAAAAAGAGTTCAATCAATAGTGGCATGATCATGATCTAAACAGTGTGTCTCAAAAGAAATTTTATATTAATTTAGCTTACTGCGTAAACGCAACCTATCCGAGGGGTGCAGGGGTAGCTTGGCTCTTAGGAATTCAGTCGTTATGGAGCGTTTCTCGGGAGCAGATCGCGCTTTGTGCGTGCGAGAGTTTTACAAAAACTGTGATTCGGCGACTGTAGCGCGTAGAAAATTCTACAGTATTCGAAGTTTTCGTCACTTAAATGATGCTCCAAGCATTCCTCTCATTCGACATTGGGTTAAAAAGATTGAAGAGACTGGTACATTAGCAGAGACTGGTACTGGTAAATTCGCCTCCACGTAGTCTAGACTTAACCCCTAGGGACTTTTCCCTATGGGTTTATCTTAAATCTAAAGTTTACGCCAATAAACCGACTTCACTGGCGCATTTAACGGCAAATATCCGACACGAAATGGCAGCCATCCCTGAGCCCACCTGCCGTGCCGTCTTAAGTAATTTTACTATTCGATTAAATGAGTGTCGAGAACGGGAGGGCATTTAGACAATGTTATTTTTATGTAATAAATCGCCAAAAAGTGTATTTTAGTTAATAAAAAGAAATCTATATGCGAGACACTTTGTATATACAATTTTATAATAATATATAGTTTTATAATTTTATTTTATAATCATATATATACAATCTTTAAATTTCTTATTTTAAGTGAGCCAGAGTGACCCAGAATGTCGTTCTAAGACGTGTCACGCAGGCTTCACGGTACGTAAGGAACAAGGAGAACAATACACCGTGGTAGATACAGAGCTTAGTAGCCAGAATGTTCCACCGTGCCGACGTCTCAGAAAACCCGCACATCTGGAAATTCGTGCCGTGGCCGACGTAAAGGCCTCCTGATAAGAGGCGTCTCCCACGGGACATACTTCTCCCTTCTGATTCATGAGCTGCTACCTAGCTGGGCTTGACAGCACAAGCCAAACCAACTTAACAATATTTTCATAAAATTTCATGTTTTTTTTTTATAAATTAAATTACATCCACGGGCTCACACTTGCCCGTACCTTTTGTTTCTTTTTTTTAATTATTATTTGTAACATGTGCAGCATACTTACTAATTTCATGTTACCTTATAATTACAATTGTACAAATGTTAAGACATAACATAAAAGTACATTTCACATTGACTTACAGGAGGTGGAGCTACAGCGGTCATGATGACCCTCCTACAAGTCATTGAGGCTGCGGGTGCTCCAGAAGAAACCCCGGAGCACCCTAAAGGCGATGGTAGCCTGCAGTAGGCGGGCAATCCACCGAGGCGTCGTAATGGCATACGCGAGCGATGCTGCGGCGTCTCTTGTTGGTGGGGTGGGTTTCCGCTGGGTTTTAGTGGATAGTATCGGGTTTTCTTTTCCGATGAGCCCCACAGTATCATCCGTTTCTAGGGCAGATCTGCGTTGCTTACGGATGGTCTGCGTAAAATGCATTTCCCAGCGATTAAAAAAGAACAAAAAAAGAGAGTCCTCTTTAGTACTGACAACAGTCAGTCATCATAAACGCACCGCGATGAATTTTTGAAGAAGTCTATTTTTTATTTTTATTTTTTTCATTCATTAACAAGGTATAAAGATTTAATATTTCTTATAAATAAAATAAAGAAATAAATAAAGATCTAAGGAAACAGATTCGGAAACAGTGTAGCCTCGTGCCGTTGCAATTATTGTACACTACGTTATGGAAGAAAACGCGTTGAACGGAAATGTGAAAATAATGGTTACAATTATTATAGGCGCTATGAGCGTTCTCCAAAAGCAAACAAAGATCGCGTGCAAGTAACTGCTATGCTTAGCTTCTTGGACTTTCGCAAATCATTCGACAATTTCAGCAGTAAAGTACTACCTTGACCTCTTACTACAAAGTTCTTCAATAGGCCATATAACTAAAAGCTTGGCAATTTTAAAACTTTCCCTTTATACTTAAGAAAACATAGAGAACGTTAAAAATAATAAAAAGAAATATAAAACGTATTCATTAAGAATGTACGTATTGATTACATTAGGTACAATCCCGACTAATATTATAAATGTGAATGTAAGTTTTTTTGTTACGCTTTCACGCCAAAACTATTAAGCTATATTCGATTATGCTGAAACTTTGTACATAAATTCTTAGAGGTATTAAAAAAGTCATGGGATAGTTTGAAAAAAAATATTTTGGCAGACAAGTTTTTCAAAAAAATTGATTTAAATAAAAATGTAACTACTTTAAATTAACGCATGTACTCGCTATTCACTATATGGACTGCCATTCGCCACGCGAGAGAAGCTGCGGCTTATACCTAGTAATAAGTGGAAAGTCCGCCACATAACATTTTCAAAGATTTTTCGCATGAATATTAGTTTCTAAGATTGGTAGCGGAAAAAAAAACTCCAGTAATTTTGTTTAGCTGGAGCCCCTGAAATATTTTGTTGACGTTTCATTTCCTAAAAAAATATATATTTCTTTTTTTTTTAAGCGATAATTCAGAACAGTTACATGACACGATAGGCCTACACTTAAGCTACATTGGGGAAAAATATCACAAGCGGAGACCCAATAGTTAGTATAGTCCGCGCGAGAATTCAATGCAGTCGGGGGTATTACAGGTGAAGCGCGGGAGCATGTCCGCCCGCCTGCTTATGCGTTTATCGATACTTGATAAAATATCAAAGCCGCGTAATCTTGTCGTTATATAAATAACGTCTTTATTCATCGTTATATTCTTTTTATTAAATAAACATCACTATTCGGTTTTTATATTATTTCATAATTTAGATATATAAAATAGTCCACGGGGACACAGT
The DNA here is from genome assembly GCA_033558755.1 of Philaethria dido. Taxonomy (NCBI): domain Eukaryota; kingdom Metazoa; phylum Arthropoda; class Insecta; order Lepidoptera; family Nymphalidae; genus Philaethria; species Philaethria dido. The sequence continues at coordinate 961,424 of JAKGSA010000211.1, read as the reverse complement.
CAGTACGGACCGATTGGTGAAAATTAAAAGCCAAGTAAATGAAAACAAAAATCTAAAAATTTATACGAAGTACTATTTGGTTTTCGTTTAAATTACCGATATTTACCGATTACCGATAGGAATGTGCTGATAGGCGTTTCCTGTCAACACTAGCACATTTCTCAGAGCTGCACTCATTTCGCGCGCAGACTATACTCGTATATATATATTTCTCAATTTTTCTTGGGAATCCGATACTCCACTCCACTCGTGGGCTATCTTTTATCCATCGATGATAAATATTTACTTCAGTATTAAAATATCTGCTGGAATTAGTTTTATAAGTATCTGTATAAGTGTAGTAAAACTTTTAAACAACTGTTGTTGTCTGTACATCTATAGGTCTGAATATTTGTTGAGAACCCCTAGCAGACTCTCCAATCTATAAAGTAAATTAATTTAGGGCTCTTGGAAAAGTTGATCAATATGATGAGCATGTTGACATAAAAAATATTTCCTGACCATACAAAAAATATACATGTAGTTTTTCAAGTTTTAATTTCTTTCAGCACCGGCACGTTTTTTTTTTATTTCAAGTAAATGAATATTAACTTTTATCTTACCTATAATTAAATCAATAAAAGCATAATCATGATTACTTGCACAAACGATTGTACGAGTATATTTTCTAAAATAATGTCTTCACAGTTATTATTCTCATAGTTAGAACTTCCGAAATGCGATTATATTTTAACAAATTTTCCATTGTAAGCATTGTAAGCCTATTTATTCCTCATAGCACCGTCATATTCTGATTGTGTATACACTAGCATTGGTGCATTTTTGAATACTTTGAGAGTGCGTGTTGTCGTAGTGTGTTCACTGGTACTAGTACTGTAAGTGTAATCTCCTTGATTACTCTTAGTGTATGTAAACTTTTACTTGCACATTATTGAGTGCTCTAGGTCTATATGCTATTGCTTGCATCCTTGAGTGCTCTGTGTTTATATTGAACACTATTAAAGGAATACTTTCATCTTCTTTTTTTTAGATGGCACAAATACTTTAATTGTGTTTTTAAACTTTTGAAATCGTTATGTCACAGAAACGATTATGCTTAGTAGAAAAAGTGGAAAATCACAATAACATTTTTGGATTCCTATGACCATTTACAAATTATTCCGCATCAAATGATCAAAATCTCGATACATTCAGTAGTTATGACATGAGTGGCGATCAAAAAGAAACAACTTTAATTTACATAATATATTATCTCATGAATAACTTTTAAAGATAGGTATTTTATTTTTTTAAGATGAAAGGTAATGTCGTGCCACTATTTTAATATTTTTTATAAATATAATATTATTATATTTTAATACACTACTAGAAAATAATGAAATTGAAAATAAAAACGTAACAACATACCGCAAACGTAAGGTGGTTCTTTTCAATCACACAAGAGCATTTTATTTATTGTGAATGGATAGAACAAAAGCGCCTGGTAGTAAAGTCAGTCGTAAATAAAATATGAAAACAAATAGGAATTGTTCGGGATACGAGAGGGCGTAGCGACATAGCCAAGTGGTTCACATCTCTCAGGGGAACCAGCTTACATTGTGTATTTACAACATATGATATAATAGGATAATATTCCTTTACTTTTCAAAATATTCAAGAACGCCGTTCGTTATGCATAATATTTACCTATCTATGTGATAAACTGTTTCGTGCCATAAACCTGGCCAATGGCCAAGTTTAGTAAAGAGAATGTAGAAAAGTTACAATTAATATTGTTGAATTCAAAACTGAACCTATCGTTTGTAAATAACGTGACGAAGAATTAATTTGTTACATAATAACAAAGGTTTAAATATATTAAGTGTTAACTCATTACTATATGTACAGTTGAATTTCGATATTTTTTGTTTTTTACAACCATTATTATTTTGCCTTAACATATGTATAGAGAGATTATTACAAATCTCAGCTACACAGGATTTATAATATATATTTTTTTAAATTAAGACTTATGGACTTATATCTTGGCTTAGTGTACTATAGGATGACTATGCAAGACCAGCCTCGTGGCTGCTGAGGTGTGCCGATGATATAGCGCCTATTGACGAGGACCGGATGAAACTGGAACAGAGAGTACATTTCTGACATAGTACGCTTGACAACGATAGTCTTAAACGAAAAGTGTCGAAGACCGGGTTGCAGAAGTCTAGATTTTGGCACAATCCTTATAGGTCCTGAACCAATCATAAAAATGGAATAGTTAAGGTGCAATGTAAACCCCAAGGAAATTATGTGAAAGAATGGACCAAAACGGACTGATAACGGAAAATATTGGAAGTCGTGCGAATTGACGAGTTTAAAGCTGTCCCCAACAATTAGGATTAGGATTATGTCAGGATAAATGCCAGGTGGAAGATTATCTCATGCTAGTTTTAATCATGTAACATAATTTAGATAATATTATTCTCGGCTTTGCTTAATCTCAACTAAATAAATTTGGGTAAGAACGTTCATTATACCTGCGTCCTGCGTCATTTCAAATCAAATTACCGAGCATAGAAATACACTTTTAGATGATTTTTTTGCTATGGAGGAATGTTAATGGATTTAAACTGCCTGGTTAGGTTATATTACAGGCTGCAGCGGAAACAAAAAACATATAGTTTGTCGAGGCTACTAAAAAAGTTTTCAATGTATCGCGTAGGTATTGAAATATTTTTTTTTGTTTTGTTTTTTTTTTAGCTTCACGCTGTATCCCACATAAAGCAGGGTAGACAGAGGGAACCTGGAATATTTGTTTTTTTTTTAATAACACTTCATAACATTTGAAAAGTTATATTAGACAAATACCTATTGAAAAGCTCTTTTCTGGGTAGGATAATATATACAGCGAAATTCTGTGACGTATTTGTAATGTGGGTAACGTATTGTTTTAATAAAAAAATAAATATTCCCACTTTTGTGTTGATGAGAGTGTTGCTAAAGCTTTTGAATATAGTATAAAGAAGATAACAATTATTTATGACTTAGGTAAAATGTATAAAAGGAAAATTATAGTAGTGAAGGATATGTTTATTTCTGTTTTAATGTTAAGTCTTACATTTAGTCATTATATAAATTTGTATAAACTGTAATGTACAGAAAGCTACTTGACATATTCTCGTTAATTTCCATTTACGTATACCAGTTTTAAGTAAGTACATAAATATGTCATATTTCTAAAATATAACAATCTTTGTACTCAGTTGTAGAATAAGTATAGTAGTCGTAGTATAAAAATGTATAAAATATATACTTATAATAGAAGCCACGGGAACAAGGGTCCCCAATGGCTTCGCTCAAGTTGGGCATACTTCCAGCGTAACTACGAGTATATTATTGTTTTGTTATTAAGACATTTAAAAAAATTGTTGTTACACTTAAATAAAATTTAAAATAAACATCAAAGCAGGTGAATAGGTATATGAAATAAAAAATGTCTTGTATAAAATTCGTTTAGTGTAACATCGCTTTGAGTCCGCAATCTGCATAAATACAAACGGCCGGTCCTAACGCAACATGATTAAGTGCATAGATGGTATTCAGTCGACCTCGTCGCGAGTCTAACATTTTGACCAACTTCGGGTAGGTTTATATGCAATGTAAAAACTAATAAACAAACTAGACATAGTTTTCTTTAAAAATTACGTCGAACCTGTTGTTACTCGATATTAGATAATAATATATATTTTATATTTGATTATATGCCTTTGACAACGAAAGGGATTTTCTATTTACCCGACTGCGCGATTCAAAGGAGGAGAGTGAAGGTAATGTGTTCATCACTCTACGTATCTATATATGTATGTAAGCGTGTATGTATGTTAATTCCTATGTGGCATTATAGAGACCAAACGCGTTAACCGATTCTGTTGACCACATAGTCAGACAGACTCCGTATTATCAAAATGAAAACAATGAAAATCCACGAATTACATCAAGTGGGGTATCGTTGAATAGGTTTCATTCATATTTTTTCATTTCTCTTAACATAACAAAAAACTAGCGATTAGTAGAATCTGTGACAGAAGATTCGTCTAAAAAATCTACACAACAGCCTTTCTGAATTTTGGTTCAGACCCGTATTTAAACTCTCATGAAGAATACGTATGAGAAACAATACAAGGTCCCTGAGGATGTTGATGTTTCGTCATCCAGATCGAACATTTTCTTACTCTAAAAGCCAAAAACGCACTACATGTTAAACTGGTAGAATTAACAGTTCCATGGGAAATAAGCATTCCAAATTCCAAGCATGGCAAACAAGCATATAGATCACCATTTTAAGGACAAGTACTACGAACTTACCAACGCTCTGACCAATAAGTTTAGAGTTAACTTATACGCGGTAGAAGTAGGCGCGAGAGGTATAACAGCGAAATCTCTCTATAAAATATAAAATACTAAAAGATCTCAGCCTTTCTAGAAGTATCATCAGTTCATTTTTAGCACGTATTTCGAAGGCAGCACTAGTAGAATCTTTTTGATATTGTTAGGTAGAGAGAAGGGCGTGGGCAGTGGAGGTGAACGTTAATATGCCTTTAAAGGGGCCCCTTATACTTATAACTAGGTCATAAATCCCAGTGCACTCTCTAAACTCCTCTCTATGCAACACGATGGGCCCGGCACCCACACGAAGAATCCATGTGTCAAAATCACCAGGCTATAATTAGTGACTCTACTACGGATAAGGCAAACTTTTCAGGTTCTCGCTAAACGTACGTATGACCTGAAGCAACGGCCACTCTGTTACTTTAATTTAAGCCTGTAATTCTTAGATACTTAATTTAAAGACGTGCTGTAAAGCAATATTGATTTTCGTTAAATCCATTACGTAGATACGTTATGGAATTAACAAAAATCAATATTATGTATTTAATTGCATAAGAATTAATACTGTATTGTTTAAAATAATTTCATAAATAATCCATAATTGTTTTGTAATGTGTAAAATATAAAAAGGGGTTACTGTGAGTTATCCTTAAGAGATAGACATATGCTTCCGCCGTCCAAGTTCATGGAAAACAATGGAGACGGAGGAGGAGCACCGTGTAGTTTTAGTAGGTAAACGGAAGGCCTATATGGACACACATAGTCATATAGAGTCACACATAACCCGTCCGAGTCCCCAATCGAGCGGTTATCCGTAACATCATTTCTTCACGTTAAGAAAAGAGAAAAAATAATAAAAATAGACTTATGCTATCGCGGACGTTTTTGTACACGTTTTTAAAATATACAATTCCATTATTTTGATCTATTTTTTCCACTACCATATACATTTATATAAATTGATCTCTCTCACTATATATTAATTAAGTTCATTGAATATGTATTCGACTTTTATCACGTATAAATAGGAAGAATTGATTTATTAATTCTAACACTTCACATATTCTACTTCAAGAAGATCTTCTTTTCTGTCATATTTATGTCATACGAAGCCTATGCACATTATGCCAAAGAATAACTATATAAAAATATAGTTATTCTTTGACAGTTACTGAAGGCGAATAACAAAAAAAAAAATGACTATAAACGTGAGACGATGGTACAGATGTTCGGTTACAGCGTACCAGGGCGTAACTTTGTATAATAATCGATCCTCGACATTTTTTTTGCTGTTTGTAATTTACACAAGCCGATATTTAGGTTTTATGAAGCTACTAGCTTTCCGCCCGCGGCTTCGCCCGCGTGGAATTCGGTTATATCGCGCGACATGGTAATGTAAGTAGCCTACTAGTCTTTCCCAAGGTCTAGACTATTTTTCAAAATTGGTATAAGTAGGTTATAGGTGTACGAAAGTATGTAAACAGTTCAACAATCTTACATAGGTTTTCGTCAGTTTGAGAATGAAGGAATTTCCATACAAAGTTTCAACCCCTATTTCAATATCCCTTACTACCAGCTACTATTTAGTTACAACATATTAGATGACGTTGACTCATGTAATTTACCTATAACGATGTAGATATGTAGATATATGAATATACTTAATACTCTTTTGAAATGGTCGTAGTAATTAATTCAATTTTCATTGGAATTTCCAATGAAAATATTAATACTTATTGCCAATATAGCTTTTATTTGAAATGGGAACTTTGAAAACTTCGGAGTCATTCTATATTTCAGAAAAAATTGGTTATGTTTTCATGTGTTTACGTTTTTTTAAGTAAGGCAATATATTCAAGCTTAAAAATATTACGTTTAATGTTTAACTACGCACTATTATTATTTATAAATCAACCATAGAAGATTATAACATAGGGGAAACTTGCCTAGCCATACCAGATACAAAAAAGAAATATCCATCTCATTAGTTTAGCACCAGAATGATAAATTTTATTTTTTGTTTATGCTTAATTTTTACTTATTCCTACATACTTCTTAAATATGGACAGTGGCTGTACTTAAAACTTAAAGCCGCTATAATAAGACTTAGAACATAAATATACGCCTATTACTATAGGCATAGTCTGATAAAATTAATTTAAAATTATTAAAAGCAATAAATATGAAAAAAAAAGTAAAAATGCATTAATTATAAGTAAATAAAAAATATTAAATTTTATGCCAAATGCCTTATATCAAGATAAGAGACTCTTCGAAGCACTGTACCGATTTTTACCTAACATAGCTAAGAACTACAGCAAGGAAATTGACTTTCGAATAAAAAAAACTTAATACATTCATGATGATTGACACACACACACACACACACACATTTTTATAATTGTAATTCTTGAAAAGTAAATGTCATTTAAGATTAAAAAAATGGTACTTAGTGTTATAAAAATTGACCCCATATAGGTATTTTTACAAAACTAAAATTATTTTTGTTGCTATTTGGCGAAATATAAGAATTAAAAAACATAGATAAGGTTGATTTTTATGACATATATGCTCACATATTTATAATCAAAAACATTTTAATAATGATCAAAAACTACAAAACTATACCCCTGTGAAAATAGTGCAAACTCAGACTCCACTTTTGTACAATAATTCGATACGATCGGTATATGTAGGTACGGGTGCAGGTACATCACGAATGCAATCCCGTTAACGTCAACAATACGTTGCATTAATCGCCTTAAATAGAGTATGCTTCAGCTACCAATATTCAAATTGTGATTCCGTATTATCTAGACACGGCTTATTGAATCGAAAAATATCTATACTTCCATGCTTAACTTGAGTGCTCACCTTCAAATTATTTTTTTACCCCGTAGTTATTTATATGACATGCCTATATTTCATAAGACAATTTTGTTCAACATTTTAATATAACGATACTTATAACAATACTTAAATTTATATTAAAAATTAATTTGGATTTTCCCAAATATATAGAAAATATTTTACATAGAATTTAAGTACACTTTTACGTTGATTGTAATAAAAAAGCGTAAGTTCTTCTTATGAACTAATTTCCACATAATGTATTAAACAGGTAGTCGCTATATTTCTTATTTTTTATATTTTTAATCATAACTCCGTGGTTTTTTTAATCAAATATTAAAAGTAGTAGAGAAAATAAAATATATGTTATTTACTTAAACATTTCTTTTTCAGTAGCGCGGCAAATTTATATGCAAGAGCTAAGGCACCCCAACGCCAAGTAATTTGTGGGGCTGAAGTATGTTGTTGTTTACAAACAATATCTATATTCTGATCTTCGATAGAAGTGCACGAAATTTGAAATACATTTGCAAATGTATGAAATGTAAACAATTTTGATATTACTAAAACCGACAAGGTTTCCCATTAAACACATATTTTTATAGAGTTATTTATCATACTAGCTAAATCTGTAGGAGTTAGCATTTTTAAGTATAAATAAATAATAAAATACTTGAAATCAAAAACAGTAACAGTAGAGTTACTAGAACAGACCTTACCTTATCGTAAGCAGACTATTAATTTGCGAGGGTTGTCGTAGGCCATGTGTCGCGGCTGAGGCAGGGCGGGCGGGCGTGCACCGCGACGAGCTACCGACGCGGCACTAGGGCAGCCATGAGCCATGCCGCCTCCGCCCCCGCTGCGAATTCTTCGCTGTGATTAATCGCCGACCCACCTGCGGAGCCTTTGTGTACCACTAATGTGTTCTTCCTCTAAACAATCTTTAAATAATAACTGAAGAATTATGTACATATTTCAATCAATATAGCAACTACGTATTTAATTTATATTCAAATAAAAAATATTCTTGATGGAAGTTAAACACAATATAATCTTAGTAATATAATAAATTCAAAAGTTTGAGGACGGATGGGTAGATGCTTGTTATTTTTTCAGGTAAGCACTACTGACCAGATTTAGATGAAACTTTATATTTATATATGTTATACAACCTTTTAAAATATTTTGTACAATTTAACAATAATGATCAAGTAAAACGAAAAAATCCTGTCTGTTAGCTTTCTTAGTGTATACTGCGAAACTGTTGATGTTACACAAAGATAATATATCGTATATAAATTTACAATGCACATTTTAGAATTTATATAATTCTTACCAAAATTGATGTATTTGTTAAATATTATTTAATATACATGACCTTTATCTTTTACACAAAGTAATTTGGACGAATAGTTTAAAAGTTACCACGATAAGATTGACATGAATGGAGCGCCTTAAGCACCTACTATAAATCTAACCGTCCACACGTGAAACTATTATCTATACTATTATAAAATAGTAAAACTCGTGCCAGTACATTGAATATATCAACGAAAACTAATTTAGAATGAAAAACAATACCTAATAGAAAATGAATATCTTTAGAAATACTAGACGTATTTGAATGAGTTTTTTTTGTATTGCTACCTTGGCAAGACACGGGGTATAACATATATTGAACAATGGCACAGCAAATAAGGTACAAAAATTGTTTAGTTTGAATTTTTCGTCATCATATAAAAATTTAAGATCTGGAACCTCTGATGAGTAATTATGATAGACCACTTACATATAAAGATCTGGAAAATCTAAATGAAAAAATCTGCTGAAGAATCATAATAGATCTATAAGAAATTAATAAATGGTACATTGGCAAAAATTATTCAGTATGATATAGGCAGTGGGTTGTTTTCGATGACAAATTCAAATTGTGACCATGTGGTGCAGTGTTCCTCCATTCGAGGAAATGATTGTTTTTAAATTGTTATGATTTCTCCGCTCCGATAAAACAAATTACTAAATAGCAAGGGTCATTGAACTTTTCACGTAAACGAAGTTGCAAGCATCAAGTAAATCTGTATCAATAATGTCAATAATTTTAATATGACATTATAACAACGAGTGACTTCTAATTGTCTCTAGTTTGTTGTCTGTGAAAATGTATGTGTCACGACTTTTACGACGAATCAGCTGAACGATTTGTTATGAAATTTTATATAAAGTACATAGGCTACTTTTAACAATACACTACGCGGGCGAAGCTGCAGGCGCATTCTAGTAAATTATATGTAAAAAAAGATTTAGGAAGTATGAAAACGGCGAAAATATTTTTTTATTTTACGTTATTTTAAAATGAATATTATGTGCCTTAAAACATGTACCTTTACACAGCTACATTATGATATTATTCTTAAAAAGCTTGAAATAAATAATTAATTTTAACAATCCTTACAAAAAACGTATGAGGTTGACGTTGATAAAATAGCAATAATGAATTGAGTTCAGGAGATACTCGACACTGTTTCATATTGTAGGCTTTACGATCAAGAGTCTTGATTACTTAAGCTCATAATGAATAAGCTTCATACTTTTTTATATTTACATTATAATGATCCTTGTTCACTTTTTGTGAAATCAAAAAGATGTTGTAATGTCTTGAATAAATGAATAAATTTTGTCGTTATGAATTTTGTTAAATCTACTTTTGTTAATAAATATTATTATTATTTATTTATTATAAATATGTATAGAAATTTATTATTATTATTCGAACTGTACACGTGATGGTTGTAGGTGCGGTGCCAAATACAAAACATGCATGTGGAAGTATTCATAATTTGACGTAAAAAATGTTTTTTTGTTTTCATGTTTGAAGAACGGAGAGATTTAAGCACTCCAACTTGTGAAATAGAACTTATCCCTGCACAACCAGTTCCGGGTATAATAAAAATATAATTGAATTTTAAATTTTTATCTCGAATATTACGAATAAAGTTTTAATACAATATTTTAATATATCGTCAGTAGGGCGCTGAAAATTTTCACTCGCATCCGCGTTTGTTTAATATTTGTAATGAAAAAATAGGTATATTGTGAAATGCGCTTGTTTTGGTACAGCTCTAATTGGCTACTTGCTTATTTTCCTCTGCTTTAAAATATTAGGCATACTAAGCGGTTTTTTGCAGTATTTATGTATAAAAAATTTTCGTAAATCAAATCATTACATTTTGTACATTGGCGTAGTCGGACTGCGCCTTACACAATCGGTTTTGGGTTCGACCCTCACTTTGAGGAATGATTACATTTAAATTATTTAATTAATTTCCCGCCCTGGTAGGTGTGGTATCAAAACCTGGCCGTTGAGGTCCGCCACTCCGCACACAACGCCTCAATTCAGGCAGTCGGAAAGTGAGGAACAGACAATTTTAAGTCAATAGAGTGCCTTAACACTAGGTTTTCAGATTTCCTCTGCCTACCCCCTTATGTGCGGGATACAGCGTGAAGCTAAAAAAAAAGAGGCACAACCGTGCAACTGTTAACGCGGCTGGGTGACCGTTGGATTCTTATGGAAATGAAAACATTCAATATTTGTAATAGTTAATATTTATATAGGTGAACCGACATATTTGGTTTTATATAGGTAAGCTAGTACATGTAGGTCCAAGACGATAATACTATTACATTGGTGGATTTATATATTTTCAGGGTATAGGCATAGGTTGTTAATTTTTGGTAGACTTGTTTCTTTTTTGACGTCTCTAATATTAAAAATTGTCAGATTACTTTTGTCGACTTTGCTTTTTGCAATTCCTAATCTCACAAATTGTCATCTTAGTTGTAGCCGACTATGTTTTGTTAGAATTTCTTTCAGTTCAACAAACTAGCCTTTAGCCTGCTGGTGAATGCGTCACTGTATTATTTTAATTTATAAACGGTAAGCCAATAAATCGTGTTATATGTACGCTTTGCCACGGAATTTAATAAATTTAATAAAATCCGAGTATGTATAACAAACCAATAAATACATGAAATAAAAAATAAAAAGTAAAACAAGCCCAACACAGAACATAGATGGTAACGGTCGGAGTTTTACACGGCTCCTGGCAAATTTTGATTGGTTGAAGAACGGGTCGCTATTTAATTGAGTATAGGTATGTGAAAAAAAGATCGGAACAAACTTTTAAACAACACATCGTACGATGACTACAAGAAATTACGTAATATGTTTTTTTATTTTTTTATTCCGCTCCCGCATTTATTTTGTCACAAGGAGAAATTTCTCACATTCCATTGTCTGACCCCTAAAAAGGTGGTAAAAATAAACATAAAACGTATGTAACAGAAGTGAAGCGCTACTGGAGCATTTAAATTAAAAAAATAATGGCATTTACAAATTAAACATATTGTTAGTGAAATAGAGACCATCGTGGCGAAATGGGACAGTGTCAGACTGTAAACATTATGGTTGATGGGTGTTGTGTGGGTTTCCCACTCGGAGAAATATTTCATAATTTTCATTTCCCTGTTCTGGTAAAACACAGAAGCGCTTGAAGTTTTGCCACTCAAATAGCAATGTCTCTAAATTGAACAGAAAGTGGAAAGCGAAATTTTTCAATACTAGATTCTCTGTATCCACCCTGCAACATACGCAGGTTGTGTAATAACTTTAGTTGATCACATATATGAATCAAGGTTTCATGTCACATATTAGATTTTCGTTATTTTATACACTAAGGAAAGATTTTAAGCGCATATAAATATTTATAAACTTTAAAACCACCTTCGTAATAATTTGCAATTTTTTTAAGTTAAGAAATTTCCTTATTAAATAATATAATATATAACAGTTTACGTCGATTAACACTAACTTTAATTTTTTTTTATAAAATACTTTATTATTTAACAATTTAATATAATAATTATTATTATAATCCGATTTACAAATTTCTAATTTTGCGGCTTCAGTTAGTACCCATACATATTATTTGCACCATGGCGTAAATTTTTAAATAAATTAATCGAGGTATATTGGTTTCAAACTTTTCCTGTGAGAATAAAGTCAAGGGTTGAAATGAAAGGACAAAACCGATTTAAGTTATTAATTTATTAGATATTTTAAAAGGCCACAATTGTTTTAGAATATAAAAATTAAATTATATACAGATAGCATTCATTATAATCAGTTTATCACATTAACAACTAAATAAAAATATTGGTAAATATTGTATCAAAACTGTAGAAATCGAAAAGTAAAAAAAAAAATTTTAGTCTTAAATGACTCGACTAAAATCGTTAAAACTTCAATTTAAATACGTCAATTTAAACTTATTTAATATAAATGAATATGAATATTGTATTAAATAATACGCTTATGAAGTATTATTAGTAATGGCACTAACATTATATTATAAGGCACTACTGCAGATGAACAGCGAGAAAGGCAGTATTTTCATACTTCTACATATAATGGATACATAGTTTTCATATCACTCATTTATAATAACATATTAATTTATAAAAATATATAAATAATACAAAAAGTATTTGCTTCAAATAAAGTAAGCCTCCACTTATTCTGATAACCGACTTCAACTCAAGAAGGCACATATGTGTCAGTCATGTTAATAGTAAATCGGAAGGTTATTTAAATGTGAAATAGTACAATTAATATTTTACCATTGTAATAGTAAATATTTTTCATAATTATAATAAATATAATATATTTATGTCAAATTTCTAATATCAAACTAGATACCATTGAATGAATCATAGTTTAAATTGTTGCGTTTTTAAACAATGATACATTCAATCCATGAACTACACACATAAGTACATACGTCACACTCACACACTAAGTACAAAAGCGTACTAATATAATATGTAATATCTTTAATATTACCGAGATTGATACAGACCTCGATGGCTTTTTTAAAATGAGACTCCCTTTGTGCTTTATTAACTTAATTCAGTTGGTTGGAAGGCACGTTTCAAGGTATATTAAAACTCGTCTAAAATGATTAGCAAATACTGACGCTTAACTACTTACAAATGCATAACGCTTGTAGGATTAAGATCTTCTAATTAATATTGCTTGTTCTATGTAGATCTTCGTAATTAAGGCTACTACTTTTCAAAAATTCCTTCTTATTTACCGGCGTATGTGGGATTTTTGAAAGTGGATGTTGCTTGCTTGTAAATAGGATTTTCTCCCTGAAGAAAAAAAAATTATATTAATTATAATTATAAGTAAATAACACAATTTAGATAACACTAGAACACTAGGTTCTTCACCATTTATTAATTTTAGATTTTATTGTTAATTTTATTACCGTGTCCCATTTGGCCATCATGCGCTCCTTTTCGAAGCGCGCGAACTCGCGACGGTCGTGTATGGTGGTCACCATCTTCCACAGCATAAGCAGCGCCAGACCCACTAGGACGATGGCAGCGATTACGCCTAGTACTATACCGAGGATAAACACCTGCCAATACAGAATTGTAATTAATAAATAACTCTCCCTCCGTATAACTCTACCAAATAACTTCATAATACTATTGTATTATCTATAATATATTATTTTTATTTAATTTGGACATTCAGAATTTCATGATAAATAACTATTAAAGTTTATTTTTTTATGAGAAGTTTCAATCAATGCGTTTCAATTAAGTTCGTGAATATTTTATATATTTAAAATTACTGTGTACCTTTCGTGGGCATTCGTGTTCCTTTTGTGCTCTAATATGTAAATGCTGAGATTCATTGTAGGAGTACACATATACATATAGACAATCTTCATCATCGTAGAAACTGCATAAATGTTCGTTCAACGTTTCATTAGCTATAAAATGGAAAAAAAAAAACGTTTTAAAATTTAAGAAATAAGGTGAACTGCCATTATAACAATAGTAAATAAACAACTCCTTGTAAACTTATGTATAAACAACACATATAACTAAATATGAACATTGACCAATTAAAATAATTATATTTTCTTAATGTTGCAGTTAGTATAACGCATGTGTTAGTAAATAACTACAAATTATTTTTTTTTTGTGCTTAGTTACTACAATCTGTCTCCTTTTTGGGACATTAAGCAATAGTTCGGGCTTTGCTAAGTTGGCTTTCTCGGTATGCGACCTCTGTCACATCTTATAAATCAAAACAGTTTGGTTTTTACTGTGTCTGGATTAAATCTTGGGGTATCCTACGTTTTAGTCGTCGTGTTTCTTTATGTTCGTCCATCAAGGATTGGGCCAAAGTGTTTGGATGCCTTGATATGTGTTCCTTGTAAAATTTTATGTCTTTCAATTTCTTGTTTTACTGTTGATATTTTTAGGTCGTGGTGTAATAATTCGTTGGGCACGAACCAAGGAGCGTTGGTTATCATACGAAGTGCTTTATTTTGAAATCTTTGTATTATTTCTATGTTGGAATGCGATGCGGTACCCCAGAGTTGTATCCCATAGGTCCAGATAGGCTTCAATATAGCCTTATATAAGAGTATTTTATTCTCAAAAGCGTCCTTACTTGGGAGACCAAGTTGCTTTTTTTTGTATATTATAAGTACAAACTGATTTTGAATAATTTTTTTTTTTTACAAAAATAGAAAACTGACATCAAATTATTACGAATATCTCAAAAAGTACTCATCAGATCTTTACTAAATTTAAATGGGAACTCATCAAAAGCACTATCTATCATATAAAAAAAGAATCATCAATATTGGTACACCCAGCAAAAACGTATGTGATTACACACAAAAAATACAGTCGGATTGTGAACGTCCTCCTTTTGTGAATTTGGTTCATAATTAGCCTGTAATATTTACACACATTGGACGCCATAATAATACAAAGCCATGTACGCACAACCTTTTCAAATGTTTTATTTATTCAATGAGTGTGCAATGTCAAGTATTCAAAAATGCGGTTAAGACTCAAGCTTTCGAGACTAAAGAAAATATCAATCTATGCATGAAGCCAAAATAATTAATAATATCCACGCCGTTTTCAGCGATGGCGACTCCATGCGTGTCTCACTTTCATTTTTCAAGTAATTTTGTTGGTGTTATGGTGAGCTCTTATGTGGCTTGCGAATCCTATTTTCGCCTTGAAGATCCGCTTACAAGGCGCACAGTAAAGCTGGCCAGCACTGTTATACGTGTACGTGTAGAAGAGCTTAGATTTAGTCTTCCGTAATTGGCGCTTGGCGTCGAGATTTTCTAGACGGTTTTGTTCAAACTCGTCCACATTTTTGCGAACGGTGTGTCGCCATTCCGGTCTGAGACGTGCTCGCTCCTCCCAGCACTCAGATGGCACATTGCAAGCCAAGAGGTTACGCTTGAGAACATCCTTATAACGGAGGTATTGTCCACCTTGCTTCCGCTTTCCGTTGGCAAGTTCAGAGTAGAACACCGCTTTCGGCAATCTGTTGTCGTCCATGTGTAAGACGTGACCACACCATCTCAACTGTTGTTTCATAACAAGTGCTTCTATTCCCAATACGCCAGATCGACGCAAGACTTCAGTGTTTGGAACACGATCTTGCCATTTTATTCCCAGAATTGATCTTAGACACTTGAGGTGGAATGTGTCCAGTTGTTTGATGTCTGCTTTATAACAGCACCACGTCTCTGCAGCGTATAACAATGTTGGCAGAACTATGGCTTTATAAACTAATATTTTAGTTTGCATTTTCAGGTCATGTGAATTCCAAACCCGCGTCCTTAGTTTACCAAAGGCTGCAGCAGCACTCGCTATTCGAGCTGGTATCTCCGATGCCAAGGTGTTGTTATTCTTGATTCGAGTACCCAAGTATTTAAAGTGAGAGACTTCTTCCAAAGCCAAAATAATTAGCATTCCACAATCGCGCAACAATATCATATGTAAAATATGTTAATAGTAAATTATAATTTAAAGTATCTTAAAATTTATTAAAAAAAAGATTTTTTTGCATATTTGTAAACAATTTTAACAATATAAGAAATATTAATAAAAATATGTAGTAAATATATGTAGTTTTTGTATAATTACGAGGATACTTATCATGTTATTCTAATTTGCGGCAAAGACTAAGACATTGCGTTTTGGGTGGAAAAATCGAATTAACACTTTTTAAATAAAAATATTATAATATAATAATCTAATTCAATCATCGACCCTACAAATATTGTGAATACGTTCAGACTTCCCAGCTGCGTCATGACTGTGCTGTAAATGCTATTATAAAATTTTTTTCTTGTCACTTGATTAGACTTAGGAATACAGATATAATCATCTATAAGTGAGTATTAGTTCCGGAAAATCCAAATATATAAGTTGCCCTTTCTTATCAATAAATTATTATTAATTTATACTTCTTTAGGGTACTAACAAACGCGGTAGTCCATTACATTTCTTAAAATTCCAAGATAATTGACATAGCTTAGGATTAAAATACAGATATACTTAACGAAATACATTACAACTAAAAAAAAATAGCCTTGCATCATTACTCGTTTTTTATAATTTGCATTAGATGGACTTTGCCGCCTTTGTTATTACACCTCTGTGTTACAATATGTATAGGTATTCTAGGGACGTGGTATGTGTACTATATAATATTGTTTATTTACTCCAATAAATTAAAAAAAATAGTAGTGACCTTCAACTTTTCCCTCGACGACCTCTGGGAACAGGTTGCAGGGTCCGCACTCGCGCGCCGGCTCGTCTGGGTTGTAGTTGGGGCCGCGCTTGTGCACCTCGCACAGCACACACGCCTTGAAGTCCTCGCATTTGCCCGGACACGTCTGTATTATAACAATATCAAATTATATTTATTTTTGTATTAGTTTTAGGGAACCTGAAAACCTAGTGTTAAGACATTCCGTTCTCTCAAGATTTACGATTTACCCACTTTCCGCCAAATTGAGGCATTGTATGCTGAGTGGCGGAACTCAATACCGCGCTTTTTTGGAAGAGCAAAGAATTTAAAAAACTTAATATTAATTATAAATATATTATAAATATCTAATATTTTCATTTCATGGACTGGGAATCGAATCCACAATCAGTAGCGTTAACAATAGCACACTTGTGCCTCTACGCCAAGATTGGCCTCTAAAAAATTATATTAGTTTAAGTAAATAAATAAGATACTCAGTCATGATAAGTAAAAGGAAAAAAGTTTCTAATCAACCATAATAAGTTTTCATATATTAATATTATTTTTATTAAAAAATGAAAATAAGAAGCACTCACCGGACACTTCTCGCAAAACTTTCCAGAGTAATGTCTGTCATCATCCACGTTGCACACGCACTGACCACAAACGCACTTCCCGTTTCCACTGCAGATTTTACCATTTTCTAAAAAAAATATGAATTGATTTATTAAATAAAGTATTTTTAAAATATAATATTTAGTAATGGTAACTAATATATATGTCATATATTTATAATAACAATTGATTTTGCGAAGTTTGGCATAACTCTAATGACTAGCGAAATTAAAATGGCTCCAAAAGGTAACAATGTGACGAGACTCAATACTTTAGTTTACTCTGAGGAAGTTTTATTAAAATATCGTTTCTCCTATCCGATAAACATAAAAATAGCAAGATATATAAATAAATAGAAACCTCTTGAAATACAAGGCGTCTGGTCTTCCAGGCACTGGCAGGCGGGCCCGCTGTACTCGGGGCGGCAGTTGCACTTCCCGCACACGCACTCGCCGTGGTCGGGCCCCGAGCACAGGAAGCCCTTGTTCATGTCGCACGTGAAGTTGTCGCACTCGCAGAATGGACCCGATATCACCTAAATATATTATTTTGATTACAACATGCTTGTACTATTTAAACATAATATACTAAATATTATTTGATCAATTTAATAAATTTTGCTGATTAATTTTACACATATGTTTTAAATTGACAAAAAAAAAACAAATTTATTTATAAGTTTCAATTATAAAAAAAATTGTGAATTATTAATTTTATTTCACATATTTAGTATGTGAAATTTTGACTTTTACCTGTTCGTTTAAGGCATATGTATAATTTTTTTTTACTTCACGCTGTATTCCGCATATAGCAGGGTAGGCAGAGGGAACTAGAAAACCTAGTGTTAAGACACTCCATTCTTTTTTAACCGTTCCCCACTTTCCGCCAAATTGAGGCTTTGCGGGTTGAGTGGCGGAACTCAACGCCGTCTTTTTCCTTGTTACCAAATCCAAGAAATGTAAAGACTAAATTTTACATTTCCTGTCCTGTCACGTTTACAGTCGTACGCTTGTGCCTCTGCGCCACGACAGGCGTTGTTAAATAATGTAATTGTTGTTGTATAATTATAAATCGTTTTATTCAATGAACAATTTACAAAAACGTAAAATGATATAAAGTAGTGTATCCGTCGTACCTTGAGCGGGTCCTCCATCTTGTTGCACTCGCAGACGCCGCAGATGCAGGTGCCGCGGTTGGAGCAGAGCGGGCCGGAGGACGCGTTGGTGGGGCGACAGCCGCGCTCCTGCTCCAGCGACACGCCGCCGTGCGCGGAACACTCGCAGCTCTTGCCGAAGCGTCCGGGCGCGCACACGCACACGCCGCACGCGGAGATGCCCTCGCCGCTGCACACCAGCGGGCTGTCGTTGTACGCCTGTAAAACGTCACTCGGTATACAAGTATATACGAGTACACTACCGGCATATCGTCTTAAGTTTTTTTAGCAATTTCACTCTCAATTTTGGTTTTCTAGCTCTCACACCTTTCTAGAACTCATGTTTCTTACAGTTTAACTCGCACACTATCCTGGCAACATTTTTCTCGGGGCTTATGCTTTTGTTGACTTAATTTTTTTGCAAAATCACTCCCAAATTATTGCACTGTCGTTTTTATTTCGTTAATGAACGCCTCGCCACTGACGCCTACATTCACTACACAACACGACTCATTTACTCACTCATTATTCCTCCCTACGGATATGCAGTCTACACAGTATAATTTTTTTTGTTACTTCCCACAATTCTAAATTAAGATAATATTTTAATAATATAAAAGACCTGGTAACAAAATGTTACTACAATAATAATATAGATATTTAGTTAACTTACATGATGGCCGGGATGTTCGCAGGGGCAATCGCAGAGCATTTCCAGTTCTACGTTAAGGCTCTCAGACACGCCTACAGGGTAAATACTGAAGTTCTGTTTCCACTTATTGCGATCTTTGGGACATTCTTTTAGTGTGATTTCTGCGGTAAACTCCACGACATCGCCGACCTACGGAAACGGATTTTATGTATACATATTTCTTAATAAATTTAATATAATAATAATAACTTTAAATGAGACATACTTTAAGACCGTCACATTTATTGGTTTGCATGACGTTGTCCTTGCTACCGAGACACGATGAGTAATATAATATTTGTACTGCATCATTTGATGTGTCCTTCATTTCTACTGTTGACGTAATTTTCTGAAACAAATAAATTGATTTTAGCTTTAATTAAGTATAAATTATCTGCAGAAAGTGTACGTGAAACACACAAAAGATCCAATGTTAAATTAATTAATTACTTTTCCAAATAAGCTCTACATAATTAAGATATTAAAAAAAAACAACTTCAAACAAAATAAACGAAAAAGTAACTTAATTTAGATGAGAAGAGATAAGAAGCCGAAGCTATCATATAAGAAAATAATCATCATAAAAATCATTCATCCAACAAAAAGCTATGAATAACACACTAAAAAAAACAATCAAATTGATGACCTTCTCCTTTTCTAAAGTTAGTTAAAAATAATCAAATATTAAAATTAGAAATTAAATATTACTCTTCTTTTGATCATAAACAAATTTGTTACAAATTTTTATATATATTTTTAATAATAATCATAACACAATACTAACATTATACTGTTCGCGTACAAGATCCACAACGTTATCGGAGTCGTCGCTGAGGATGCCGGAGCTTGAACCCTCAATATGTCTGCTGAGCTGCTCGTACACGCTGATCTGTTCCGCTGTCACCGCGAATATCACGTTGATTGCGTGTTGCTTCACCTGTTTAAAATTTTTATTTCAAAAAAAAATCTAAAACAAGAGACACGAGAGTATAGGATGTTAGGCCTTTTTTAGTAATTTTATTCTCAAATTTTTCTAGCGACATTTTTTTTAAGTCTCATACTTTTCTTGGCCTTGTTGTTTTGCAAAATTACTTCCAAATTATTTCACTCTCATTTTTCATTTCATTATTGTAATTTACAAAAAGTAAGCCGGTGGGATCGTGTTAATGGACGTTATATAAATTCTACTAAACTAGAGTGAAGATTTTAAAAGGTAGAAAAAATATATCATTAATTTTGTTGAATTTGGAAGTATTTAAGGTAATATTTATAGGTTAGATTGACTTTATTGATTTGTTACTATTTGCGCAGTTGCATATAAAAATGGAAATTATGATAAAAAGTGTACATATAAATAACTGACTGAGACTCAGATAACTTGCAGTGATACGCCATTGCATATAGACATGTTAACTTGTTACATATATTCTTCTGTATTATTATTAAAATAATTCACAAAATTTTACAATAAATATAATTAAAAGGAGATAAAATAAACATACTATGAATTGTACTAAAAACGTAATTACCTTGAGATTAATTTGTGAAATGCTAGGATAGTCTTGAGTAGTAGAATGAGTGTAAGAATTGTTTTCCATGTGACATTCTCCATCATTTGGTTGTACAATACCTCCCAACTATAACAAAGATACGAGAAATAAAATAATAATTTATTTTCCAGCAAATCGCGCTAAGATATAACAATAACTTAAAAAAATATTTTAGTATAAACATAAAAATATATATTTGTATCTTTTAAAATTACCTTTCCATCTCCAGCGTAGTGGAAACCAGCGTCTGTAGAAAAGACAAGCAGTTTCCTAGCGTGCTCACGCCAACCTATTTCGTTTTTACATACAACAGCTTGCATTATCGCGTCGAAGCCACCCTCCGGCGCGTCTAGGTTACCAGACACATCCGCTTGAGCCACTGCTTTCTGTATGGAAAAGAATAAAATCCAAATATAAGGAAATAACGCAAATATCTAATAGTAAACAATAGACGTTATAAAATATAAATTATTTATATATTACTAAAAGTTATTTTTTTCCAAATCGTATGATCTAAACATTTAAAATAAGTATGAATGTATGTCGCAAAATTTGAATATTTCAGAAGTTAAATCTTTAACGCCAACTTAAGAATTATGGCTAAGACATCTCATCTCATAGATACTTTCTTTTAATTTTTATAATATATATGAATGAGCTAAAAGGGATTTGAGCCTAGGACCACATGCACATGCACATGCACTCGGAGGCACGAAAGTATATTTTATTAAAATATTAACAGTTCAACAAGAAACCATAACAAAAAAAATAATAATATTACTACTATAATATTATGTTCAGGTATTATTAATTTTACTTTTCGCGATGTCAAGGTTACTATATCATTATAAATTGATATCAGCGGGTTTTACTCTTAATTATGAAAATATTAAATTAAAAGTAGTTTTATTAATTAAATAATTTGTAATAATCGGTTCGTAGTATAAGTTTTACATTATCATTTTATTAAAGTAGCCTACTTTACAAAGAATTAGTTACAAAAGTAAGTTATGAGTACCTTATTAACTACTAGATAGCAAAATTTAGCAGATTTTATATAACAGGCGGGATATAAAACACAGTTCATTGTCGACGATGGTCTTACATTTTAACACATAAAAGCATCATTTCAATGTATTTCAATAAACGTAACTTCAAATGGGGAAAATAATTATTATTCAAAGAATATTTAATATTTAGGTTAAAATTCCACATACTATTCATTTTGTTTTGCAAGTTGGAATCAAGTTGGTTTAAGCAAGTAATGTATACATTAGGGTCAAGGTATATTCTTACGTCAGGTTTTTTATCTCACTATATAAGTTTTGGTTATTCGTGTCGAGTACTTTCAGGCAAGCATTATAGGTATAGCGATTTCAGGGTTTCCATGTAATTAAAAATAAATTAATGAATATAATTTGTATCTTCTGCAATCTACGTAAGCTTAAGAGCTTTTAAATTTCATATATCAAATATTTTTGTTTATCCTATCGGGATGAACCACGACGTAAAAGTTATGTAAATGGAAATTGCGAACGGTATATGAGTACAGTCTGTTTAACAACTTCGCTTGATGTCATGAAAAAAGAACCGGTTAAGTGCGAGATATCCGCGCGCATTTATCTTTGCCGTTGGACAATACACAATGACATAAATCTATGAGGATATCAATTTTCCAACGATAACTCTACATTTGATTTGCCAAATGCAAATATAATTAATTAAAATATATATTTTTGGGATGTAGATACAAATTTAGTTTTCGAAATATTCCTTTTCTTTGACAGACGGACGGACAAATCGACAAGTGAGGTGTCCGATAAATAATGAATCCTATAAAGATTTTTTTCTTTTAAGGCACAGAACCCTAAAAATGTAATTACACTAATTGAAACTTGCCAAGGATTTATTAAAGAAAAGCATAAAAATAAACTTATAGCATAGAAAATAACAATAAAAAACCTACTTACATCAAAATAGTCTGTGTCGTTGCTGAGCGACATTTGGTTCTTGTAACCGTAAGGTGCAGCGCATCCATCACAGGGCGATATTAAACTGGTGACACAATGAAAATTAGGAAGTGATTATACAAATAATTAAATACTATTTTTGATATTTACTTTATCCAATTAAAGTTTATGGAACTAAAAATAACATTTTAACATAATTTCGAATACAAATAAAAAATTTAGGCGAAAAAATACTTCTCACACAATTATCTGTTCGGTTGATTAGTGTATAAGTAATCCTTAACACCAAAATCGACTTACTTTTTAGGTACAGTGGAAACATATGGCATAACAAGCTTGTCGACAAAGGAACCGAATCCGATTCGAAAGTTTGAGGTAATATTTCGCATCGTGCTCGAGAGCAAACTGCCAAGTGTGCTGAGTTTTTCTTTATCATTTTTCATAGATCTACTCAAGTCCATGAGGTAGTAAAGATCTACGGGGTAGTCTTGCGCTTGTGCGTACGAGAATGTCATCTTTTGCATTTGATCTGTAATACAAAAAATACTCCGTATTATGCTTACGATATTTTGCGTTATAATCTATTCATGATACCTATACATAGGCTTGAGCTTCTGTAAATGATATTGAAGGCTCAATTCTCACGTCAGGAATTCATGCAAGTAAACACTTCTAGTATTTTGGCTAATCTGGTAGTTGTTGGGCCTGTATTATTCATACTTAACATTTTTAATACTTACTCATTCGTAATTGCAGTTTTACTCTTTGCGGTTTAATTTGAACAAGGTTTTCTCCGGCAGCTCCTGCGGCGTATCCTCCCTTTACACTGCTTCCACTGCTGCTGCTGCTGCTGCTGCTGCTACTACTACTCATAGACTCTTCATAATATGAAGATTCCATGCCAATACCCATTCGCCCTCTTGCTGTAATTCACGATAATATTTTTTTAAAAGTAAGAAAACTTATTATCATTAAGAACTTAAAGGAAATTCTGTTACCTCTAGTGAGTTCTCTATTATAAATTGGATCTATTGATTGTTGATTATCAGGATTGAAAATGTAAGCCTCGTCACACCCAGCCGTACCACCTTCCATTGCTGGATTAAAGCAACGGGGTCCATTGAACTCGGGGGCGAAGCACCAGGCACATGACGGCGTTCGGGCGCAGTCGCTACACGTGGTCTTGCTGGAGCATGGGTTTTGTGCAAGCAGCTGTTCCGCACGCTGTCCCAAACACATGACCAACAAGCTCGCCCACGTACATAGTAATAAACTCGTTCGTGTATTCATGTTTTGTAGTTTTTTGTTTCGATTGAGATGAATATCTATAACAATATAACCCTATATTTTAAAATATACAATGTTTGTAAAGATAAAATATTTACTATACGTCTTTATTAGCTTTGTAATACTAATATATTTTTTACAAAACTGCTCACATACAATATTTGTTTTGGATAATAATTAAAACAAAAGGTACATAACCTTTTGTTTCTAATATTTTCCATATCATATGACTTAAAAAACTAATCTAGTGTCTCACACTCTGCTTTCTGATGTAAATTTAAAGCTAAATCCACAGAATAAACCATCGTGAGTGTATTTTTATTTTTATGAATGAAAGTAACGTCATATAAAAAGTTTTACATAAAAATGTGCAAGTATTATGTGACTATGCTGCACCTGTGGGCGGGCGCGGGCGGTCGGGCGCCCACGCTTGTATATCGAGGTCGGACAACACGCGCTAAACAAACGTTACAAACACATTAAACTCAATGTACTAAATTGTAAATCAATGTACAATAAACACTTAATGTCCAAAGACGGTCATATAATACTAGTGGTAGTATACGACAGGGCGTCGTATTCGCATCTACGCACAGAATTTTATTAAATATAATATGTACATTTTGAAAAATAGCGCCTCCAGTATTGAAGTTATCTGCTTATAATAATTATTTTTTACTGTTTTAAAAATCTAAATAGAAAAAATATGCATCCTTCCAGATTCCCAAGACAAATCCGAGTTAAATCGGATAAGCATGTAAATATCAAAACAAAAAAATTATGAATCGTTAAAACCACGAAAAAAAGAATGAAGATTTAAAATTAGAAAATCGCAAATCATAATATATTTTATTCAAATACAAAAAATATATTATGAATGGGTAACACTCGAGTACTAATACATATTTTCATGTCGCACATTTAAAATTATAGAGACCTAATCAAAAAATACATCATTTTAATTTTTTGACACGAAACTACTTAAAATCGTTGTCTCGTCTACTACAACTACTAAAAATCGACTGTGATTTAAACAAGAATATAATTTGAAATATAATTTAAAAAAAAAAACATTTCTTTTCAAAAAACTTAAATATACAAATCTATATTGACATTTCCCAAAAAGTGATATTTTTTAAATAGGTCACAAAAATTCTAAAGATCCGATGTATAGTACATACTAACGCGGGCTATGTTTGTTGCAGGACAAAATGTCCATCATCGTGTTGTTCAAAACAATGAACATTTTTATGAAAAAATAACCTTTTTTTACTAACATGATACACAAAGCTGAAAATATATTTTTTTATGGCAAAATGAATTGAATATTTAAATAGAATACTCACCTATTTACTACATTAAGCAACCTTAAATGACTCAAAAAAACACCTTATTATTTTAACAATAATATCACAACAATTAGTCACTTTAGCCTTAAAGTCGATTCATCACAATAAAATTATTTAATGATTTTTAACTTTCCAGGAAAATAATCTTGAAACACTCATTAATTGTGTAATTAAATAGCACTTAATTAAAAATAGAACTTTAATCGCTGTATGTAGAAATGTAAAAATTAGGAGATCTTATTTTGTTAAAACATTATTTTTCGATGTAGAGTTCTTTCATAGCAAGCGTAAAGTAAGCGCGGCGAGCCCGCGCCGGATACCCGCGTGACTAATGGTACAGAAAATAACTTCGTCAGCGAGTGATACAGCGGCGCCGTCACCACTCCTTCTAAGAACCAATACGTGCCAAATCGTATTTAATATAATAAAGTCCTTGCAATTAAA
Organism: Philaethria dido; assembly: GCA_033558755.1. Classification (NCBI taxonomy): domain Eukaryota; kingdom Metazoa; phylum Arthropoda; class Insecta; order Lepidoptera; family Nymphalidae; genus Philaethria; species Philaethria dido. Next base: position 935,498 of record JAKGSA010000211.1, on the reverse strand, counting down.
CATTACCCTTAATGTTGGTAAATATCATTTAATTATTAGGGCGAGAATTAAAGTTAAATAATTATTTGAAATATCAGAATTTGCGTAATGCACGTAGAATTGTTTACTATCGTTCTGTAAAATAAATAAGTGTATAAGTGTACTAACTGCATCCTGCAATTTCGCTTGTGTGAACTATAAACCAAAGATCCCATTTTCTTAACTTTTTGTAGGAATTTCGAGAAATCCTATCTTAGTCTACATGCCAAATTTCAGCTTTAAATGGCCTATACAAATAATTAATTATAGTAATTCTTTCATTTATTGACTAATGAAAAATACAAATGATTTATCATGTATTAATAAAATCAAGGACTTAAAGTAAAAAACCAGTGTGTTGTAGGCCATTGGTATTACGTCATATTCAACAACATCTGATGATTCAACTGTGTCAGAGTAATTTTCTTGTATCATTACCGCTTGAATCTTTTATTATTCACCTTATCACTATTACTATATTAAAAAAGACATATGGTATGTTTGGAGTAATAATATCTCCCTAAATATATCAACAAGTTGCCTCTTTAATTATAACGTGGCTTGTGGACCGCGGCACAGCATTCATATACTACTTATATCTTACCTATTATATAAACATTAAAGAAGGCATTATAAATATAGAAAAGTAAATTATAATTTAAAATTTTATGATAAATTATAGATACTTCGTAATTCTAACACTACTTATACGAGAGTAACAAATAGAAGACATTCTTACCTATAATATAATCGGTACTTGTTTCCTAAAAGGGAGGCTAGTATATTTTTTATACTAACTGTAAACATATATAACAGAATCTTGTCCTTTACCTGTGTAAACTGTAACCTGGGTCCAGTTACCGTCGTTAACGGTGGAGGGTGCACAACGGGTCAACGACCGCTCCTGTCTGCCTAACGGGCGCGGCGCCACCTAACATTAACATCCCTATATGTACCTACATAAATTTTAAATGGGGCTCGATTGTATTAGGAAGTATGCTACAAATAGTCAAAATATTTGTATTTTTAAATTTTGATCTTTAGTTATTTTTTAAACAACTATGTATAAACTATTATGAAGAGATGACCTTTTTGACATTTTCATAGGCACTTAAACATAAAGTGACTGATAAAGTTGAGAATTAATATTGTCAATAAATTCATTTGTGCATACATACTGTTGAAAATCTATTTCTTATAAGAATTCTATACTTTAAAGAATAGGAATATTCTTAAGCGGAAACTTAAATATGTTCAATAAATTATATGCTATAAGTTGTTGTTCTCTTATATATTTATGAGCTGTTTCTCTTGGCTTTGCTTGAATAGTCAATGTCAGTATGCTTTAATTTGAAGGCTTTCAAGTAGCTAAATTTTCATTTTTTTTTATGAACAATTATTCTGTCAAAATATATATTTTATTAATATTGTTTCACATAGAGCGTACTCTATGTTCTTTTTAATTTCTTTAAGAACTGTGTACAAAGTTACATGACAATCTGTTGAGTATTTTTTTTATAAAAGCGTAACAAACAAACTTACATTTATATTTATAACATTAGTTGGGATATAAAGTATTCTAAGTTAAAAAGTAACCAGTAAAAGTCCTGTTAAAATCAGTCCAGCCGTTTTAGAGATTAGCCAGAACAAACAGAAAGACAGACAAAAATTGTAAAAATTATTATTTTGGTATAAATAACAGTATCTACAGAGATATATTCATATGCAAGTAGAAAAAAATGCTTATATTAATGTTACAAGCAGACTCTTATTTTACTTATATGTATAAATATATAAATAACAAAGGTAATACTAAATGTCTTTAATAAATATAAATAATTAGATTTTTTTGAAATTTCAAAACAAATATCTTATGATATTAAAAAAAAAATAAATGGATAATCATGGATCTGCAAACTAATGTAGGCAGCTTAATCCTACTGAATTAGTTATGTCAATGGTCTTTGGACTAGTTTATAAGCAGAAGCAAGAAAATCTGCTTATTGTGTAATAAAATATTACCTACCACTAAAAAATATTAGCAAAAACAAAGTATATTTGTATAAAAGGATAATGTATGCCCATTAAGACAATGGAAGGTTATTCTTTGTGCAACTAAATTTTCATTGAATTCTAGGGTAAATTTAATGAGGTTTTCCTCAGTATATAGTTTTCAAATTAGTATCTTGTTCCTTGCTTCAAGGAACAAGATGCTTTAAATTAAAGACTGAAAAAAGATACTTTAAAAGATACTTTAAATTCCTTTAAATTAAAAAATCTCTTAAATTACTCATCTCTATAAGATACACTTGGTTTATTGGCAGTAATAACATATAGAAATATGTTTTTATTATAGAAATGTGGGAGATTATAATTTATAGTACACCTTTAGGTGGAAAACAGAAATTTAAGCAGTTTTTCACACAAGCACCTTAGTAAATCATATATATTTATATTTCTGTTTCACAATTTTTCTCCATTTATGTTATTATATCATAATGTACAAAAATTACTATTAATTTTTAATTAACTGTATAAAAATATTTATATTACCATCAATAAATTGTGTTATTATGACAGATATATTTAAAGTATTTTTTTTACTTTGTCGGTTTTAAAGACAATAGTAGTAGTTTTAGTATATTCCTCAATATGTACCTAAAATGTACAGTTCTGTCCTGTTTACATAGGCATTAAAAGAAAAATTCTCTAGTAACTACTTCAATTAAGTTTCTCTAACACTCTCTATCTATGTAATATATAAAGTACTCAAATATCATCTAAAATTGTCTAATGTATCTAAAATAAGGCAAAGGCCAAAATGTTTATTACCTCTTTATTTTTTGTTTGCGTATGATTTTTACAATTATGGAACTTTTCTATATAGGACAATGATATCAAGAGTAATTTTTATGTCATAAACTAAAAATAACATATATAACATTTTTCAATTGTATGTCACACAATACCATTTACGACCTATATAAGGTAAGTAAACTTAATATAATAAGTACAGTGAGCACACTTACCAGCTTAAATATTTCGATTTCAGTTCAATTAACACTTTTACATGTCCTTTCTGCATTCGTAACTAATTACATTTAGACATTTTTTTTATTTATTGACCCATTTTAATAATGATTGTAAATTTAATACAAATCAAAATACACTATTAGTTTTTATTTTTTACACAAAAAAACCTTTAAACCAAATATTACAGAAACAGTACCAACTACAGATTATATATAAGTTGAACGAAATATATGATATAAGGTACAGCTTATGTCATGTATGTAGATAATGAAAAGTTAAGTAAAAGTTAAAAGTTAGTAATAAGTTGTTTTGTAAAATAAAATTTATTGATATTCTTTTTTCCTCTTTTACAAGGACGAAAAACAAGTAAAATTGAATAAAAATGTATATGAATTTAAATTATCTATTAATTGTATTTATCATTATAAGTTAAAATAAGATTAAAAATGAAAATGACATGAATGAACGCATCTTAGTCATTAGGACTACTGTTGGCAACGAATCGATTTTTTCTGCTTTAGTTGGCATCTTGATTATTTTTCAACCAATAAGACACTTATTTTCAGGCCTTTCTTCTTCACAGAATATGGCCGACATTTTGATACCGCTGTCATGAAGATTTCCCAGTGACAAATTCTAACTTTGTAGTTCTTCATGCACGGTTTTATGTTCCAATAACGTTTTATTTTTTTAATTCTGTAGACGGTGTTTAGTGTAAGCTATAATTTTTACAATATGGCAGCAGATCGCGAAATAGCTGCTGAAGACAGCATAAGAGTCGTATGCCGATTTCGGCCACTTAATGACTCTGAGGAAAAAGCTGGTTCAAAATTCATCGTAAAATTCCCTTCGGGACCTGATAATAATTGCATTTCCATAGGGGTAAGTGTTACTATTGTCAATATACCCACATTGTAGTCCTCTATCATCGCCCTAATTTAGACCATGATGACTAATACATTACGAGTGGTGTTCACCTGCTACGAAATGGCCTTTCTTTTCTATTCCGCTTCGTTGATTATGATTGCGATCATGAAAATTTGAAGAATCTCTGCGTACTTTAACCAAATTGGGCATCTAATTTTACTTTGTCGAAAATCAATACAAATACTTTCTCGACCTTGACCTGAGAATTCCTAGGATAATTTGTATATTTATATTTTTATTATTGTTTACTTTTTTATTTATAAACATTAGTTTTTATCAATATTATATTATTATGGTCTATTATACGAATAAAATATTTTCAATTTGATTATGAGTTACAATTACAAATTAAAAATGTTGTTATTAATTCCCTTGGAATTCAAGATTTAAAACAAATTATGACCACTATAATGTATCAGCTGTTTTTTTTTATTTTGTCTTACTTTTTTTTTAAGAATTTTAATACAGTTTAAAACTATATAATATTATAAATACTATAACAATTACACTTATTTTGTTATGCAATGTAAATTTTAAACTCAGTTTTAGATATGAAATAAAAAATACATTATGTTTACTTTTTTTATGTTAAAGAAATGTAATGCAATCATTGTATAAAATATAAAAAAAAAATAACCCAGTTTTTTAAATTGGAATTTGACATAAATGATAATTGATTACATATTTTGTTAATATATGTCTATAAATTTTGTTATAGGGTAAAGTATATTTGTTTGACAAAGTATTTAAGCCCAATGCAACTCAAGAAAAGGTTTATAATGAAGCTGCTAAAAGTATTGTATCAGATGTACTTGCTGGGTACAATGGTACCATTTTTGCATATGGTCAGACAAGTTCTGGCAAAACACATACCATGGAGGGTGTCATAGGTGGGTATTATTATAAAATACAAATACCTAATTATATTATATAGTGCAATTCATAGTTTAGATTATAAAACAATATACTGATCTAATTAATTTCATATATATTGATGTGTACTATTTAAAATTTCAATTACAGGGGATCCAGGAAAACAGGGTATAATTCCACGGATAGTTAATGATATTTTCAATCATATCTATGCTATGGAAGAAAACCTTGAATTTCACATTAAAGTGTCCTATTTTGAAATATATATGGACAAAATTCGGGATCTCTTAGATGGTAATTTCATATCTATATATTTTACTTATATGAATTATTATATTTTATGCTTAAAAAAATATACATTTTCTGTTCAATTTAGTGTCAAAGGTGAACCTCAGTGTACATGAAGACAAAAACAGAGTTCCATTTGTAAAAGGTGCTACAGAAAGATTTGTGTCAAGTCCAGAAGAAGTATTTGAAGTTATAGAGGAAGGAAAATCAAATAGGCATATTGCAGTAACAAGTATGTCTTCTTTATTATTGCATAATGAAGGAACCATCATAAAAAATAAATGATTAATAATTTTTTTTTTTTTAGATATGAATGAACACTCATCAAGATCTCATTCAGTCTTCCTTATAAATGTTAAACAAGAGAATTTAGAAAACCAAAAGAAGTTATCTGGAAAATTGTATCTTGTGGACTTGGCTGGTTCTGAAAAGGTGACATAAATATTAACATTAGCGTACAAATATTACTTTGTTTTAAATTATCATGTCATAATATAATGTATTATTTTAGGTATCTAAAACTGGTGCTGAAGGTACTGTGCTTGATGAAGCGAAAAATATTAACAAATCATTATCGGCTTTGGGTAATGTAATTTCTGCTTTAGCGGATGGCAACAAATCCCACATCCCATACAGAGACTCCAAATTGACTCGTATCCTTCAAGAATCGCTTGGTGGCAATGCTAGAACAACAATTGTTATCTGTTGTTCACCAGCCTCATTTAATGAAAGTGAGACCAAGAGTACACTTGACTTTGGAAAAAGGTAACTAATAGTTGATTTCCTACTCTGTAAATTATTCTAAAATACTCATGTATTTTACATATGAAATGTAAACAATATTAAATTACATTACATTAGAACTTATGCATCCTTTGGTTAGGAAATCATGATTTACCAACAGTACAAGTTATTTCTATCTTCATGTTTCAATTTTCAGTTTCCATTCAATATGTAGAGACATTGAGGGTTGAGTTGCGTAACCTAACAATGCACTTTGTCATATTAGATAGAGGAGATGAAAATAATGTAAATTAAGTGTTGCTTTTAGTAGGGATTGAACCCAAAGTCATACACTTACTTTCAGCATCCCACTATACTACCATACATTAAATTGAAAAAAAAATCAAAATTAGTATTGGTAATTCTTATGATTAAAATTGCATTAAAAAATTACTGTAATATTATAATTAACTGTATTTTCGGACATAAATTATAGTATAACCACCTGAAAAAAATCCTGTTCATCAATTTAGTTTGGTCAACTATATTTAGTTGGCTATTATAATTCATATTCTTAAGAGTTCTTAAATGTACAGGGCGAAGACTGTTAAAAATGTTGTATGTGTCAATGAGGAACTTACAGCTGAAGAATGGAAACGTCGATATGAAAGAGAGAAAGAGAAGGTGGCCAGACTTAAAGGAAAGGTAACCAATTTAAATAAGTACTTATTATTTTCTTGGATTTATAAATTGGCACAAGAATTAATGCTAAAATCAAAAGTTAAAATTTTATTAATAATACTTTAAATAATCATCTTCCTGTGCTTATCAAGGTTGAGAAATTGGAGGATGAAGTTAATCGTTGGCGGTCCGGTGAGACAGTTCGACCTGAAGAACAGGTTAACCTGGTGGAGGTCGAAGCTGTTACACCTGTGACATCATTCATTGAAGAGAAACCACCAGTTGCAGTAAGTTTTTTTTATTATATTTCATTTAGAAGTATACCTCCCAAATTATTGTTTAATTTAGATTACTATAACATTCTATACTGTATATTAATTCTTAAGTGATCAAATTATTGCAAAATTCCTAAATTTAAAAGACTATATTCGTGACTAGGAAATAAATATAAATGTAGGAAATAGTATTTTAAATGCAAAAAGTTTATACTATGATTTGTAATGACAAAATTTGTATGTTTGAAGCTGTAACAGCAAATTTACGCATCTGATGTGGATGAAATAAGGCATTGATTTTAGTACTTATTGATTATATTTTAGTATTATTTAAAATATAAGACACACTGACGAAATTGCCGTCAGAAAATTAATGCCATGTTAAAGGAAGTAGTATTTACTACAATATTACTTTCATCCTTTTGGAGAACATAAACGTAGAACATAATTAAATATTGCTATAGTTACAAAGTAGTCTTGTAATTCGTTAAGAGCATCGTATCTTAACCCTTGTTTACAATGAAGTCTGTTTATAACATAGAGCGATGACACACAACTCGAACTGAGACGTAGGTGGAAATGCCTATTACTGAACAAAATTATAATTCGTTATAAATGTACAATGCGTCACTTCATAACTCACTATCGTTTAAAATTTTTAAATACGCACATATTTCATGTTATAAAATATTTCGCCAAACGTTACGTAACTTTTTAAGCTTTCGAATGAAATGAAAAACAGTTTAAATATGACAAAAAGTTTTAGAGATAGACGATTCTTTCATTTTCTTTATTTTTGTTTTATATTTATTAAGCTTATGCAATGGATATTTTTGTAGTTGATATGATTAGAAAACATTTGTGCAAGCAAACTATTTACGTTACGTAATTGGGGTTGGAAGTTTAAATCCTACTTAGGGAACTATGTATATTTAGAGAAATAAAGCAATAGGATATAAATAATTTCATTTTCTAGTTAGTTTCTAAATACGAAATGCTTCCAAATTAGCGGGAAGTGATGTATGTGTTACTACGTTCTATTTCAATGATTTACATCGTCTTCTATCCACAATTAGATCAAAAAACAATAAGTAAGTAAGCTTATTTACTTTCCGCGATAACTCCCATAAAAAATACAAATTTTGTTCATTTGTTATAGTAGTGTTTATGTCTCTCATTTTATTTCGGATATCTTTTTGTTACCATAAAATTCTGCTCAATATAAATAATTTAATTTTCGCCTATCCACACATTAGTTGCTTACGTGGTCAAATGAATCTAATACATTTATAACCAATGAATGAATGTTAGTAATTTATTATTTATCATAATACTTTAATTGTATTATGTACTTAGGAAATAAGATTGATGTGTGATTCACGCTGATCAGCATTGATACATACGGCGGTAGCAGTAAACGTATACAACAATTAACTCATTAAGAGATTTAGTTTTTTTTTTACTTCTACTGTATATTCATATATACAATATGAAATAAATATATTTCATCTAGCCGGTACCAGTGGCCGTAACTAGCGCGGTCGAGGACGCGGCCATGCAGGCCAAATTGGAGGGCCTGTACCAACAATTAGACGACAAGGACGAAGAGATCAACCAACATTCTCAGCTCGTCGAGAAACTCAAAGAACAAATGATGGAGCAAGAGGAACTGATTGCGTGCACGAGGTAGGTAGGCCAGCGTTTTGTTATTTGAATATACGTTATTGAAACGTATTAATCCAATTTATTCATTATTATAACTTGTTTTATGTATAGGCCGGCCATATGCAGCCTATACATTGATTAAATTATGTCGTTAATATTATACTAATATTGAATCAATGAAGCCATGTTAGAAACTTGTGTTTGAAGATTGTTTAGGTATACGAGTATAAATAAACATTAGTCATAATCGAGGTAATCATTCCATTTTTTATATTCATTTTATACATAAAATATTTGTAATGTAATTCTAATATCAGTTTGAAATTGCATATCAAATTGAAGTTGCATATTAAATTGAGCCGCGTGTAGTCTATAAATGAGTTGCATAAACAATGCATAAAATAACATCAGAAGTGCCTGTTAGATTCTGTGTTCATTTCGTTAGTTTATGCGACATGTTTTACTATGAAAATATCATACATATGTTTCACAGTTGTCTTAGAAAGTGTAAATTATAATTATAAGTAAGACGAATTTAGTCACTTTCACGATACGTACCAGCTTATCTCTTACTCTATATTGTAATTAAATTACATTTTTACTAATTATATTTTAAATCAAAACTAAATAAAAGCTGTCATATATGTATACTTTTTTATATTATCGCGACGGAACATCAAAAGACACTTTGAAAAAGAAAAAGATGTGAAGAAATTATTATTAAAGAAACACTAGAAAATTTATCTTATAGGTATTATAAGTTTTACCAAAGTAAATTTTACAATGGTAAAAATTTATTTGCAATGACTGAGAGTATGTGTATGCATACAATGCTATTGATTGGAATTAGCACGGAATATATAATGAGATTGTAGGCAGAATCGTTGCATAGATTATTAATATCTAGACATACTTATTAACAAAGGCTATAAATAACTCTTTGTGAGACGATTATGTCTTTATTTAGACATATAATTATTATTCATAGCTATAAACCTTTCCATTTCTTTATGAATGAAGACTCAGTCATAGATATATTATATAAACATTTAATATATGAAAATATATTACTGAGTTTCTCAAGTAAAAAAACTTTATTAGAGTTACCAATAAACACCGAATAAACAACAATTTCATGGATGAAGTTGATATGTCGCATTTTCTATGACGATTTTATTAAGTGAATTTAATGTAACAAAAATATTTTCAAACTTTCAACATATAAAAATTATTTTATTTTTATTGCGAAAAAAAATCCGTTTGTGTGCAATACTAAAAATTTACGTCGATTAACATTTTTTTTTTTAATTTTTCCCCAAAACTTTAAACTCAGGCATTAGCGAGGTAATCAGAGAGATCTAAAGCCTCCTTGGACTTCCCACAAAAGCTATCCTTGCATTCTTCTCGCTAAATTTTTGCATAAATTTTTCTGACTGAGCTTATCATATAGATGGACCTATAGCTTGCACAGTCTATGAAGTTTTGTCTTTATATGAAGCTACAATAAATGCGCCTCGTGAAACACTTGGGTTCAACCTCGTTTTCCAGCATAAATTGCGTAGAAGACAGAACAGATCCTGCACGTCGGGCCCGCTATATTTAATCTTCTATGCAGTAGCTCTATCTGACCTTACCGCAATTCACATTTTCATGATACTACTTTTTTACTCTGATTTCCCGTCTGCTAAATCAAGAGTCAGCTCTCATTTGAGATAGAGGCGTCATCACATTCATACATCTCCTTGTAGAATTCCACTCATCGTTGCAAAAAACGAGTTCTCTCTTATTCTCTATTATTGTGTCACCGTCCTTCGTAAGCAACTTCTACAAATTTGCAAACAACCCTTGGAATCACTTACTTCTCACCATAAAAACTAAGAGTTTTCCCAGAAATTGTTCATTAATCTTTCGTCTCTTTCCTTCTCTGTTTTTTCACGATTCATCATTATCAGTTTTCGTTTAGTGACACTGCAATTTTATATTCTTTAAAAACAATATTCTCGAAATTAGAATTTTGCGATATATTACCTTCATTCATGCATGCCTTTAAATATTACATGATGTATTAAGCATATTACGCAAATATGCAGGCGTGGAGTAAGCTTTATACTGTCTGAATTAAAAAATAATTCTCAGACGAGACTACGAAGCGCTTCAGGGCGACATGAACCGAATCCAGCAAGAGAACGAGGCTGCGAAAGAGGAGGTGAAGGAAGTGTTACAGGCGCTCGAGGAGCTTGCCGTCAACTACGACCAGAAATCGCAGGAGGTTGACAGCAAGGGCCGCGAGTGTGATCAGCTTTCTGAGGAATTGCAAACCAAGCAGGTAAACGTAAACTGCAGGATTATTCCGAGCTCAGTGGTAGTTAGAGACTTCCGCGCGACTTACGCGTTTGTATCTTTCATGTTATTGTTTTAAAGTGAATGCAAATTATTTCTAATATAATTGAATTAATTATTTATGACTGTGTAATGTTTTCCATCCTTCGACGATGCGTAATCGATCAACGAACACTGCATGAAAACGGAGAGTTACGCTTATAATAAATGTAAACATTGACTTAAACAGAGTGCTCTGACAACCGCGACGGCCGAGCTGCAGCAGCTGCGCGACCTTTCGGTGCACCAGCGCAAGCGCATCGCGGAACTGCTCACCAACCTGCTACGAGACCTGGCGGAGATCGGCGCTGCCGTCGGCGGCTCCGAGCTCGACTTCAAGCTGAACGTGGACACGGTCGGGAAACTGGAGGAAGAGTTCACCGTCGCTCGTCTACACATCAGTAAGATGAAGAGCGAAGTCAAGAATATCGTACAACGATGCAGCTCCTTGGAATCTGCAAATATTGATGCCAACCAAAAGGTTAGTTAATGGCGCGTAAATATTGTAGTAAATTATATAACCTTTGTTTTATATGAGTTTATGGAGTTTTACTAACATTAGTATGTTAGTAAAACTCTATAAGCTAAAAAGAAACTGAAAGGAACATACTTAAAGTTATTTTCTTATTATCCTTGTAGTCCTGTTTTAAGATATAATATAATTATATAGACAAAGTGTTAAAACAAATCTTTTTAAAAAAAATACAAGGAAAGAATAGAATTAATTTTCTGATTTGTTTTTTAAATAAATAAAAAAAAAGTATATTTTCTGAATATTGAATCTATTGTATGTAGTATTTATTTTTACTGCGATAAGGCCGCATGCTGCATACGTTTATTTATTTTTTACTAATGTTTCGTTTTGTTCTCTGTAATATTGGTGTAAGTATATAACGCCTGTCGTGGCGCAGAGGCACAAGCGTGTGACTATAAACGCGACAGGTTGTGGGTACGATTTCCACTCCAGGAAATGGAACTTTTTATTTCCTGGGTTTGGTAACAAGGCAAAGCGCAGCGTTGAGTTCCGCTACTCATCACTCAATGTCTCAATTTGGCGGAAAATGGGGAATGGAGTGTCTTAACCCTAGGTTCCCTCTGCATACCCTGCTATATGCGGGATACAGCGTGAAGCTGTGTATGTATGTATGTATGTATAAAGTATATTATTATTATTTGTCTTTATAAAACACGTTTACACATTCATTAAAAATTATATGTATTTTTCACTAGAGCTAAATTCATGTAATAAAATTTATCATTTCTTGTATTGTTAAATGTACATGTTGTGCATGTATGTGTATATAACATTCAGATTTACGACATTTAGGATAAGTTAAAAGTCATCACTGCATACAGTTATTGTGCAGTAATTTGTAGTTCTAAATATTATAATAAAATGTAACAGATCGAAGAGTACGAGCGTTCGCTGGGCGAGTGCCGGTTGCTGATCTCCCAGCACGAGGCGCGCTGCGCGTCGCTGGCCGAGTCCATGCGCGAGGCCGAGAACAAGAAGCGGCAGCTCGAGGAGGCCGCCGACGCGTTGCGCGAGGAGTGCGCGCGACTGCAGGTCACATACTCAAACATTACCTTAAATATTCCTTGAACATCATTTATAAATAGTAACAGTCGATTTTTTCTTTACATATTCGCTATTTATTGTGTAATGAAAACATGCTATTAATAAACATTTCATTTAATAATTCATAATATACAAAGACGTGATATAGTGAGATACACGTTTGGCGTGACGAAAGGAAATAAAATATACAGATTTAATTAACGCTTCAGAAAGTTTTTATAAATGCTGAATTGGCATCGCGTTGACTACGTGAGTGTAGCGAGCGATCGCTTAATGGTGAATTATAATCTGCACATAAATCAACGCCAGCCGGACGAGAGCGACTATTAATTTATTGATTCTCTTAAATTATAATATTGTTTTATTTATCAGAAAAAAGTTAAATTATTACTTTAGAACAAAACATTAAAAGTTTGTTTTAATATATTTTAAAGCAATTTAAGGCGAGTCAGAGTGAGATGAGAGTGAGTGTATGTGCGCAGGCGGCGGAGCGCGTGCAGCAGGCGGCGGCGGAGCAGCGCGCCGACACGCAGGTGCGCGCGGCGCTGGAGGCGCAGCTGGAGCAGTTGCGCGCCTCGCACGCCACGCAGCTGGCCGCGCTGCGCGACGAGCTCGCCGCGCTGCAGCGACACCACCAGGAGCTCAAGGAGTCAGTACACTGCGCGCGACCACCGACACCGTTCTCTTATATTCTGACATTCTAACATTATTCAACGTGTTTCGTCTTCCACAGTACCTACCAGGAGTTGACGCTGGCGCGCCAGCAGCTGCAGGACGACTACGAGAAGCTGAAGCGCGAGGAGGCCGACAAGTCCGCCAAACTGAAGGAACTCATGTTAGTGTCGCGCTCCCCGCGCCGTAACCTCGATAAGGCAGAGAAAGAAGTAGCCAATCAGCAGATGCTGCTCAAAGATGACGACTTCAGAGATTATATTGTGTCTCCGAAAAAAGAGAAGCTAGGATTCTCGTACGGAGCGGGCGTAGAAGTCGAAAAGGCTTCGGGCGAGGAAAAGTCGCTCTCGGCAATCCCCAAGTCCCCTCCGCGCCACTCCTGCAACATCCACCCCCTCCAGCTGCATCTGCTCATTTCGGTCACCATGATCCTGCTCACTCACCGCTATCCCCAGATTGTCGTTTTGGTTTAAGCTTGTCGGCTCGCTTCTGTGATATGTCATGGCTCTCCGCACAACTCGTACTGTTTATTTATTGGTGCCTTTACTGTTGTATTGTTCTTTGTTACAAGTATTTTAGTGTACGAGAGATCCATGATCTTTGTCCCAATCCATTAACTCATATTTCCATGCTCACTGTCTCGTATGATCGTAAGTGGCAATAATACAACATAGTTATAGATAAATTTTATATGAGACAGAAGTATGCGAAATTACACCCCAGTGAATCGATAACTGTTTGAGGGATTTATTATTTACATTTAAAAAATATTTACCGCTTCGCTTCGAAGTTCGTGGCTAGTCTAATTAATTTACAAAAAAAAAAAAAATATTTATAAAATGCTTCTCTTACTTAGTACTTTATCTATTGCATGCATTGCATTAATAATCGTAATTAACAATCTCGGGTAAGAGCATGAGTATTAAGTAATAATATCTATAGAGCGGTCAACGTGATAATATTTCGATATTTTTAAGTATTTTAGATGTTGTCTCGTTACTTACTTAGTAAAACGTAATGTCGTTGTAGGACATTGTGGTTGTTATAAATCGGTACCTGTTGCTAGTGATAACTATCCAGTACTCGATAATGTAATCTTTAAGCTATTTTATATCACTGCCTTGTAAACTGCTACATACGGTTTATTTGAATGTTTTATGTGCTGTTATATCTTTATAAGAGGCTGTTACGTTTTTAACAAATTAGCACAAAATTTTGAACTTGGCAAGTAGATTTTAGCGAATTAAATGTTCCACGAAATATTCACGGCCGAATGTTACGAGAGTAGCGTAGTGTATATAATTCTGTACATAGATTTGAAAATTTGTATAGAGAATCAACGCGTAAATATTTTTCTTAAAATATTTTTGTATAACATGTGACGACCATAAGTGAATCAGTCTTCTAACGAAAGCGTTTTAAACGGAAATACGTCAAAAATATCTATTTACAAATATCATTCATATATTTTAAATATTAGAAGTTTTAATCAATGAGTAGGTTATAGACGTCATAAGTATTATTTCTTACGAGACTATGATTAAGCATTTAAAAGGATATATCCCGCGACATTCCGACGTTTGCATTTATTTTAAACAAACTATGACAGTGAACACTAGAAATAACAATAGATATTGGAATATATGCTTATAGTGATTGTGACTAAAAATATAGATTTATTGGAATAAAAAAAAACAATAAAAAAATTTAAGTGTATATTCCAACGAGTGACAAACAGTATTATTTTCATAGTCAGCATGATCACCTCGCTCGACCAGTCCTGTCAGTCATCCACGCCTCTTACTTAATATTTGATTGCATTTATTGTTACCCTAGTACCCACATCACCTCCTTAGTCAATGAAAGCACTCGAAATGCCGAAGAGTGATATCACCTCGACCGATCCGTTATGAACTTGTGCAAATAGATATTAATCCACTCATTGCCATATTAGTCTTATTCCGACAATCTTGAAATAGCCTATTTGCACTTGGATCAGAACGAACGGTTTGATCTAGAAAAAAATTGAGCATATTTGCGTTTTTGTCGTTTCTAGATCGAACCTACAAGACACGAGGAGACGAAATGGTTAACTATTTTGTGATACAATAATAATATTTAGGTATAATTAAATTAGTCGATGTAAGTACGAGTAATTGTAGTTGTCTTGTAATGGCTCGCTTTTATTTTTTTTAAGTTGTCATTTTATTCCGCACGTATCCCATTCATATTCATTCTGCCGGGAGTTGGCATTTTCAATGTGGCCTTTGAGCATCGCGCTGCGTAATATGGATGGGTGCGTGCCGGGAGATATAAGCTCGATCGCATTTTCAGGTAAATTTCAACACATTCTCTCGCAATCGGTTATATTAAATTCCACATTTCGAGTTCAAGTAAATCACCATCAAATTTTAATGTAAAATTTAATTTTTGCTTAATTTCTTTTTTTGACATAGCCGCTCCTATTTAAGTTAAAGATAATTGTCATTTTCTAAGACTTCGATCTACAAAATTAAATATGTATACAGTCAAAGCGTGGAACGACGCGAGCAAGCCCGCGCCGACCTCAAAGGCCTGGAAGATACTGTGGCTAAAGAGCTGCAGACTCTCCACAACTTGCGAAAACTATTCGTACAAGATTTGCAGGTAAGTTTTGAACGATTTGCACATTTCTTTTACGGCTTCACTATTTCCCGCATACCAGGATAGTCGGAAAGAGAAGAATCTAATATCAAGACATTCCTACTTCCACTTTCCAACCAAATATGAGGCATTGTCTTTTGAGTAGCGGAGCTTAACGCCGCGCTTTATCGTGAATATCCACATCCACAGTGAAGAAATAAAAATAAACTGTATATGATAATTTCACCCAGATTTAATAATATTCATAACCAACCGTAACGTAAGACGGTCCCAACGCGTCACGATGACCTCATTGCGCATCTGTTCTTGAGGAAAGTGATTTTATGCATTCCACTTACGAATGAAGATGCATACTTAATATTAACGTTTATAGGCTAGAATAAAGAAATCTACGAACTCCGAAGAGGGAGCAGAGGAGGAGGGCGGTTCCCTCGCGCAGAAGCAGAAGATTTCATTCCTGGAGAACAACCTGGAACAACTGACGAAGGTGCACAAGCAGCTGGTGCGCGACAACGCCGACCTCCGTTGCGAGCTGCCCAAACTCGAGAAACGCCTCCGCGCCACAATGGAACGCGTAAAAGCGCTCGAAACTGCGCTCAAGGTCCTACATTTTTCTTATAAATCTATAATAATAGTATACAATACACTCGCTTCCTTGATATTTGTAAAAATATATGTTTTTTTTTAATTACAGGAGGCTAAAGAAGGTGCAATGCGCGACCGTAAGAGATACCAATTCGAAGTCGATAGAATCAAGGAAGCAGTACGCGCTAAGAATCTTGCCCGAAGAGGAGTACAGGCACAAATCGGTAAGAAGGCGACAAATCGTTTTTGTAAATTTGAGATACATTTCGGTATGTAAACTTGCGACGTGTGCGTTGCAGCTAAGCCGATCCGCGCGGGCGGCGGGCACCTGGCGGGCGGCGCCGTGGGCGTGGTGCGGCCCGCCAACGCGCCCGCGCAGGACATCAAGCGGAAGTCCATCATCGTCGGCGCGCGCGGTACGTACCTTGCACGAATGCGCCCCTCCGATGTTGCGCATTTTCATTTTTAATCGACTTCTAAAAGAGAGAAAATTCTCAATTTGACTATATTTTTCGTTGGTGTATTACCACATAACTTACTACGGGGCGAACCAATTTTGTTGATTTATATTTTATGAGAGTGCTTCGAGTGTGATCTCATTTAAATTTTGCTAAGATCTGACTAGTTTTTTGATTATTTTAATTTTTATTGAAGATTGAGCTATGAATTAAATAATATATATTGTTAAATTATGTGAAATACAATAACTTAAACTTAAACAACTTAAACACATTGTAATACTTAATAACTTGTAAAGAATATCAATTTATTTGTTGTTTTTATTTTTTCAGATGAGAGTTGAAGAGATAGCCGTTACATAATAGAGAATCTAAATGAAACTTCATAGATGTATCTAGAATAAGGCGGCAAAAATCATTCTTGGAAAGTATATCCATAATATAATAATTCTACTTTATGTGTTTATGAAAAGCCTAATATAAGCTACAACAAAATGATAAAAAAATAAAGTAGTTCTCTTAGGCTTAACGTTTCGAGCTGTCTAATCTTAAAGTCAATAAGTGCACATGTATTTAAAAACGTTATAGCTTCTAGCGATCTTTGTCGTTCTGTCTGTGTCTATACTGGTTCGCTTCAATATAAATATTAAAGTTTGTCGTGTTACGTATAGGCACAGGCTTCTTAAGTCCTTTACTATTTAGCCATTAGATGTCCACAGAGTATTAAATTCATTCAGATTTGATCCTTGACGTCGCTTCCCACACTAGATCAGATATATAAATATTTTTATTAAAATGACAAGTATTAATTTTAGTTTCGAACGTAAAAACGTACCATCGTATTTTCTAAGACGATGTCTCGAACTGTTCGCGCGGAAGAAACGGCTACCAGTGACAAAAGAATATTTAAAATCGTCAGTACAAAATCACCGAGCCAGTTACCAGAACATTTTGCGATAGAAGCGGGGTGCCGTCGTTCCTTCCGCCGACACCACTCTAGGTGCAACACGTCTCTATGTATTAGAATATGCCGTGAGTCACTCTAACTTGCATATGCGGCAGCATATAGCACAAATAAAATCTAATGAAAATATCACGTTTATCCTCACGGTCGTTTATCCTCGCGTCGCCAGTCGCAAGTGTGATGACGAATGCATAACGGAGTGCGTCTTCAATGTGTAGTTTATAGTGTGTAAGCTTGTTTTAATATATATTTTTATATATTGTGATAAGTCGTTATGCCGACATGCGAGCATTTAGCGACGTGGCGGGATGGGCGGCATAACGGGCATTGGTCTCCGAGCGTGTGTCCTGGGCGACTTGCTGCAACGAGCAAGTTCCAAGCCTCTAGGTACCGTCTGCGCCAGATACAAACGCGAAATTTTAGTGGGTGGTTTTTATATTCTAGCGCAGAATATGAAAATCTCTATCAACTAATATACACATTGCCTGGTTACAGCAACTAACAGCAAACCAATGCTTAGTCTTGATTCCGATACAATATCCCTAATATTTGATTCTTTGTTCACTACAATACTTTGGCCCATCGTAACTTCGTCGTGTTCACGTTGATTTTGAGCTGTGATGTATTAATGGAATCCGATCGCGCTTGCACAGTGATGTAATCGTAGTCACTTATTTATAGATCGAGTCGAAGGCTCGTTTCCGAGTAGCACATGCGCTATTTGTACCCATTATTTGACAGATCCCTAGGCTTATAATTTTTTTATTTCGGTAGTATTCGACTTAGCTGCGCCTTCGATTTGGTTAAAGTTCTCTATTTGCTTATAAGATGCATTAGCTTCATAGTAGATCTGCAACTTATGTAAGTACTTATGAAATAATCACGTTAGAGACAATCCAGTGCGGGCTCCGTCGGACGCCGCACCGCGCCGGGCCCGCGCTGTCCCGCGAGGAGTTATGGAACTGTGCTCGACACATGTTTCAGAAAACCAAAGATAAATCACAACTTATAGATTTATTATTCGAGATTATTTTATTACCAACTGAAATTAAATTTAAGCTCCGATCGATTCAACGGTTCCAAAGCTCCTTCGAGTGTTGCAATACATTTTTATCGTTTAGGTGTAAAGTTGTAGTAAATTATTTCATACTTAAGTTAGATACATGATTTTATTATTTTTATTTATTGTACTTCATAAACTTATCGCGTTTTTTTTCACTTTTGAAGTGTAATACGCTTTTTACATACCTCTATTTACAACATTTTATAATCATGATCAAATGCATATTTTTCATTAGAAATTGGGAGACGCCTGCAAAGATGCATTCCGAGTGGAAGGCAGTTCGTATCTCTGTTTATGAATAAGTAACTTCCTTCGTTGTGTATGTAGATAAATATGAGGCTATCCTCGGTTTCACTCATGCCTGTTGCATAGATAGCTCAAAGTGACGCCGGGCGCTGCGACGCGCAAGCGTACCCAACCGACAGGCTTGCCTTTGCACCAAGTGATTTAGTTTGTATTGACATCTTTTGTACGATGTATTTAATATATGGAAAATTCTCAAAACGAGCGTTTTCTTGATTTTTATTTATTATAAAAATAAAATTATGAATTTAATTTGCTACAGTGTCTTTTATTTACGTGCCTCAATTGAAAAGTGTTTCTAAAACCCGGTCAAAAACTATTAGTATATTACTGTTAGTGTACTATTAAGTTACGCGCGATTTGACCGCAGCTCTGAGGAATGTGCTTGTGTTGGACAGACGGGTTATTGAAAATAAATTGATAATTTACACGAAATAAATGTATAGTAAGTAAGTCTTATGAATTTCGTCAGTTTTTTTTTGCATTTACTTTGTTTTTAATTTCCACCTGGCACACTGGTCGATAATCTATGTTCATGAGAGGCCCTAATCGATGTGGGGGTTATTTTATATACTTATATTTGAAAAAAAAAAGAGAATAGTAATAATTATTAAATAATAACAATATAACGATGAATAAATACGTTTTTTTTTATTTTACTCGAAGTACTAGTTAGTTATTTTTGAAATAAGAGAAAGACAAGATTACGCGACTTCAATATTTTATCAGCTATCGATATACGTACAAGATACAGTAATATACTCTGGGCGTGCGAGGTGGAATGTTCGCGGGCGGTGAGAGGTGCTCCTGCGCTTCACCTCGGGCCCCTACTGCACTCAAATCTGTATGAATATAGCCAATGTTGTATATCTTTGACTGTAAATACGATTCGTTGTGGGTTCGACTCCCACTAGGGGAAATTATTATATTTAAATTATTTTGTTTCTCCGCTGTGCAAAAACAAAGTGCAGTTTTGAGTACTACTTCTCAACACGCTGTCTCTCATTCGGGTGGAAATTGGAGAAGGGGTGCCGGTTATGCGAGATAAAGCGGGAAATTAAATAACATAACATGTGTAACCAAAATATCTTTTGTAATAATCTCATTAGCGATGGACACAAATAAAATTAACAATGGCACTTGTTATTTAGCGTAACATTTGCAAAAAGTAAAACATTTTAGTTATATGATAGTAAAACTACGCTTTCTTATAAAATTTTATAAGTAATGAAAAATTCTGATTTTCAATATATTTATTGTTCTATTAAATTGTAGGCTACATATTGTTACGGTGCTATTGTACATGCTTTTTCAAATATATTACTATATTTGATATCCTGATCTACTAAATCTAATTTTCTACATCTATAATCATGATATGACAATACTAGAGAGATTTCATAACAGCGATTTGACACTGTATTACTATAGTACTACAAAATATTTATTTTTTCCGTGAGAATAAATCATTTTGGTAACTGATTACAAAACATTGCAACGTGCTTACAATCTATAATATAATAAATAAGCAACGCTTAATATTAATAATCTTTGAACCTTTTTATAAAATGAAATAAGCAAAATTAAAGTTAATACCTAGCGGTAATAATATTTATATATTGGATCATATATGTATATATGAACGCACATTTTCTACAATTATTTCCTAAAGCTTGCCAAATTAAATAAAGGATACATATTTAAAATTGTTAATACAAATACACAAATAAATAAGTAAATTTTTAATTTCTAAAAAAATTGCAGTTATATTCCGCCACACAAAACAATAATTTTTCACATAAAATCAGACGACATTAAGTGTATGTAAATCAATTCTATGACTAATGATATCACAGATCCTATAAAATACGCAAATTACAACACAATACATAGGCATATTATTCATTTAACAAAACAGTAACATGTCAGAATCCTTGTAATATGATCCAGAACATTATATTTTGTTTTTACGTGTGTTAATGAAGCATTTGAAAATTCTTTGAAAATTTCACCTCCACTTAATATGTATAGACAATTAAAATTAAATCGTGCATTGGTATGTATTTACAATATCAGGTACAAAAATAATATATTATTACAGTACAATATTGTATAATATATTGTGTATATTCACAAATTTTATTAATGTATTGAAAAACTATATACTATACATACTTATTCTAGGTATATATTATAAAATTATTTAATATTTTTAAGTTGAAGCTAAATAGCAAAAAAAAATGGTATCCATTAAGATAACTTCTTGGACAGAAACCATTTTGAAAATATTTTATAGACAGCAGCGTAATAAATAGACTAAGCTCAAAAAAACAAAGGAAAAATCGGCCTACTTGTTTTTATAGCAGTAAAAAGTAGGTCGCAAAAACTCTTTAATAGTGTGTACTTTCAGAAAGTTACTGGAGTAACTAGGATTTTTTACTTAAAATATAAAAAAAAATGTATTAGTATGTAGAAAAAAAATTGCATACGCAATCAAGTGATCATTTTGTTAAAACTGTACACTATACGTTTTAAGCTGATAACAAATGAGAGCGGCATTATGATTGCTAAACAGGTATTTATTGATACAATAACGAATAAAAAAAATAAACTCTAAAAAAATTATTAAAATATTTTTTTCGAGTATATTTTAATATCTAACAGTTAGCAAATCAGAAAAAATATTACTTATAAAATATATAAATATTTCTGATTTATTGATTTTAACATCAAAGTGGATCATATGTGGAAGTAGATTCGTTGGATTGTTGACGAGTTAATGTAGAATTAAAGCCATTTCCAGTTCCAGTGGAAGAGGTTCTGAAACGAAAAAGGATGTATAAATTATGATAAGTATGAATTATGTTACAAGAAGTCGGCAACTAAAATATTTTGACTCTCTTTGAAACAAATTTACCTTATTTCCTAAGCTTAGTTAAGTAACATGAAAATGTAGAGAAAGTTGCCAAAAGGGAGTGATCAGAATAAATATTATTCAAAAGTACTTAAGGAAGTAAAATTTATGTTTCTATTTCTAAGTTTAACTATTCTGTGAATATAATAACTCTTATATAATAATATATAGAATGTAGTTCTTTTATTATAAATGTTAAATATATAAGTAAATATAATTAGTTCAAACGATTGCTCCAACTGATATTGTAGGATAATAGGATAGGAAAAAGATTGTAATATTTTTGTATATATACATATATTTGCTTATTATAGCGAAAATATTTTGTAATTTTTTATTGAATTTTACAAATAAAATTATAATAAAGGGGGATGAGAAAATAATATTTCGAAAATAAAAATTACAAGTCACTTTATAGACTTTAATAATTTAATAAATCAAAAATTATTTTTTTAAGGGCCAGCAATTTGTAATTATTATTAGTATTTGTAAATATTGTTTTTACGCTAGTTAGCATGTCCGAACCCTGAGACATCGCTGACAGCGCACTATAAAACAATGGATTGAGGAATTTGCTAAATTGATAAACTCGTGTGAACATAATTGTAACTTGTAATTTCTTTATGTTTAAAAATCAGTCTTGAGTTAGAAGCCATATAATTAACATTGTAATTTTAATTATAAATAAATAAATATATTTTTTTAAAAAGTCTTTTCTCCGCCGCCATATCATAACTGGCGCAGTCGGTAGGATCGCGACAATTGATAGAATCTATTTCTTCCGTCATTTGAACGATTTTAATCGTTATAAATCGCGATCATCTACATAACGAATCTACGACGGCGGCGCTGATCCAGACTTCAATAAGGCTACTCAAGACCCGGGAGGAGATGCAGAGAATTCTTTGGTGAGTGTACTCTCGTTTATCCAAGTTCATCTGCTCTATTTCCTTCCGTATTTTATATATTATTCCTATATAAAAAGTGTTTCTGATACTATAGAAAATCACTTTAGTTAATAGTAAAAGTATAATAGCTTAATATCGCGTTATGCAATTACTAACTTGTTTTAAATATTGAAAAACTATAAATTGAGTAAAAGAGTAAAATAATAATAATTAATTATTTCTATTAATAAATAATTGTATTTTCTATTTGCAATAATGTCGTTCGATAATTGCGATGGATCAAGTTTTAAGCTAATATCAGATTTTATGCCACGCTTTGATGGCAACCCAAAGCGTTTGAACTTTTATATTAGGGAAGTCGAAAATATTTTAAACTTATTAGATAAAACGGCTAAAGCTCATCCAGCAGTAGTATGTTTAATTAAAAGTAGGCTTAGTGGAGCCGCTATAGATGCTATTGCATATGAAGAAAACCTTAATTCATGGGACTCCATTAAGGCTGCTCTCGCTAGAAGGTTAAGAGAACCAAGAAACGAAATACAAGTTATGCAGGAATTAAGTAGGATGCGACGTAATAGAAATGAAGACGCTGAAACGTTTGGTTTACGTCTTCGAGATATCTTAGACACTTTATATACTGTAGGTACGCATAATAACAAAACGTACTATGAAAATATGGTTATAGAACAGTATATTAATAATTTAGATTTTCATATTTCTATTGGCATAAGAATAGCACAACCTTCAACTTTAGAATCTGCAATAGTAATAGCTAGACAGGAAGAGGCAAGGCTTGCATATAATAAGACATACAGCAATTATACTAGTTTGCCTCCCACATCTTCACAAGCAAAATTTAAAGAACCAATTCGACCTCAATTTCCTAAACCTGTACCGTTTAGTTTTAATAACCCACCAAACCAGCCTACACCAAATTACGCAGGTAAGTTTATTCCTCAACAAAATAACTGGTCTCCACAACAGCGACATCAGTGGGTACAGTCTATGTTACCATGGAAAAATAGACAACCCTCAGGTAATTTTAGAAATTTTAATAATTCTCGTGGGAACATCCCGCAACAACAAGTAAACCCACCACAAAAAGTATCGGATGTAACTATGAGGTCCGTTAACAAGCCGGAAAAGCCGCAGTTCGCCGTAGAGGAGCTTTTCTACGCCGACGAACCGAACGAACAGAATTTTAATGAGGATCTTCAATATTGTAGTCCAGGTGAGTACGCAGAATATTATAACAGTTTGCCAAATGAACAGGATCCTTTTGAGCCTGTTAATGAAGAGACAAGTAGCCAACAGGATTTTACGTTGAGCCGAGATCCAGACGAAAAAACATAATAAAATTGAACCATCAGGATAAAGATCACTTGCCTTATATAGAATTACCCGAGTTTAAAGGTAAGTTTTTAATAGACACGGGTGCTTCTAGATCCTTAATATCGCCCGAAGTTATATTTAATTCCATTTTTCAAAATTGTGTAGAATATGAACCATTCGAAATTAAAACTGCTCATGCTACCACACAGCATAGTCACGTAGTAAATTTACCTTTACCCCCGATCTTTAACAGCGACATTGTGCATAAGTTCCTTATTTTCGATTTCGACCCAAAGTACAAAGGATTAATAGGTTTAGATTTATTAAAATCGTTGTCTAGTAATATAGATTTAAAAAATAAAATATTACATACTGCAACAGCCGACTTGCCTATTCGCTTTGACTATCCAAAAAAAAATTTAAAAATAGAGCCAAAGTGTGAAAAACTTATAACATTAAAAACTAATTACACGGACGGATGCTATATCTATGACGATTTTATCTGGTCTAAAGGGTTAACATCCCCCGCTGCTATTGTTAATGTTGTTGATGGTAAATTTCAAACCACAGTCGTTAATATCAATTCTGACAGACGATCTATATGTAATATTGCAAAATTTAAATTACAACCCTTTAACTTAGAAAATAACAATACTGTTCATTTAAATTCTATAAATACAAATTCAAACACTAATGAAATACTGTGTAATAATTTGTCTAAAATTAGAACTGACCACATGAATGACGAAGAGAAACGTGAAATAACACGCGTTTGTTATCAGTATAGGGATATATTTTATTCCGAACATATTCCATTGACCTTTACGCATGCTGTGAAACATCAACTACGACTAACCGACAATACGCCCATCTTTGTTAGAAACTATAGACAAGCCCCTCAACAAAGGGAAGAAATTAAAAAACAGATTAATAATCTTTTAGAACAAGGTATAATTAGAGAGAGTATATCACCCTGGTCTTGCCCAGTTCATATCGTACCTAAAAAACCAGACGCATCAGGAAAGGTAAAATGGCGCTTAGTTATCGACTATAGACGATTAAATGACAGAAGTATCGAAGACAAGTACCCTTTACCTAACATACACGACATTTTAGACCGACTAGGTAGAGCCCAGTATTTCACGACCCTTGACCTAGCTAGTGGATACCATCAAGTAGAAATGCACCCCGACGATATTGAAAAGACAGCGTTTACGACAGAGAGAGGACATTATGAATTTTTAAGAATGCCTTTCGGACTTAAAAATGCTCCTAGTACCTTCCAACGCCTAATGGACCATATACTTAGAGGACTAGATAACGTTTTTACATACCTCGATGACGTTATAATAGTATCGACGTCATTACAAGAACACATTGAAAAATTGAAGCAAGTCTTTAATAGGTTTAAAACGCACAATCTTAAAGTACAGTTAGATAAGTCTGAGTTTTTGCAAAAACATGTTAAATTCCTAGGACATGAACTAACTGACCAAGGTATCCGACCTAACAAAGACAAGATTAAAGCCGTACTAAACTTTCCTTTACCCAAGACACAAAAAGACATTAAGAGTTTTCTAGGATTAGTAGGTTACTATAGAAAATTCATAAAGGATTTCGCAAAACTGACTAAACCTATGACTGTATGCTTAAAGAAAAATAGCAAAATCAATCATTCCCCTGAATTTATTGACGCATTTAACAAATGTAAACAAATATTGACAAATGCCCCATTACTCCAATATCCTAATTTTGAACAACCCTTCATCTTGACTACTGACGCTTCAGACGTTGCTATAGGCGCTGTTTTATCCCAAGGAAATGTAGGATCAGATAAACCAGTAGCTTATGCATCTAGAACCCTATCTGAAACTGAAACACGTTACTCAACTATAGAAAAGGAATTGTTAGCAATCGTTTGGGCCGTAAAATATTTCAGACCTTATCTCTATGGCAGAAAATTCAATATATACACTGACCATAGACCCCTTACATGGCTTATGTCCTTAAAAGATCCCAATTCTAAACTAGTAAGATGGAGATTAAGATTGGCCGAATATAACTATAATGTAATATATAAGAAGGGAAAACAAAATACTAATGCTGACGCCCTATCTAGAATTAAAATATTTCACAATAGCATAGATTCATTGGCAGTTAATTTTGAGGATAATGAAGATGACGACGTAATAAATAGGATTTTCGAAAATGTTAGGGAACAGGCTGATGCTAACCCAGTTCAGGAATCCACGACTACTGACATTAACAATGACAATAACGACAACCAAACGAAAAATAACAACGAAACAGTTAAACCAACCTCACAGGCACCTTCACAGGACTCTCAATCTGACAGTATGAGTGTTGTAACCCTTGATCAAGGCAATTTAGTTTCTACTAAACATACTCAACCCGACAATGAGAACAACGGGATACCTATTTTATCAGATGCGATAGATAGACAGCTTAAACAATTTTATATAAGATCAACCCCAGGATCGACTTATAGGGTAGATAATAGGTCGACTAGTTCTCGAACAATAATAAAAGATGTATTCATCCCGGTAAATAACACAGAGAAGGAAATTATTAAATTTCTTAAAGAACACACTATTGCTGACCGAGTCTTTTATTGTTATTTCTATGATGAGGAATTGTACTTTGCTTTTTGTAGAGTTTATACAACAGTTTTTAATAACAGAGGCCCTAAGCTTTTTAGATGTACTTCACGTGTCACATTAATAGAAAATAAGTCTGAGCAAAACGAAATAATAAAGAAATACCACGAAGGCAAAACTTTACATCGCGGTATTCAGGAAACGTATAAACAAATTCACAGAAATTATCATTGGCCCAATATGTTACTAACGATTCAGGCTTTCATTAATAAATGTACCATTTGCTTACAAGCTAAGTATGAAAGAAACCCCCTAAGACCACCCTTAGCTCTTACAGACACCCCCACTAAACCTATGCAACATATGTTTATGGATTTATATTCTACAGGCGGAGTTACTTTCCTTACTATTATAGATAATTTTTCAAAATATGCCCAAGCAGTCCCATTAAACGCCACAAGTAGTATTCATATAGCCGAAGCTTTATTTGAAATGTTTTCAGTATTAGGACTCCCTCTCAAAATTACAACTGACTCTGACACAAAGTTTGACAACGAAGTTATAAAGGAGCTATGTGCTTTACATAATATTAACATTCATTTTACCACCCCATATAATCCTAGTTCAAATTCACCTATAGAACGTTTTCATTCAACCATAGCAGAAATTATTAGAATACTAAGAATGTCTAATAAGGATGACCCAATTCAGTTAATTATGAAATGGTCAATCATTGCGTACAATAATTCAATTCATTCCGCAACTGACTATACACCTCATGAGCTTTTATTTGGTCACACGGCATCCAGGAATCCTTTAGAACTCCATTATCCTAAACAATTCTACCAAAATTATATAATTAAACATAAACAAAACGCCGAAGCGGTGCAAGAATGTGTTGCGGCACACATGTCCAAAAATAAAGAGCAAATAATTAGCAAACGTAACCAGTTAACAGAAGAGACTACTTTCAAGGTAGGTGAAATAGTTTATAAGCAGGTCGCTAAAACGGCTCGGAACGATAAAACTAAGCCAGTATTTAAAGGCCCATATAAAATAGTTCATTTACACCCTAACAGTGTTGCAGAAATAATAGGTAACCACCCCAACTCTAAATCTATTAGAGTTCATTATAAACTTCTACGTAGACCTCACCTTGTTCCAGGTTCCTCGTCTATGGAGGCGTCGTGCTCCAGACAAATGCCGACGTAACTTTCCAATCTATTGATAATTCAAACGGTATTGTACTAATTAAGCAGGGACATATCCTAAAACAAGTTCATTCTTTTAATCTTGCTTGTGTATACAATGTGACACAATTACATCTTATCACTTCTAAGTTGGAGTCATTATATGCAAGTACGCAAGCAGCAGAAAACAATTCTTTGTCTGATCGATTGCATAAAAATTTCAGAGATCAAATAGAGCATAAGCTAGAATTAATTAATAATAAGCTGATTTTTGTAGCACCTAAATTTAGATTTAAGAGAGGCCTTATTAATGGTTTAGGAACTGTAGTCAAACTTATTACTGGCAACTTAGATAACGAGGATGCACTTAGATTTGAAGCTGAAATTAATGATATTCGACACTCTTTGCAAAAGGTGCGAAAATCACAAAAGAATACTCTATCTTTAGCGGAAAGTACTATTAACGAATTTTCTAAGCAGTTACTTAAAATTGAACACAATCAAAATAAAATAGCATTAATTTTACAAAACGCAACTAGTGGTTCTAATGCATTTTTCAATCAATTACATTATTTAGAAATATATGTTCAGATAAGTTTTAGCTTACAGATTGTACTAGACAAACTAACACTTTTAGAAGACGCTATGACATTTTCGCAAATAGGAATAATGCACCATAGTATCATAAGCGCACGTAATTTAGTGTTTGAACTTAGCAATCTACAAAAATTTCATTATTTAGAACCAGTTAGTAATATTAACTTGGAAAATATTCACGTCTTTGAAAAATCAATTACTGTAAAAGCCTATAGTACAGAACACTCTTTGACATTTGTATTGGAAATTCCATCCGTCGAACGTACGTTATATGATTATATCCATATATACTCCCTTCCAAATGAACAAAACCTAACAATTATTCCTAAATCCAAATTCCTTGCACTTGGTAACGATGAGTATGCTTACCTGGAAGAACGCTGCAAAGAGATAGCTGAAAACACCCGGCTCTGTAACTCTCTAGACACAAGGACGACAGAAAAATCGGAGGATTGTATTGTAGCCCTTGTTAAACATCAAAAGGGAAACTGTACTAATGCTCGTATAAACTTAACCCGGAGTAAAATACAGAATATTCGTGAAAACACATGGTTAATTATATTACTGAAGCCTGAAATCTTAAGGATACAATGCGGGACAAAAACCGAGTATCGAAAACTATCGGATATATTCATAGTTACGATAACAGAAGATTGTTTAGTTAATATTTTGAATACCACATTGAAGACACATATTAGAAGCATTGCCTTAAATGAAATAATTCCATTGCCTAACGAAAATCTTATCAAACAACAAGAAATTCAGTACGAATTACATTTAGAAGACATCTCATTGGATAATATACATCAACTCTTGAATGAAGCTGAATATATTCATAAAGTAGACGATATCAGTTGGTTTAACATCATGGTGGTTCCCAGCTGGTCGACTATACTGCTATACATCATCCTAATAGCATTGGCTTGCTGGAAAATTTATAATTTCAGGAAACAACATTCAATGGATGCCCAAAATCACGAGGACGTTTCAGGAAGCTGTAGGACCAGCTTCCATCTTAAGGAGGGAGGAGTTAGCATGTCCGAACCCTGAGACATCGCTGACAGCGCACTATAAAACAATGGATTGAGGAATTTGCTAAATTGATAAACTCGTCTGAACATAATTGTAACTTGTAATTTCTTTATGTTTAAAAATCAGTCTTGAGTTAGAAGCCATATAATTAACATTGTAATTTTAATTATAAATAAATAAATATATTTTTTTTAAAAGTCTTTTCTCCGCCGCCATATCATAACTCGCTATTTGAATATTTTTTTACCTTTCTGGTAACGGTAAGCGTTTAAGCGTTTAGCGTTTGTAGATGATCGCGATACGCCGCGATTTTTAGAGGTATCCATGTCGCATCGATCTTGAAACACTGTCGCAGGTGGGCCATACAGTGTGCATGATATTTAAGTTTGTGACATACTGTGCGGTTAGAAAATCCCGCGGCAGGAACTAGGTACAAACAGTACCCCAAAACATTCCCCACAAAATATGCGGTAGAGAACGCACAGTGAGAAAACGTCTCTACGCAACATAAAGCCTTTAATCACAGATTATTTGATCCCCAATAATTCAAACTGCTCTATGTTGTATGCGATCAAAAGAAAAACACAAAGAGATAGAGAGAGAGAGAAATTTGAATGAATTTCTTTTCTAATGTTTAACTAATAAAATTACAACTTAAAACAGCCCAATTTCAGAATAAAAATAATTTCATTGAATCAGAACACACATTTGTCACGTTTTGCAAAAGCTATATTATGTGATAAGTTATTTTGATAGGATTTTACCCAAAAAACGGCAGTAGCGTGACGAGATGCGCGCGGCTGGTGCAATCGCGCAGCTCCGGCAGAGCCAGCAGCACATGCCGCAGGTACGCTTGTAGCGCCACGCGCCGCGCCTCCACCACGCGAGCGTCCTGACATCACGCCATAACAAAACATAACTTTTGTTTTATTTGTAAATAATGATTGTACGTTATTTAAATAATTTTATTAAATATAAGTAAATGCAAATATATGTAGGTTCCCTCTGCCTACCCTTTTATATGTAGGATACAGCGTGAAGTTAAAATAAAAAGAAGATAATTTTATTGACCTCATTTTAGCTTAGCCACACTACTTGTATGTATGATGGAAGCCTTTTTTAATTTAAATTAAAAAAACTTGCAAGTTAGCAAAAACACTGAATGAATGAACATTTTAAATGCATCTAAAATAATTATATTTAAGTTAGTACTTACTCTCTTACGTAAAGTTTTCTTTGGAGGAAACTTGTAATTAGCTATATCAGGATGACATTTCTTTAGTTGGGAATGCAGCTCATAAAATTTTGCATATCTGTGGTACACATTCCATTCTTCTTGACCAATTTTAAGAAAAATCTAAAAATTAAAAATATATATATTTTCCTTTTAGCATGTAATATTATTGTATTTCACATACTTTATTTATAGAATGTTATTGAAACACTCCATATTCTCAAAAAGGACGAACACAATAAACCAATGCCATGGTTTGTCTTACAAGACTAGGGAAATGAAAATTATTTTGAATATAATCATTTTCTGGGAGAGAATCCACCACATAAACATTACATCACTATAACCATTCATATATACTATAGCCATTTTTAGACAGATCTACTTCTTATTATAATTGATCACCTGATAAACATGGTAAGACTGGGTTTTTTTGCCAACCAGGAAAGCACTTGGAATATAAGCTTTTACATTTGATTCCGGTAAATCTAAAATTTCCAAGCCTGAACTCTCTAAATCTTGAAGTCGTTTTTGTAAATGTTGATTAAATTCCATTAACTCGGCATGCATTTCAGCAACCTACAAAAGTACTACTAATTTAAACCTTTAAAATATTATCTTATATCTTTTATGTTACATAATTTCTTAATCATATTTTGTTGCTCTTAATTATATTATTACTGAAAAATAATTAAACATTTTCAACCTGCACTAGCTTTCTCTCATATTGAATGACTTCCTCATCCTCGTCATTGTTACTTTTTAATGCTCTACCCATTTCAACAGCTGACATATAATTTCTCAATTGATCTTTTAACCTGTCATTTTCCCTAAAAATATTATAAAATTATTTCACTGTGTCAAATAAAAGTATAATTCAATTCTATAATACACATATAATACAGCAACTTACTTGCTTAAGTCTAACACAAGTTTCTCTAACTTATAAATTTTCTCTTTACTTATAGCTTCAATTTGATTATATCTCATTTGCAAATTATAAAACTCTTTTTCTCTTGTTTCTAACACAGAATTGATGCTTTTCTCATCAGGTGCAGATTCATCTTCAGTAAAACAAAGTTCTAAACATGAAGTACTTCCATCTATACTTCCAGCAACCTCCTCACTGTCACTTTCTGATATTTTTAAACAATTAACACTGAGATCTGACATATCATCTTTAAAAATAGTATTTTTATCTATGCTACTTTGAGAACCAGAAAATATTTCTTTGGCACTTTCTGATAATTTTGACAGTATTTGTAAGGGGTTCTCTATTGCTTTTACACTGTCTGGAAAAAAATGTCTTATACCAGTTTTACAATCTGAGCTTGTGGGTTCACTGGTAGAGACAGCCTTTGGTGGTATTTTTGGATCTGGAGAATTCAAGCAAGTAGCAGGTGCACTATTCCAAAAATTCCCACTAGTGTTCAATATTGGCTCTACATATTTTTTTGTATCACTTTCATTTTTTTCTTCTTTTTTATCAAAAGATATCACTTGTCTCAATGGTTTTTTCTTTGATTTACCTGATGTTTTTACTGGAGTGGGCAATGGTATTACAAGCTCTGCTTTATTTATATGGTTCAATTGTTGTGATTCATTCAATTCTGTTTTGTCAATTGATAATGCAAACAAAACACTAGATAAGCCTGTAATAATACCAATAAAATACATTAAAATATACATGGCAAAATAACTAAAAAGGATTTTTTAATAAATACCTGAAGCCATACTAGGAAGTAAATTTGCTTCAGGATTCCTAATAAATGCACCTTCATCATAATATTCTGTTACAAGTCCATGAGATATCCAGCTTTGTAAATATCTAATTTTAAGAAAACATAAAAAATATATATTAAAAGATAGATCAATCAAATTTATAAAAAAAATGTTTTTAGTAAATTTACCTTTCCAAAGATCTTTCATTTAATGAAGCTCTAAGAAAAGCTCTGAAGTACCCTAAAGGAGTGTTGATATTGGATAGAATTTTAAATCTTTCTTTTTCATGTTTTGTAAGATGAAGGCAAGTATAACTCCACAGTGAATTACCTAAAAAAAAATAATAATAATACGTGTCCTGTTATATACAGTACCATATTGTTAAATAATTATTGACAAAAAAGACATACCAACATTGAATATATTAAAAGTGAAATTAAGTCCAGCTGAAACAAAGTTTTGTAGTGTTGAATTTGAGAGGTTTGTCTTTAGGCCATGACTGAGAAGTTTCTCCCACTTTTCACATAAATTGACTATTCTAAAATAATATTAATTGAGGTGTTATCTTTTAAGAAATAAAAGGTAAAATATATTTTTACATAGCCAATGTACATAAGCTTTCCTATACCTTATATCATCTTCTGTAGCCAATTCAGATTTACCTCCAAAACGATTTTGACAATTTTCTGCACAACATTGTAATTCACGAAGGATTGCTTTACCAGTATCTATTCGTTTCTTTACATCCTCCTTATTATCTATTGCATTTGCTATAGAATTTAAAAGTTTATTATTCTGAAAATAAAATTATATGTTTGGGAATGGTTATACTAATTCACTCTTATAATCACTTTCATGTAGTACATTTAATAACAGCAGTACATCTGCTAACCTTGTCTTTTAAGTCTTCCCATATAGTAGTAATTATGATTAGGTATATGTTAGTATGTAAATTAAATTAGAATTCGTACTACTTACCATTATTCATTTATTCTAAATCATCAAATAATCATAAATATAAAGTTTTTATGATTATTATACTATCCTAACAATATATTATTAAACGAAATAAAACACGAAAATAAATAGATGTCCCAATAACACTTATTGGCAGTTGTCAAACAATTTTTATAAAATGACATTTTGATGTTTTACGATACGCTGATAGACACATATATTTTTCTAATATTAATCTATGGCCCCTAAATTTTTCACCTAATATAATTCCAAGAGTACAGTTTAATTTTGAAGTTTGATGTAAATAGTAAGTTAAATAATAAAAAATATAATTTGCCTAGATAAAGTACTTAATATAGGACAATTTATTAATATGAGGACTGTTTAATATTTCGTCATAACACAATTAGTAGTATATTAACAATAGCTGTGACATTGATAGCATTTTGTAAAAAAATTAATTATTTAAATTCTACAAAATCAATTAAAATTAACTATATTTAAATAGTTCATGTCATTTACTCTGTAGGTAAAATCATTCATTCATTTTCGTTCTTGGGTATTTCCGAAATTCCGAATCTTGTTTCGTCATAATAACAAAATGGCGACTGAGTTTCAAAGTTTGTAGTGCTAGTGGCGTTTTATTTTTTCCGTTTCTCTGTGATTCACAATTGTCGTATTTTCTATTAAAAACGTATTTAACTGTTTAAAACTTTCTTACCTACATAAATTAAGTAACTTTTTAAAGATTCCACTTTGTTAAAAGTTTCTTTCCATTGTAAGAGTGAAATTGTATAATTATACCATGAGTAATTATGAAGATGATCAAAGTGAGGATGGTGAACTAGCACGTAGTCCTGTACAAGATGAGATGGATTTTAGGTGAGTTAATCTTCTGCAATAACTTTTTCATTATGAGTAAGATAGAAGAACCTAGGTTATATTGATCGAGTGATTGCGTATTTCATGTTTCTTTCATTGGTATATTTGATGTTTTAGTCTATCTGATGATGATCGAGACAACGCAGATTCTTTAGTTATAAAACCACCGCAAGCCGTTATTCGTTCTCATCGAGATAAAAGAAGTCATAAACGTTCTGCCAAAGACAGATACAAGGAAACAACTCGTAAGGAAAAAAAGCACCTTTACAGGTTAGTATAAAATACTATAGATAAGTATGTCGAATAAGTTAGAAATCATTCATATTTTATGTATACTATTTTATTAATATCAATCATATTATTTAAGGTCTGACTTGCTCTGGGGATGTACAACAAAATATTTATTTTTTCAACAGGGAACGTGATAAATCGGATAAACAGAAACGTGAATTTAGTAAGGCATTAGAACGTGACGATATACCTAAAGATTATTATAGAGAGAAACAATATTATCGTGAAAAAGAAGTTTACCGTGAAAAAGAAATGAGGGAGAAAGAAGTTTACAGGGAAAGAGAGATTAGGGATAAGGAAATTTATAGAGAAAAAGACATGTACCGAGAAAAGGATCCCTATAGGGAAAGGGAACATTATAGAGAACGGGAGGTTTACAGAGACACATCTTACAGAGAGGGTGGTAGACCTAAGGAAGCTTATAGGGAAAAGGAAATGTATAAAGATAAAGATGTACAAAGGGAACGGGAAATGTATATAAGTCGTGATCGTCAATATAAGTATGGTGATGTTGAAAGAAAACGTGTGGAACCTGATAGAATAGAAAATAGATTAAGATTATTAGCAGATGATGGAAGAACCACTCAAAATAATGAAAAAGAAAATAGAGATAAAACATCAGGTGATAAGGAATTAGAAGATTTAAGAAGTAGATTGCTTAGCAAAAGAATTTCAAAGGAAATGCAGAACCAGGAGACCACAAAGAAACATATTGATTATGATAAAGAAAGTAAAAAACATGTGGACTATGAAAGGGAAAGAAATTCAGA
This sequence comes from Philaethria dido, assembly GCA_033558755.1. NCBI lineage: Eukaryota > Metazoa > Arthropoda > Insecta > Lepidoptera > Nymphalidae > Philaethria > Philaethria dido. The sequence goes on along the minus strand of JAKGSA010000211.1, from coordinate 899,922 downwards.
TCGCCATACTTCACTTGACAAGCATCAACAAGAAAGAAGAAAGAGGCTATTGGAAGCAGGTAAAATAATATGATAACAACTATTATATACTATACTATATGATATACTATAATCTTTATTAAAATGTTATATTTTAAAATAATAATTCTTATTTATGATTTGTTTAAGCATATAAAAGGGTTTGGTTGTCTGAAATAGTTTATGTAAAGTGCTTTCATTCATATTAGGTTGCTATACTGCACCAAAAAAAATTGTTTTAGGCCCTGAATGGGTTGAATATTATATATATTCAATGTTTTTGTTATTTGTTTTATTAGAACGTGAAATGGTTAAAAGAAAACATGAGTCCCGTATAGAACTTGAAGCTCGGCGTGAAGATCGCAGACGTCGTGGTAAGAAAAGGTCTGTTTCTCCTGAGGAGGCATCCAACAAGAAGAATAAGACTGATCATTCCCCTCACTATGGGGACTCAGTTGTAACTGTATCAGATGCTAGTGATGTTGAAATGAAAAGTGATTCACCTCACTCTGAACCTGAAGAAGGTAAACAAATTAATTAGTTTCACATATTTTTTAAAACTATATTTTACCTGTATTTTACTTTTAGTAAATATATATGATTGATTTATTTTGCAATAATTAAACATATTTGTTATAATAATTTAGCAGGGTATAAGTGGAAAGTTTTATTGTATCCTAAAAAATCTGTGTGTAAAAGAAGAAGGATATATGTCTAGCAATGCCAGAAATATCTCTCTTAATACCAACCTTACCTATAGCTTGTAGTAAAATTACTGCTTTTTGTTATTACTATTATAGTTTTTTTTAATAGTATCAAATATTGATTTTAAATAAGTTTATTAAGTGAACAAGTAGAAAAACATAATACTGTTTATAAAACTGGTAATAATGACGAAAGTTTCCATAAGAACATCTTTGAGATTTATTTTTTTACTAATAATGTAAGTAGGTGTCAGTGAAATTAATTCCAGTAAATTTATGGATTACAGGTGAACATACTAATTCAGACACAGATGAAAGCACAGATAGTGACTCAGAATCAGATGTGGATTCTAAATCTGCAGATGAAAATAGGGATGTGAAATCAGACAAAGAGCATGAAAAAGATGCAGTAGACGAGGTTCAGAAGTCTAGACCAAATTCCAAGTCTCCAGTATCACCGAAATCAATTCATAGAAGTCCATCATCACATGATTCTGTGAGGTAGTCAAATATATTTAATTATACAATGACTGTAACTTCTTTAAGTTAAATGTTGACAACAAAGTTATTTTTTACATTATTTCTGATATTAATGAAAATTTTAGGTCACATTCAAGATCAAAAAGTAGAAGCAGATCACATTCGTTTTCACCTCCTCCACCAGGTGAAAATGGAAAAGTAAATATTGAAGAAGAAAAGACGCTAGTAGATGATGAGGAAGCAAAGCTTAGGGAAGAGGCTATGAATGCGTTACCTCCGTATTATCCCGCTTTACAGGTATTTACTTCTTTTTTTACTTAAGCATATTTTAACAAGTTGGACTATTTGTAGTTTCTGTTGTAAACTATGAATAAATTGTATTTAGCTAAAAGAGTAAGGTGAATTAAACATGAAATAACTGTTCTTGGAACATCAAACTATGTGTAAGTCTCATAACATTTTAGTATTAGCTGTTTATAATAACTTAGTAAAGTGACATGCTATTATTTGGTGTGCTAATGTATATTAATTTATAGGGATGTCGATCTGTTGAGGAGTTTCAATGTCTCAATAGAATTGAGGAAGGCACATATGGAGTTGTTTACAGAGCGCGTGATAAGACGACAGAGGAAATAGTCGCTCTAAAACGACTTAAAATGGAAAAGGAAAAGGAAGGATTTCCAATTACGTCATTGCGGGAAATCAATACTTTGCTCAAGGTAGGCTTACAATATCATTTATTATTAGTTCTAAGCTCACTTGAGCCATCGTGCTGCTTTAATGCACACACTTTGAAGGTATTCATGATTATCTCTGTTTCCTTTTCTCTCCTTGTGCAGCTCTTGGAGCCATGAGCTGCTTTGCACTCGATGGCTCTTGTGTGAATTTCACAAAATTAATGCCTTGTATTTTATTCCTACAGGCCCGGCACCTCTTACCTGAAGAGGGTAGTGCTAGAGGTGTGACCCAATTGCAAGGGTTAACAACTTCGATACACGGGCGGGCCTAAGTATCTTATAAGGGATTTATTCCAGGGGAAAAATACTCAAATGTTCTCCCCTTCAAATTAATTATTCATTGAAAAGTAATTTCTTTTTCGTAAATTTCCTCAAAACTATCAACACCGAAGGTTTTCTGAAATGGCAATACAAAAATTATTTTATATACCATCAAGCTAATATACAAGAACGTCACCAGGTCAACATCAAAGAAGGTAACTTTGTAGAGACTAAAGTACTCCTATTCGAACGACATGTATTGAATACAATTGAGTACAGAAGTGTAAAAATTTAGACATAATATCATTAAATTAATTTAGAGCTAAATATTTGATCTATTATAAAAACATGACGATTTTGATCACTAACTTTCCATAGGTATTATGTTTAAGGTTATCAACTGAAGTTTTTATACTTATATAAGTTATATTTTTATCTAATATGGATACATATACAAAAACAAAGTAGTTTAATTTTTAAGAATTATAACATTATACTGTACTTAGAGTGTAATATCTGTTAAATCTCAAAAAGAGAGTATTTAAAATTTTCATACCATAATTTTAAAATCTATCATGACTTTAATATTAGTAGTTTTAATTAATATTTATTTAGTTTGCTACAACCCATGGTCATTGCCTTTTTGTAGTCCATTATATTATGGTCCTTTTTAAATATTTTTTCATTTATGTGTCTAAATAGTCTGATGCATGAATTTCATTTGAATTGAGAGACATGCCATATGTTATATGAATAAAAAAATCATTAAATGCTTAATAAAAATACGTATGAAAAATTGACTTCTTGAATCATGCAAATTGTCTAAATCAAATATGAAACCGATTTTTTTCTTCTTTTTTTTTAACTTCGCTTTTTTTTTAACACGCTGTATGCCGCATACAGCAGGGTAGGCAGAGGGAACCAGAGAATCTAGTGCTAAGGCACTCCATTCTTTTTCAACAATTCCGTTCCCCACTTTATTAACAACGCCTGTCGTGGCGCAGAGGCACAAGCGTGCGACTGTAAACGCGACAGGTTGTGGGTTCGATTCCCACTTCAGGAAATGTAAAATTTAGTATTTTCATTTCTTGGGTTTGGTAAAAAGGCAAAGCGCGGCGTTGAGTTTCGCCATTCAACACGCAATGCCTCAATTCGGCGGAAACCGAATTTAAAAATACAAAATAATTATTAAGCATACAAACAATTAAAGTCATAAAAATAATTACTTAATTTGATAAACTGCACAAAAACGGCTTGTTTCTATTTCACATATAATATTACCTCAAGGTCCTATTACGACTGTGCTACTGATTAGATCGTATATCTATCTATATAGAATTAAAGATCATATTGGCATTAGTTTTAGTCAATATATTTTTTAACCACATATTATAGACTCATTTTGAGTAATGAAGATTCATATTTAAATACACTTTATTTAAAAAAAGAACAAACACATATGTGGACTTTTTTAATAAAATACAATAACATTAAAATATACATATAATAATTATTAAAAAAATATTTTATATTGTATGATTTATAAAAGTAATTCATCATCTGTTGATTCACAAATAGAGTACAGTTACAGACTGCAACAAATGAAATAATTTCTATTAACGTCTAAGGCGCAGAGACACAAGCGTGCGACTGTAAACGCGGCAGTTTGTGGGTTCGATTCCCACTCCAGAAAATGTAAAAGTTTAGTATTTTCATTACCTGGGTTTGGTAATAAAGCAAAGCGCGCCGTTGAGTTCCGCCACTCAGCACGCAATGCCTCAATTCGGCGGAAAGATGGGAACGGAGTGTCTTAACAATTGGTTTTTAGGTTCCCTCTGCTTACCCTGCTATATGCGGGATACAGCATGAAGCTAAAAAAATAAAAAAATCTATAAATTCATATTGCAAGTATTTCGATAATTATAAAATATTTGCGATATTATTTCCTCTTCATAGAAATGAATTTATTAAGTGGGATGACTTGCTTTTGTTTTCAATATTTTTATGAATTTGTTTATATGACCTTTGCGAAAAGATAGTGGTCACTAAAGTCACATGTCTTTATGAAATCATAAGTTTTGATTATTGCTTGATACGAAATTAAAGTATTTTTTTTTATTTTTACTAAAATGCAATGAACATTTTTCCATAATTTGAGGCTACTTGCTAGAAGAAATAGAATTTTTTACTATGTAAAAGTTTACGAATACTTTATTAATTTTAATTTTTTAAATTATTTTTATATTTTATATATATATATTTTTGAACTGAAAACTTAACTTTAGTCGCATAGGACATTTTTTGAGACTCGCGGAAAAACTCGCGACACGTAGTTAACCGGCATCTTTGTATATATTTGTGGTCATTTATTGGAGCCTGGAACCGCACTAATTATACTTATCATGTAATGATTACAATGTGTTCATTTAGAAATATTTAATGCACAAGAAAATATGTCCTGACATTTAAAAAAAAAATAATAGTTAAAAATTTTCAATTCTATCAGCACATTCGGAATGTCATTTATTAAGATCTTCAGACGCGTAATTATTTTATTATAAAAAAATTCGTCATGTTTTTATAATATATTTATTTCATTTTTTTATTGGTCTAAAGATATATTTTTTTATTCCATAACTGTAAATTAATATTAAATATTGTTTTGTGTTAATACAAAATTAGATGGAGTTGTAATGGCGGGTTTTCTCGTAAGGTGAATGTGTGTGAGTAGTTTATTATACGTAATGGTTAAAACACATATCGAGTACATTTTATATTTTTATATATGATTTAACTGTTATTTTTAGTTTTTGATTTATTAACAACTGTCAACTACATGAGAGAGTGCTGGTTAGCGTTAAGCCCGTACAAAAGTACATATTTATTTTAATTGTGTGCAATAAAAAAAATATAAATAAATAAGTAACTACTTAGCTGCGTAAATTGTCAATATAAAAAAATACAACATAAGAGGCGGCTCACTATGTGAATATGTCTTTTTATCTAAATTATTTAATCGTAGACTAAATATAAAGAGAACAATTTTTATTGAGGTCAACTTTTGCTAAATTAAATATTGCACGTTCCTTTACGTTAAATATTACTTAAATTATGAGTGTCTCATAAATTGAATGTCCATGATCCCTTTGTATAGAAAAGATTGTTTACCGTTTCTCACATTTGACATTTACTTTGAATAGTACGTAAAATTTCTAAAGAAAATGAGCAGCTACATAAAGTATTAGATTTCATTCATCGCTTTTATTGCTTTGAAAACGGCTAAACTTATCTATAATATTCAAATGAAATAAAAAAAACACCGGTATATATAAAGTAAAGTAATTTCGTGTAGTATCAGTGGCGAGGCAACCATACAAGACGATTCCCACCGGTTTGCCTTAATTTTTAAAATACAAGTAGAACAAAACAATAATACAATGAGATTTAAAACAAAAGGTTGCCAGAAAAATGTTGGGTATAAAATTGCAAAAAAGAACTTAAATCCTATATCGGCTTTCCAAATATACCGGCTAAATTTTCCGGCTTGTCTAACTAAAATTTTCACCCCTCGTTTTTTAGTTTTTTTAATATTAACGAACGTTATAATTATCCCAACGAAGTTGGAAATAACTATAATTTTTAATAACTAAGTAATTTAAAAATTAAAGTATCATGATGTGTATGACAATTTGAAAGTATTAAATCAGACAGACCTAGACCATTTAATATATTAGATAGAAAATTATTTATGTTCTTTTCTATTTTTACAATATATATGTATATATTAATTATTTTAACTTAACTGTAACTTTATTTATATATTGAGTATTTATAAGTATTAACTTTTTATTTAATGGTAATCACTTTCAAAATCTACTGTATTGTGCACTTGTTTCAAATGCTCCGATCAAAAAAAAAATAATCTTTTAAAATTATTAAAATGATTGTATTAAGTTTCATTGTAATGCCTATTACACTATAGAGACTAATAAGTAACATGTGTAATTACAAAATATTATTATATAGTATGTTATCTTAAAACTTATATAACGAATTTGTTGGTTTGCAAGAGCAAAATTAATTAAGAAAAGTAAATACACTTTGCTAAATGGCATGTTACAATCTTCTTGTGGATTCGATTACCACTCGAGGGAATTATTATATTATTTTTATTTCCCCCCTCTGGTAATACAAAGCGCGCCATTGAGGCAGGAAGTGAAAAAAGGAGTGTTTTGATACTAGGTTCTCTTTGGTTATTAACCCGACAACAGTGAAGGTGGAAAAATCTATAAATAATTTATCTCAAAAAAAAAAGTTATTAAAAAAATAATTTTGTTACAATGTTACTTTAGGGTACTTACATTACATTGGATCATTGAGTATTTTGTGTCCAACCAATATTGTTTTAGCTTAAACATGCTAAAAATTGATGTGCAGCGCAATTACAACCCTTTCATGCGTTAAGGCAATGTGTAAAATATGATATGCCTTATATAGCTTGTCATCTTGGTACATGCTTCATATAAAAATGCTTTCATAGTATTTATAATTACATATAATATGTATAAATAACGCTTACAACTGTTCCTTGTTATAAAAATTAATATTCCAGGTTCCTGTTGAAATTTCAATTTCAATTATTGATGTTTGTGTTGGAAGAAATAAACATTATTTTAATTTATTTTCTTTGTAACAGTAATATTATTATATATAGAGATTTTGAACATATAGTAATTATAGTAATATAGTTATAGCTTATGTTGAAATTTTAAATATTTTAATTTATAGTAGGTAAACTATATAAAGACACATTTTGTATTGCCATATCAGAACTAGCGGTGTCCATAGATTATTCTTTATAAAAAAATATAGCTGGGAGACATATGTTAATCTTAAGAATTTAAACTTAAAAGGCTTTAATTTTGTGCTGATTGTCCCATTTACCACCAATCTTACCGATAATTCTGTTGTTCATATTTTTTAACATGATCATTATTAATAATCCTCTCACTATTAATAACTTCTAATACATCTAGGAAAAGAGTTTGTTTATTATTGAATATTTATGACTACAATATATCATGGCCGATATTATATTTTGTTTTATTATATGCATATCTAAATAATTTTATGATGAAATGAATAAAGTTCTGATTAACATAATTTTTTAAAGTATAATACTGATTGATTTCTTAAGAAAAAGTTGCATAGAAATATATTTGATGACAAATATCGATGTACTCTGATTTATAGTTTTGATAATTATATTTAAATGTAAATAAACACCTATATATTTATACCTATGAATAATGTGTTGCTTTCTTGCTGTACGAAAGAGTATGATTGTGTCAAATTTGTATAGTGATGAAGGGTATATATTTGAAATTTTATATATAATTGAAGTGTACACGTTTTGTTAAGAAATTGTTGTTTTAAATTTTTTTAGTATGTAACATAATTTATATGCAATTACAATTTTTTAATGGCTATGATATATGGAGAGTCTAAATAATTTGAATTGAAACGTAAAATACAAGATAGACGGAGGTTATTATCGTAAAATTCAATATCTTACTAAATATATTTTTATAACTTGTATTTGTATGCTGATGAAATTATATATATGGTATTGAATGATTGATTGAAATTATATATGAAATTACATATGGTGGATTTTATGGGAATCATCTACTATTTTATGCAATTGATTGCTTTCTTTGTGATAGTATGTATTAAGTATTTATATATAAAATGATATTTTCATACGTTTGTATATGGAAAATGTTTGGTAGCTGTCAATTCCATATGAATAGATTATTTGCACATAGTTTTCATGATTCTCCATTCATTAGGCATTCTGTTGTGTACTGGAAATGTTAAAATATTACTGTTTCAATATGAGGCATTATATTTAGAAACAAATTAGGTTAAACAAGTTTGATAAATACATAGTAGATGGACTTATAGTTAGTCATTATGGTCACTATCACAAATTCCCGCTTAGTTGTAACTTGGCTTGTAAATTATTATTGTATATAAACCAAGTTACAAACGCTACGTAATTTATTTTTGCAGTGATATAATGGCTCAATATTTTTGTCAAGTATATTTGTATTGAAAATAGTTATATACAGTAGGACCCGGATATAACGAGATTCAAGGGACCGGCGATACTATGTCGCACTAACCGGATGACGCACAAAAAGGCCGGATTTTTTCTAAATTATTTAGTTTGTTATTAATTCTTAATATTTGTCATAACAAACAACAAATTTTTGTCTTTTATTTATTATTTAGTCTGTTAGTTAGGTTTGTTTTGACAAATATTTGTTCGGTAGTGAATAAGTCACTTGGTTCTTCAATTGTAAAATATTGCTTCACGAAACTGAATTTGTCGTGCTTTTTTATAAAGCACGAGTGGTAATTTTATGTGACAATTACTTACTACGACTTACGCGCGCCAACAAGGAGAAGTGAACCGCGCATGGTTAAGTTGGTATAGGTCCTAGGTATTTATGCGAAGGATATGTGAACAAAAGACCCGCCCGGTTAAAACGACACGTAATCGTTTTAACCGGGCGAATGATAATTATCATAAATGTTGGTCGCGTAAACCAGAGTCGCATTAAACTTAGTATCCAACTATGAAACCTAACTAGAGGTTTCATAATTGGATACTGAAGTTGAGGTTATCGTCGCTAAAAGCGGTTCGTAGTTATAAGCGAAGTCGTCATATTTGGATTCTACTGTATTGTTTTTTTTTAATTATATTTAACTTGTTTTTTTATAAAATATGATATAATTGTATGTTTAAAAATTATGTAATATTTTAATGATTAAAAAAAATAATTATTTTTATACAATATATATACTGACAAAAGTAGATTCATTAATATGTTTAAAGAGGATATATGACGAAAAATTGTTTTGTTTTTCCTTATGTACATGCTTGTCCACAGTAACAAGGTCTTAACGTGTGGAATCATGTTCATAAGATATATGCATTTTTTACAGTTTATAGTATTGGTGATTCTCCATAATACACATGCTTGTAATGCCTTTGTAAGGTGATTCAAAATTAATTTTAAATTTTCCATGCAGTTTATATTAGGAATTTGTGTTTTCAATTATTTTACGTTGTCTAAAATTATTTTTGTCGGATATTGAGTTTTATGTTAAGTATTGAAGACGAAGTATTGTAAAATAAAAATTTCACGAAATTTTTAGCAGTCATTTGGCAAGTTAATAGACATATTTTAATCACTATACATGTCTTAAAGTACATGTCACATTAAACATTCATACACAATTATTTATTATTGTTTAACAAATATGAATATATCTGTTTTTTTATAAAATAAGCCGATACTCGTGGTTTTCTGTGAGTTCTCGTGGTTAATACTATAAGATTTTGTTCCATTTCTATGGCTGACAAGTCGCACATTCTATTTACGTGTTGCAGGGCCAGCACCCTAACATCGTCACGGTTCGAGAGATCGTGGTCGGCTCTAACATGGACAAGATATTCATTGTTATGGACTACGTCGAGCACGACCTCAAGAGTCTCATGGAAACCATGCGCGGAAAGAAACAAGTATTTTTGCCAGGTTTGCAATCTTTTTTAAAAGTGATGTGATGAATAGCAAGTGTACATAAAACATGTGCTTCGAAGTGTCTGATACATCAATGTCCTTAAATTGTATTTTAATATCAAATGTAATTTTTCAGGTGAAGTTAAATGCTTAATGACCCAGTTATTGAGAGCTGTCCATCACTTGCACGATAATTGGATATTACACAGAGATCTCAAAACTAGTAATTTACTATTATCACACAAAGGAATTTTAAAGGTAAATACTTTTCTACTTGATTTATTAGTTATTTGATTGAAATAAAAATTATATTGAAAGAATGTAATATTAATGAATTTTCATTGCAGGTGGGCGATTTTGGGCTCGCTAGAGAGTACGGTTCTCCTTTGCGACAGTACACGCCCATAGTGGTGACGCTGTGGTACCGCGCCCCCGAGCTGCTGCTGTGCTGCAAGGAGTACTCTACGCCTATCGACATGTGGAGTGTGGGTTGTATATTCGCCGAATTCATCAGTATGAATCCATTGTTTCCTGGAAAGTCTGAAGTTGATCAGCTGAATAGAATTTTTAAAGTACGTTTTTATTTGCAGATTTTTTTTCTGTATTATTACAACACTAAAATATATGAATTTATAACAAAACATTTTTTTTAGGATTTAGGTACACCCTCGGAGCTACTGTGGCCCGGGTACAAGGAGCTACCCGCCGTGCAAAAAATGACGTTTGCGGAACATCCGTCGGGCGGTCTGCGTCAGCGCATCGGGTCAGATTTGCTCTCCGAGTCTGGACACTCGCTGCTGCAGGGCTTCTTAACGTACAATCCCGCTAGGAGATTGACAGCCGATACCGCTTTGGAGCACGCATATTTTAAGGTAAGATTTATATTCTCCGTTATTATATAATAATTACAGACAATATAAATATAAAATAGTGATATAATCATATTTATATGTTATTTGAATTTTTAAGTAGAATAAAACTTTATTATATATTATAATAAAGTTGTAATTCATGAACTTATTATTAAAAATATATATATTAAAAATATTATTAGTCCGACGATTTAGACTTTTCTAATGTTTTTAATAAATTAAAAATGTATTTCAACCGTTAACGTTTGTTAGTTCTATATAGTCTGGTCATAAGGTGTGACAATATAATTTGTCGTCCACAGGAGCACCCGGTGGCGATCGAGCCCGCGATGTTCCCGACGTGGCCCGCCAAGTCGGAGGGCAACCGGCGCACCACGCACAGCCCCAAGCCGCCCGCCGGCGGCGCCGCCTACGCGCAGTACGCGCGCGCCGACTCCGACGAGACGCTCGGCTTCCACGTGCAGAACCGCTCCCTCAACGTCGCGCCCGGCTTCTCCCTCAAGTTCTAGCACACGATGAACCTCACCCTGACCTGACCGCTCACTGCCTTCTTATTGACACGCTGCGTGTTGAGCATTACAACTCAAACCAGATTAACGATGAAGGCTACTGCAGAATACATATATTGTTATCGATAACTTTTTAAATATAACGAGATCAATACAGACAAAACTAAGTTGTTAATAAGACGTTCTGTTAATGTATACCTGTTGTTTGTGAGATGGTTAGAGAATATATTTGAAAATAATGGTGCGATAATACATATAATTTTTGTCCAATCTTTCGTATTGTATTTAAACTATCAGTATAAACATCCAAGTTATGTGCAACTAGAATGCTAAAATATGTTCTTGTATCAACTAGGATACAAGAACTATTAAATTATACTTGAGCGTGCGATTGAAGTGTACAAAATCACAGAGTATGGATTGCAAAATATTTATTAAAAGATATATATTTTTTACTTGAACTTAGCATTCTACTTTGCCACATTCATTTATTTCTTTTTTTCACATCTATTAACATAATAAAAGAACTGTGTTCATTTCATACAATATACAAATTATTCCTATTGTACAATGTTTAATACACATTATTTTTTAGTCAATGTTAGCTCAAGCCATCATAAACCTATGTCAAATCAAAGCTAAACTTATAGATATAATTGTACTTATTTAAAATAATTAAATTAAATAAAAAAATGTAAGAGCTAATAAGTGAAAAGTAAAAAAAAAGAAAGAAAGAATTTATTTGTTCTTAAAATAATGTTTAAATATTTTGAAAACATGAGAGATACACATTGCAGTATTTCAATCATTTTTTTATGAAACCTATTTGTATGCAGAAATTTTGGCATATTTAAAAATAATGTATAACCTCTAACTACTAAATGTTTGTAATTAGAAAAAATGTAAATATTTCATCATAAAATTGAATAGAGAAACACGAAAGGGCTAGTTTTAGAAATAATATGGTACAATATGTTTTGACAAAATATATATTTTATTGATTTTGCTGATCCTTGATCCTTGATGTTAGTAAGTAAAAATATTTGTTCTATATAAATGTTTTCAACGTCCAGCTTCCATCAAATCTTGCGGGAAACCCAACAGTGAATTGATTAGATCACCATTGCGCTTCCAATTTTGGTGATCATTATTGTTGAATTCGTTCGATGTTACGAATACTTTTCTATTCATGCTTCGTTTATATGGTTTTCCCAACGAATATATATATTGAATATACTGGAATAAAAAAATATGAAAAATATGAAAACGTGTAAGCCAAGTATATTTTCATTTTAATTTTGATAGTCATCTGATGTTGATTGGTTTTGATACTTTTTTTTTGCTTCACGCTGTATCCCCCATAGTATGGTACGCAGAGGGAACCAGAGAACCTAGGGTTACACTCCGATTTCTTTTAACATTTCCGTTCCCCAATTTCCGCAGAATTGAGACATTGCGTGCTGAGTGGCGGAACTCAATGCCGCGCTTTGCCTTGTTACCAGAGCGAGGAAATGAAAATACTAAACATTATTTAATATTTCCATTTCCTGGAGTAGGAATTGAATCCACACTGTCGCGTTTACAGTCGCATGTTTCTGCCTCTGCGCCACGACAGGCCTCTACTTTTGGTACTTATTTGATAGAAATAAATATTAAAATGTTATATTCATTTTTTTATATAGACACGTTCACGGCAGCTTAGTTAGTTCCGGGTAGTTGAATTTTCGATGTGATAGCGTGACTAATAACACACGCGTATCAATCTCTTGTAATAATTAGTCGCCTACAACTTTTACTAAAATGAATAAACTACGCAATAGTATTGATCTTTGCCGAAATGTAAATTAAAAAACAATATCCATGTGGGTGGTTATGGATTATAGAAAAAAAGTTATTTGACTGTGATAAGATTGTGTCTTTTTATAATATTGCTTCGTCAGGGCAAATATTGCTTCGTCAAAATATATGCAAATATATTAATTTATTTAGTTTGTCTTGATAAAGTGCATCCCACATACTTCACAGTATGGGTGTAAAAATTAGAGGAAAGATAAATAAATTGCAAATTAATATTTTAAAGGGTAGGCAGAGGGAATCTGAGCACCTAGTGTTATGACAGTCCGTCCCCCACTTAATATTCAAAAAGTGATTTGATTTCTTAGATGGTAAATAAATTATTAAATACATCGATTTCAACCAAATCACTTTCAAATGAAAGTGTATTTAAATAATATAACATAGAGAAAACTTAAATTTAAAAATGGCTACCGAATAGTTTCAATTTCATGTTATCCACTCATTCACATCTGATACAGATACTATGTCAATAAAAAAAAATATGACTTAAATTGACAAACTCCTTTAGTTTTATTAATAATATCATCCTTACTTATAATATAAATGCGAAAGTAACTCTGTCTGTCTGTCTGTTACGCTTTCACGCCTAAGCCACTGAACCAATTTTGATGAAATTCAGTATGAAGGTAGAACTGAACTTGGGAAAGGTCATAAATATTTTTTATCGCGAAAAAATTTTTATAAAAAAATATTTTTATTTTTTATATATTTTTTTCGACAAATAATCTAGACATTGGGAAAGTCTATATGCTACTCCTTATACGTCGCGCGATAGAGCCGAACTCCACGCGGGCGAAGCCGCGGGCGGAAAGCTAGTAAAATATATTTTTTTAAATAATATACTTTACAATCTGCTATTATTATGAACAAGCCAGAAAAAGTGCAATATTATGGTAAAACGACTTATATGGTAATTTTAATATACATAGAGTGGAATTACACTATCTAAAAAAGGCAATCATCAAGTGTCGTCAATCCAAATTGTTGTCTTATCTTTTATGTACATAGTATCTAGATTAGAATTCTGAAATGAGAGTTATAATTATTATGTCTAATTTCTTGTACTTTTCCTTGGGCACGAACAGTAAATGATATTTTTATAGAGACAGTCTTTGCGCAATGCGTCAGACTGAAAATGTGATTGGTTTTGGGCTTGATTCTAAATAGAAGAGATGCTCAGCTCAGCTCAGACGGAAAGTGGAGAACGGGATGTGTTATACTAGGTCTACTTACTACCCTGTCGAGGTTGCAATGCGAAAAAAGCGTAAAGTTGTTTTTTATATTTTATACATAGTATTATATTTACGCAAGTTTGCACGCGGGAGAGCGACATACATATAAAAATATCAGTTCTATACGCTATTAACAAAGTATGAGTATGTAATACGCGATTATATTTATTTATTTATTTTATTTTCAAATAAATTTTAATAAAGTCAGTTTATTTGTATGCAAAGGTCACTAATAACTATTCACCCGATTGTTAGGTATACGTACATTACTTATAAGTTACAAATTAAAACTCGTAACGATATGATGATATTTTAATATAATTTCCATAAAATGTATTTTTCATCTTAACATCGTCAAATCATCTAACTTCCGTTTATTTTCTAAATAATTAAATATTTTTAAATAATAGTAAAAGCAGTATTTATAGAAAAATATCACTCTAATATTCGCAATAGCGACAAGGAATAGTCTTAATAATAACCTACCTACAGTTGATTTAATTTTGATCATTGTCTTTATCGTCTCTTTCTTTGTCGCTGAACAGAATAAAATATTAATCATTCGCAATTAAAAAACAATAGCATCTGCACCTAGTGGAAATTCGAAAAGTTGTTAAATAATATAGTTGTTGTAGTTAAAAAGCTTACCTCTCTGTCACTGTTGGAGAACTTTGGTACATCTTGTAGACTCTGCGTTTGTGAATATGGTTCTATAATCATAGAATTGAATTCATATGCCCAAATTTTATCTGCACTGAACAGAACACTAAGTATCAAAGTGATTTTCAATAGCGCGAGTAAAGACATTCTGAAATAATTTCGTATTATTATAATTAATTTTTTTTTAATAAATTTGGTCCAAAAGTACATTATAATTCTGTCAAAAAGGATACTAGTTATAGAAGAAACTAAGTAGCTTATTATTTATACATTTATATGTTCATTTTGCAAATACGATATAGTTAACACAACTCACTTTCTTTACTTGATGTCAGGGAAACTGGTGCCACGACCGGCGACAGATGTGAAGTGGTGAATCGTATCCCATGGTTACTATACATGGTTACTACGTGGGTGTACAAGTGCTAACATTTAGTACATACGTATTAATACCGAAGGAAGATGTATTTTTTTTTATTTTTTCACACAATTTATTTTATATGTTAATAAGTGAAGAAAATATTTTTGTTCATAGTTGCGCAGCGCAACGCAGCGGTTGTACTTGGCAGAACGATGAAATGAAAATAATATATACGAGAATAAGTATAAACTCTATATAATAATAATAAGTATAATTAATAATAATGGTGGAGACCATTTCTTCAATTCAATTCAACAATTTTGTTAGCGACTGTCGTTGATGCCGTTCTACCACGACTTAATTGAAGTGGGCTAAAATGATCACTGCTTACAGCAGTGGAGCTTCACAAGGAGGCGGCGAAACGTATGTTCTCTTTCGACCTCGCCATCCGCCGAAAGTGACCGGCGCGATCGCCATCTTTTGTCCTAATTCGGCCAGGGCGTGGTCAAGTTTGGGGATGCTGATCGAGCAGACCGCCGAGGGCGTGCACTATTTTTGACATATGATGATAGCAGTTCCTATATAATTTTATTAAGATCTGACCATTACTTTTAGTTCTTCGTAATAATTTTACGTTTTACTGCATTTTATTTGAGGTCGGTTTACTTTCAATGTACTTAACGTACTTACACACTATGCAGGTACTTTAAGTATTTGTATGTATATTTTTAATATGTGATTGTAAATATATAATTTTTCTTACGCTTGTACAAGATAAAAATCTCGTATTGTTCTATTCAACATTTGCTATATTAATAAAAGTTTTTTAATCATAGCCCAATTTATTGAAATAATTTTATACAAATTAGAAATGTTTTAGTGCAATTAGTTATAAACAAAATCAATACAGCAGTTATAGAATATACGTGATTATTATTCGAAAACTTGTTTCTCTTTATTTGCCCGGTAACGCACAGACTGTATTTCATTAAAATGATAAGAAATCAGGCGGTATTGGGCGTGTTATGTATTTTTAAAGCTAGGTAGCACTAATATATCTAATATTAGATGATAATATTTTTAAATGTTTTATTGCGCAATAATTTGCAGAAATATTTGATAAAGTACAAAAAGTAAGTATAAGATAAACATAATAAAAAAATATAAGCACGTAAACTTTTATTTATTTTCCAATGTCACAAAATGTTTCATAATGTTGTGCCCAGTGTTGAATTTCTTGAAGCTGGAAAAGAACCGCACTCTTTGAGGTTCCACCTTCACTTGTGTATTGTTCTACACTTGCTTCAAACGAAAACAGTTTTCTTAATTCATCTTCAGTTCCAAATTTTGGGCTAGTAAAAAAATGACGGCTCCATTAATATTGTTGCAGTAGTTATTCGATAATTATATTTGGTTGTTATAAAAACAATATAATATGAGAATTTGTAATATATATTTTTTTTTCAAATATAAATAAGATACAGATATCTATAGCTACAGATGTTGATGTTGACGTTTATATACAAAAATAAATAGAGTACTTTTGTGGTGGCACTGAAAGTATATTACAATTTGGTTAGTTATAAGTAGTTCATTATTTAGTAGGTATTATTGTAATACCGGGAAAAATGGCCAAACGAGATCGTATGTGCACATTTTAAATAAGTGACAGTTACGAACATACGATATATTATATTTTTGTTAATCTAATATTTAAAACATATAAATAGTTAATACACACCATATGGAAACGTATTCGTGATACGGTAAGCGTTGCAAGTCTACACCCAACGAGGCAGCGCGGCGTAGAAGAGAGCCCACAAGGTGGTGTGCGTCTCTAAACGGTACTCCCTTGTGCACGAGCGCGTGAGCAAGATCCGTTGCCAACATTCCTGGATCCAATAAGTTTATGCTTCTTACAGCATCTACCTAAGTTTTTGTTAAAAATAGGATATTTATTACTTGTCACCTTAAGTTATATAAATATGTACGTATTTATTTAATAATAATTGTTGATATCAATTATATAAAATACTACTTTTAATAGAAAATGGATTGAGAATATTCAGAACTTTTTCAAAATAAAATATTTTATTATATAATATTTAAATATGTAATAATAAATTACTACTAAGTTTTGTGTGATTAAGTATTGAACAAGCGAGCTCTTACTTTCATAGTGCTGATGGTGCCAGTAGTGACTTTTAGACAATCAATCAATTTATCATAACATCTAAACAGAATTTCTTTGTCAGATTGTAGATCTTTATTATAAGTACTGGGCAGGCCTTTCAATACGCAACTGAACGAAAATGCATCCCCCAACAAAAGTGCAGCTGCTCCACGCACAAGCTCTAAGCCGTCGGGGTTTCTTTTTTGAGGCATAAGGCTGGATCCAGTTGAAAATTGGTCTGAATGTTGAATTATACTAAACTCTTGAGAGCTAAACATTATTAAATCTTCCGCCAATCGGCTAAGATGCAAGCCACACAATGACGCCCAGTTCAGAAATTCCACTAAAAATAAGTATAATTATTTTTATTTGAAAATGTGCTGATGTTATTTATAGGTAAAGATTAGTTATCACTTAGTTTGTAATAAACGATAAACTCAATTATAAATACCTATGTGGTCTCTTGAGCCAACAGCGAACATAGAGTTAGGAGTAGCAATGTCGAATCCAAGACTCTTGGCTAATCTAGCTCTGTTTATAGATAACGCGCAACCTGCGATGGCTCCACTACCAAGTGGGCACATTAACAAACGTTTTTTTTGTTCCTCCAGTCTTATAACATCATCGCGAAACATCCAAACATAACTAAAGGCATTTAAATACATTTGAATTGTATTATAAAAGAGTAAAATTAAAAATTTCAGCATTTAGTACATAAAACTTTCTTTACCTTAGTAAAAAGTGACTCCAGCGAATTGGTTGTGCTCTTTGTAGATGGGTATACCCTGGAGCTATAATGTCTATTTCATCACGTGCTCTCTTTGATAATACCTTTTTAATTTAAAATAAAACCATGTTTTATAATTATTAATTTATCAAAGTAGACCTAGAGAATCTAGTGTCAAAAGCTTTTGTCTCTATGCTCTCCGCGTTTTACCCGAATGTAAGAAATAGGGTGTTATTGGCGGCATTCAATGCCGCTGCTTTGTGTTACCAGAGAGCGGAAATGAAAATAATCGAACCCACAAACACAACCGTTGCGTTTACAGTAAGACGCTTTCCCACTGCGCCACGATGACCTCTGACCTATTATTCATTTATTATTTAAATATATTTCACGCGTATATTTAAAAAATATGCTTATACCAAAATGAGACGCAATAATTCAGTGTGTGCTCCTTTCATTGACGTTAACATCCATAATTTCGTATTAGTAGCGGACTGATCATTTCGGCTTCTTCCCGTGTGCAGGCGTAAAGCAGACTCGCCAGCATAGTTTCTCAACCGTCTTTCTACAACAGAGTGAATGTCTTCCTCGGGATCATTTAGACGCCCATTAGCCAGATCTCTTTCTATATCTTTTTCTACCTACGAAAGTGAATAAAGATATACTTATAAATGTAACAAAAGATTTCGTAGAAGGTAGCTACTTAAAAGTGAGCTTGTTGAATCGTTGCTCTGATAACTCAATTGATAATAATTGTAATTCTTGCTAGTTGCAAATAGCAAGATTTTATTTAGGATTTCAAACTAAGGTTAATTATAATGGTTTAAATATTAATTTTGAAGACTAGACTAATACATAATAATTATTGCAATAATTTTCCCAAGTCAAAAATATATATATGTTACATATAAAAGCCATACAGAGAAAGACTGGTACGGAAATGTAAGTGTGTTTTCGTCACTTAAAAAATGAAGGCAAGATCAAAAAAGAAACGGGACAGTATGTGATGGTACAAGGCCGATTTTCTTAAGCATCGTAAAAGTGACCTCTTATTCTAAATTATAGGTGTCCTTATTTTTTTATGTAGTAAACAGCCCTCGTTCTGTATATAGTCTAAATACAAAAGAAATAAAATTTCTGTTTTGTTACTAACATAGAAACAAATGTAATAAAAACTTACTTTATCCAGTCCTATTTGTATTGCCTCATTGTCATCTTTAGATAAATATCCGCTTCTATGCAATTCTTCTGCCCAAGCCTTACTTCCTTTTATATCTTCTCGAAATAAGCGTGAGTCTATGCTGAGTGAGTCATTAAGACGTCTTAACACTGCCGAAGGTTCCTCTTCAAAACAGCCACCCCATAGTTGATAACGTTCCTAAATATTAAATTCGTAAATTGTAATGCACACTTTTGTTTTAAATTTTTATTATTTTTTTTAATGGAGCTTACTTACTTCCGCCATTAAATACAGATTTCCGAGTTTCTTTTTAGTATTACAACTATATGAAACGCCAAGCCTATATAGCGTATATCGCGTAATTTTATAATGTAAATAAAAGGAATCAAGTTCAGTGTTTGTTGAGAACTGAGATAATATTCTTATGTTTTCACTCTTACTGATAAATGTGGGTCTGTTATATCTGAAGGTGAACGCGGGTCAAACAATGCTAATCAATATTATATTATTTTTAGATATAAGTAGTGTTATTTTTTTTCTAATATCTTTATTTTAATGTATGTGGGGGAATTTTGTACTTTGTTTATATATATAATATTGCGAAATCTAACATTTTTAAAAACAGCATTCAAAATGTATAAGAATTGTTAAAAATATTATTACAATCTTTAAATATATAAAATTTACTAAAACTATGAGCAGCAGATAAGTATAAATACTTAATTTTTGTACTTAATAATCACCGATGAAATTTGACAGGATTAATGTTTTTTTTTTTTGGTGGAAATAAAACGTTCTCTCGCGACTAATTTACTTAGCGTCCGCGCGATCGAACTGAAATTGTTTCTACTTTGTTTTACTTCTTCTTTTTGTCTGAGCAATGCATATAGTTTCTTAAAAATTTAAATGTCCGGACTATCCGGACCTTCCCCTAAAATTGTTTTAATTAACGTTGGCTTTTGTAGTATTATACGAATTAATAACAAGGCAGTGGCCAAGCATCCATATAACATGACTCCCATCGGTTTACCTTTTGTAAATTACAATAAATCAGTGACGGATTTACCATGTTGGGGAGCAAATTAAAAAAATAGAGAAGTTTTAAAAAGTCAAGGGCGGCAAAACCTTAACTGACACAATTCCTGACATCAGGGACGCCAAAAAATCAAGGTCAACAAAAAACAAAAACAAGTTGACGAAGTAAGATGACAGCTGTCAAGGTGTAAAACTGTCAACAGACAGCTTCGAATTTTATGTCTACTTCGTGCTGTCATAAATAAGCACATGTAGGTTATAACAGTTTTTATCTTTATATATTATATTTAACAGTTATTACTATACACAAATAAGTAATATTAAAATATGTATCTAAAATGATATTCGTGTTCATATCGTCATATTTATTTATTTAGTTATTAACCTTTAAATTTATAATTGATGGAGGCAAAAGAATCTATTGATTCAATGGAAGAAGTGAGTAATGAAGTTTGTTTTCCCCAAATTACTCTTTTTGATGTAAAAGTGGACCCTGGCTTGAAAGATGTAGAAGGTGTCGAAATACCAAGACCATTTACTAAAAGTCAAATGCGTAAATGGTTAAAGAAAGTAAGATGGGAAAATAACAAAGCAGGAAAACGTGCTAAAGAGAAAGCTCGTGCTAAAAGAAGGATACGAGAAGCAAGTGCTTCCAATATTGATTTAGGTCCTAGTAGAAAAGTGTTAAAGAGAATGAAATCAGAAAGACCAAAAAGCAAAGTTGGAGTTATAATAGACTTAAGTTTTGATAATTTAATGATTGAAAAAGACAGATATAAAGTTATTAAACAGATTTTAAGATGTTATTCTATAAATAGGCGATCAGAATCACCTTTACAATTTTTTATAACAAGCCTTGGAGAAAAAACGAAAATTGATATGTCAAGACATAATGGTTATGAAAATTGGGATGTAAGTAAGTTTTAAAAAGTACAATTCCTTTTAAATAACACAAGTCACAACACAACAAAAATTTAATCCCTTTTTTCTACTTTGCGTTATATAATATAACCATTAGTTCGTTAATGGTTAATTTAACAATGATAACTTGTATTTTATGATTTTTTTGTTCAGATTGTTTATCATGAAGAAAACTATCTTGATGTATTCCCAAAAGACAAACTATATTATTTAACAAGTGAATCTGATAACATCATTGAAAAGTTTGAAGAAGATACCTACTACATAATAGGGGGCTTAGTTGATCATAACCAATATAAGGTAAGAAGATCCAATCCTTTTTTTTTATTTTCTTAAACTAACCTAAATTGATGGTATATATAAATTTAATATTGCAAAAAACGTTTTGTGAACTGTTATATAGAAGAATACGAGTTCTAATTCTGATTAATAAAATATATTCATTTAATTTATATTGTTTAATTGTAGTAAATGTAAAATAATAATTTAAAATATACTTATTTTTCAGGGACTTTGTCATAAAATTGCTGTTGAACAGGGAATAAGACATGGTCAATTACCATTAAATAAATATGTTAACATGAAAACTCGAAAAGTTTTGACAATAGATCATGGTATGTACACATACCATTAGTACACATTTTCAAAATTTATTATTTTAGTATATTAATTTTATGCAATTATTTCTTAAACACCTCAATGATGCACCAAATGTTATAATATACCTCATCAAATTCTCTAGTATTAAAAAACAATTTAAAATAAAAGAAATATATATTTAATAATTTCAATATTTAATGATCACAGATGGTCAAAATAAAACAATTAGGCATAATTCATTGTCATAAATATTATGATATTTGCTGAAAATAGCATAATTTTATTTTTTACTATTTCTGTTTTGACATGATTATGATTGTTTATGTATATTTATACCTTATATTATTATATAATACTTGTTATGTTACATTTTTATTTTCAGTTTTTGAGATTATTCTCAGAGTTTGTGAAGGAATGTCATGGCAAGATGCACTAATTAAAGTGTTACCTATGAGAAAAGGGGTGCATGCTTTTACGAATCCACAAACAGCCGCTCACCAGTCATAGCAGATGCTTCTTGTGTTAATGGATTAGAGTAGCAATGTATTGACAGCTTTGAACAGAGACAATTATTTAACAATTTAGTATTTATACTGGCGTATTGCTATTACAACAATGTAATAAATTAATATAAATATATTTTGTACATCATTTTATTTTATAATTTAAAGGATTAAATTAATTATAATCTCTTACCATACTCAAAATAAGTTACTTTATGCATACATTATATGTAAAAACATTTAAATATGAATTTTGACAATATTTAATTAGTTAAAAGTTAAATCAAATTGATGATCATGATAATTAATAATCTTACTAATTTATAAATAAAAATCATAAGACCATTCACAAAATGTCCAAATCCCAACATAAAACATATTTTTTATATTATATAAATTTGTGATTCTTCATAAATTGCAAGATATAAGGTAAAATTAAGTCTGCATTATTTAAGTGAATATGATGCGTGCCTGGGAGAAAGTGACATTCAAAATTACTGTTATTTTTTGCAATAATATCTCGCATCTCTACTGAATACTCATCTGCAGCATATGGAGAATCAATTGCTTTTATGTAAAGAGTTGGACATTTTAATCTTTTTATTAGTGTCTCAACAAATTTTTTATCTTCAACACTAAATATAGTGTTCTTTAGTCTAGGATCCCGTGTGAAGTAATATTTATTGGGTACAACACTGGACTCTTTCCCTCCACGCTTGATAAGATGAGGTACACTTTCCATGGCTACTGATTTTGAAGTACCTAAGTGCCATACTTTTATGATTTCTTCCATCGTATATACTGGAGGCTCACCTTTAAACTGATGTACCTTTTGTATCTTTCGTAAAATATTAGGTAAATTCTCTACAAATTGTTTTAAATCATGGTCGTCTATAATGAGACTATCAATAGCTATATAAAATTCGACGTCGTCTGGAAAAACGCACGCGAACCGCATGCCAGCTATGGAGCCCATGGAATGACACAGAAGTGACACTTTGTTCCACTTAAAGTGATCTTTTATCTGTAGTATGAGGCGGGGCAAATCCCATGGGTAATACTGCATCCCTGAATAGAATAATTTTAAATTATACAATTATTTTTATATATAATATACATAGAAGATAAACATGCAGTGAGCAGCTACCATTAAAATGTCTACTTGAAAGATGATTTAAATTTCTGTATATATACAATTAAAACAGATGTTAAAATATTAAAATGTAAGATATTATTGCATAAATTAATTCCCCTAATACATACATTTCTCTAAAAATAACAAAATTACCTAGACTTAATAAAGAGTAGACATTAATATTACAAACTAAGTATTATAAAAATATTAAATAAACAAGAGATGTAATTAATAATTAAGATAGCAGTATTACCGGCTGGAATCCACGAGGAATGTCCATGTCCAGGAAAATCAATAGCTAATATTGGTCGCTTATCGCAAAGTAAAGGTGCAAGTGTGTCCCAAGTTCCAGCATTGTCTTGCCATCCGTGCAAGGCTAGTATGGGCTGTTCATTCTCATTACCCCACAATTTACATGCTAGATGTCCCCATTTCACAGGAATTTGAATCTCTTTGACGGGAACCTACAAAATATATAATATTATTTTAATGAATAACGAAGAATAACTAATTCAGCTTATTTTTTGTTTTTTGGTTAAAACATTTAACTACTTACAGGTATCAATATTTATATATTGTTTATAGTAAGTAAAAAAAAAACAGGTAATATACTTGCAATTACATGCAATGCAAATATAAAGACATAAAACAATTGAATCAATATAATAAATATTTAATACCTATAAAAAAACTTGTTAATTACTATAAAAACACTAATCACTTATTGTACTTTTAATAATATTGAGTGAAGTCAAATATACCTGTGTATGCAGTTTCTTCAATAGTGTATTTGGAAATATCGATCTTATGCATTGTTTATTAGGGTGCACTATTAACGATGAAAATAATTTCCAAGTCATGTTGTGTCACTTTGATACCAATAGCACGTCGACTATCATGGGAGTAATCGCGATAAATGCTTAATATGGCTTATTCAAAAATGATTTACGTGATACAAGGTTTTATTACTTTAAAATGGTCTAATTTTAGCACTAAATATTCTCTTTAAATAAAATATTGTATATTACATAAGAATTAAATATAGTTGCTGTTGTACTATTTACACAAACACAGTTAATGTTCACGGACTTCATCATAACCTATAATAGTACTGCTACTACTAAAACGAGGCGCGATTTAGTAGGCAATAGGCATAATCAAGGTCACGAAATCCAAAATACATTAGGACTTCGCACTTTACGTATAATTTTTATTCATGATTTAAATTTGATTATGTAATAACATTTAGTTCTTATTAAATAAATGTATGTTTGAACAGCTGACGTAATTTTATAAAATATGGCAAACCTGGTAAAAATCTACAGACAGACTAGTCTTTTTTATTAGTATACTATATAAAATAAGATTAATAACAATTGTTTGTAGTATAATTATCTTAAATATTATTATTTTAAAATTTTACTTTCCCGTAGTTTAAAATAAATGACGTCGTATACACACGTATAGTAGCCAAAGTCCACCTTAGATTGTGTGAACGCCATTGCGGCGCAGTTTAAAAGTCTGATAGTGCAAGTGATGGTTGCCGGTTGATAGGTACGAGGTATATATTTTAATTTATATTATTAATATATAATATTCTTTATTGCAGTTAAAATACAAACAAGTTAATGTTACACAGTAGTAGTTAGCAACGGTGGTATACGTAAAATTAAAAATAAAAAAATCATGGGAATGTTGACATTTTTTTCTTTGGTCGGTTTCGAAAGAAAGCGCCATGCGTTCCATAGTTATCAGGTTCAAGGCTCAAGTTTCAAAGCTGAGCGAAATACAAGAAACGAAGAGTCTTTACATAAGTTTCTCTTTAGTACTCCAACGTGGTGAAGGCCATAACAGTTTGGGTGGAATGAAAATGATCATCAATTCTACGCGTATGAAAGTTCGGATACCTGTTAGTTCAATATGCATTCCTTTGCTCACATACATAATCTATTAAAACTATTTTAGTTAACATATATCCAAAAAAGCATTTTTACATTTTCCTGGCATTGCAGCCGGGCACATTAAACCTAGTGTCAAGACTCAAAGTCACTTTGTTCTCCATCCAATATAAATGCAATTAGGTACTTTATACAAATCAATTATGTAAAGAATTCTTTTATTGGACGAACTTTTATTTGACACCAGTTGCTGGGCGCAACTTTGTTTGCATGGACTTTTTACTTTAACTCCTCTCATACTAATTCTACTCATATCAACTGTTTTCATTGAAAATTAGATCTAAGATCATATAGCCCTCACTACGCAGTCAGACACTATGAACAGGAAATCCCCATCAGGCGAACAACTTTTATTGACATCTCTATCTATTATGGTTTACCATTAAGCGTTCCACTTTTCAAAATTGATTAGGCCTGGGCAGGAGTTATAAATATATCTAAAAAATATACCTAAGACCTAATAGCTACCTGCCCAGACCTTATAGATATACAAAAAAAAAACATTTAATTGAAATTCGTCTAGTAGATTAAACCGTACAAACAGGCAAACGCGTGTACAAACAGGCAAACGCGCGTACAAACAGGCAAACGCGCCTACAAACAGGCAAACGCGCGTACAAACAGGCAAACAGATAAACAGACAAACAAAAATTCTATGACTACTTTTACATCACCTTCAAACCCTTTTATCAAAAGTAATATACCTACATAGGTAGGTACCAGAAACAACAAAAAAGCAAACAAGTTAAAAAGAAAAAGCGTATAGATTTTTCAGAATTTATTCTCTCAAAATATTCTAATTCTCACGTGTATTTTAAACAGTGATTCATATAATGTGTAGGTAAAAACACTTTACCATTGATTGCATCATTAATGTACAGAAAATGCAAAGTAGGTACATGTAAATCCTATAGGGCTATGAATTAACTTACGTTTATCACTTAAGGGTTTACAATACATCAATATATCTTACATTATATTTTGAGAAAGTATCACTATCTTTTTATACCTAATTATTTTTACAGTTATTTTTATCTAAAGTTTAATAGGAATGTTAACAAGTCGCTTGATACCTCCTTACTCATACAATAATGTGAGCAAAGCTCGAGGTAGTGATTACTTAACAACATAATAATATCTTAAAACCGACTGCAACATTATAGTAGATAAAAATGTCATTCAAGTGCATTTATAAAAAAAAAGTTGACGTTCACTCTACTACAAGAATGTACGTTTTTAAAGAATTTTATTTTAAATCAGAACCAATTTTGGAAACATGTAAAAGTGATTGTTCACTTATTATTAAGTGCTATAATAGCTGCTTGACCTTATTTGTTCGAATATAAGTATATATAGATCGTCATAGTTCCTTCTATAATTTATTTTACAAATTTAAATTGGTGTATCATAATTAAATTTAAGGTGGTGTTTATTTATTCGCTTAATTTTTACGCAAATAAAGATTTAATTTTCTGAGTGATATTTTACTTTCATGGTAGGTTTATAGGTATAAATGAAGATAGTTTTATAATGAGTATTAACATATTAGAGTGTGTGAGGTGGGTTCGAGAAGTCCTTGTCTTAAGGCTGAGAGTAGGGGGCGGCGACATGCGCATTCACCGCGCCACTCGTCCAGGTCCAGCGCCCACAGCGACGCGCCGCGCACTTGCGCGCGTGCCATCTCTGTGGCAACGGTAAATATCTCTTGCGGTCGAAGATATGATATCCATTGGGAGTTGCTCACAGCGTAGGTTCCTTCGCTTGTTGATATTTCTTTCCAGCTCGACTTGTTTTGACAAATCTGAGATCAAATTTGGCTCGATTAATATAGGGATAGTTACGATATATAAATCATTAGAAATGCGTAAGTATATGAACGTGTACCTCGTAATAAGCAAGGAAACCAGGTATCCTGGTGTAAATTCCTGGAGTTCCGGGACCCGCGACGGGTGCGCCCACGCCGGGAGTTAGTTCACTGCGCAACGTATAGGAGCGCGCGTACGCCGGTAGACCCATCACTAGCTGCCGCACCGGGACTATACTTGACCAGAATTCTATTATAGTTTGCTGTAAAGAAATATAGAGCACAAATTAATTTAAAACATAAGGATTTAGATCACTTAATATTATTTTTTAAACACCCTTATACACTGTTAATTTACCAAGTTGTCCAATTTATATGGGTCATTTGCCATTAAAGGTAGTAAATATGCAGTTCTCTTTGTGTTAGACTCATAATAATCATTCGAGGCTACAGCGATCCAGTCGAGTGCGGCAGCGAGTACGGCGGGCTCATATGCTACTGCCGCTACTTCAGGATTAGCAGCAACAATAGCGGAAAGTTCAAAAGCGTGACGACGTAACGTTTTCGACAATTCTGCTAACAGAATACTGAAGTTTTCTTTGTCTTCGGAATTTGTCTCGGTACAAGGAGCCTGAAACCAATAATAAATTAGAAACAGAATCAAATGTAATATACTCGTATACGTATTTTTTGAAATATGTGGTATTCATCACCTCCTTGCATGCGGGATATTGCCAAGCTATTTGTACTCCATCGAATTTCCATTTTTTAATAAATTTCAAGACTGATTTCACGAACAATCTTCTCTGTTCCGATTTCGCAGCCATGCGACTCCATTTACCATCTATGGAATTTTCGATACCACCAACACCTAGGATCACTTTCACTCCTTTCAATTTAAGCTCTGTTATTTTGCCGTAGAAATCTAAAAAAATAGAAGAAATAATATATTATTTATATCTTAATCTAATGTATAAATCGCAACAGTTGCAGTATCATCAATTTATTACCATTCCTAATGTCCAATTCTGTATTGCCAGCGACAATTGTATTCGTGTCACCGTCGAGATGAGCCCAAGCGTAAATAATATGAGAGCATAGAGTGGGATCTATTTGTTCAGGTCCAAAGCTGCCATTACCCTGTCTGTTAATAAGATCATTTCAAAATTAAAATATTTTTTAATATATAATGTATGCTTAACTACCGATTCCGAAACCATACCAATTATACTTCAGTTAATTTTTGATAGTTTAAACAGTTAATCACGCTTAGGAAGCGAGAAACATTTTTACATAACGTATAAAACCTTTAACGGACCTGGAACCCTTTCTTGGCTTAGCGGTTGCTTGGACGGTTTACAAGAGGCGCCGGTTCAAGTCCTGCTGTGTTCAAATTTTATACGTTTTCTAAAGATGCTTTTTTAGTATTTTTTTAATTACTACTATAACTAGTAGTACTCAACCTACTAGTTTGAGTAAAAAAAACAACATACGCATACGCATTTATAATATTAATATATTACTTAATTCGCCAACAGTTTAATAATACTTATGTATATACCCTTACCTATAGTAAGCCCAATTAGTAAAATAGCAGGCAATAATAGGTTTCAATTCTGTCTCAACTTCGTTGTTGTCCTCCATTAACCTCAAGCTATTTTTGCCTTTGCATTTAGATTTATTAGGGAAATCGCAGTGATTCTGAAAATACATATCGTATATTATATTCTTTTACGCATGCTTTATTTCTAAGAAGAAACTATTTTAACGATATCTAAGAAGAAACTCCTTTAAATACATCATTCGTGTGCCTGTGGGGAGTTAAATCTACGACGCGATGGGCCCGCGTCGTAAGTCGTAAAAGATCCTGCTAATGTCGCCTTAGAAATACGTGCTAGAAATTAATCGATAATAGTTTTAGACAGGCATCTCTTAGATGATTATGTCTACTGTTATATCTCTTGCTTCTATTTCTACCGCGTATGAATTAACTCTAAGTTTCAAAATTGAAGTACTTGTTTACTTTAAAATTATGCTCTTTTGGAATATTTGTTTATTTTTTAGACGAACTTACTTTCACAAACTGTATTGAAATTTGTCAGTTGTTATACTTATTTCTCTGTACTCTTCCTACTGATAGAATAAAAACTACATGTACGATTTCTAATGCTTTGCCATGAAGGCGCGAGTTTTAACCGCTATCAACGCTTAGTTCGCTAAACCCTATCATATATATAATTAACACCGAATAAATACAACAATAGATACCGAACTACAGGATAAGACATAGCATGGTAGGTAGGTAAGGTACATACATTGAGGTCCTGGCAATCAAGTTTTGCCTTTTTTAAAATCAATCAAATAACATACAAGTTATGTGCATCTTCAAGTTATTACGAGTATAATGTATGGATGACGTACACGATAACTATTATTATAACAATAGCTAATCGGGTGTTATCATTTGTAAAACTAATATACATGATTATCACGCACTAGTTAGTACGAGTGTTCCGCATTACGTACATATATAGATAGATTGTGTAAAGTATCTGTCTAGGTTTAAATAAGTTGGTTAGAGATAAAAAATACATTTTTAATTAAAACAACTAAATGGCAGGTACGTTTTGTTACGCTCGTAACCATTCAACAATTTAGTTCGGCAAATAGTAAGTCGCATCTAACAAGTTATTTTAATCAAACAAGGAATTAGTATTATCTAATATAATAAAACGGCTCACAACTCAAGTAATTTAAAAGTATATTGTAATTCTTTGAATTATATTCAATGATAATGGACATAATAAACATTTTTTACCTGATTCCAAACTAACGGTGCGGGACATTCGAGCTGCATATATTGTCCGTTTATACATAAGTAATACTTGGCACAGTCTGATTCTTCTTCCCTGAATGTTATACCAGAACAGGATTGACCTTCATAGGAAGACCCCTAAAATTATGCAAACAAAATATTTACCTAGTTATTTTTTGTGAAGATAAATACATAAATATTTAAATATACATGCATACATAGCTTCACGCTGTATCCCGCATATATCAGGGTAGGCAGAGCGAACCTAGTGTTAAGACACTGTTCCCCACTTTCCGCCGCATTGAGGCATTGCGTGCTGAGTGGTGGAACTTAACGCCGCGCCTTGCCTTGTTAGCAAATTCAGGAAAATGAAAAATTCAATTTCCTGGAGTGGGGATTGAACCCACAAACAACCTTTAGCGTTTACAGTCGCACGCTTGTGCCTCTGCGCCACGACAGGCGTTATTTAAATATACACAAGTTTAAATTTATTTATTCGATCAAAGTAACAATTGTTTGAAATGTTGAACAGAATTCAATCATGTTTTTTTGCTTATATAATTGATTTAATTATTACTATACTACTCTAGTGATCTACAAAAAGTATCTAATAATCGCCTTTTGTGCGAATATCTGCTCGTACATCTGATAATCCATAACGTTATTGTCGAGCTTATATGTCACTGTAAAGTCTTAAGGTAAAATCTTTCTGGTAGCTCATACCATACCTAAAGTGTTTATAAACATTCAATATGGCATGCATCCCTAATAAATAAATAACAAGATAATAAAATAACATCTAAGTTCCTATTGTATATTAATAACTTACTTCATTTAATATTTCAGTATCAGAAAGGGGTACAGTAGGGTCTTCCTCAGGTTCTATAGGTTCTTCAGGAACTGGTGTTGCTGCGTCTTCTGGCAGACTCTCTACTTGCACTGTTAACAATATTTATATTATAAACTTGATTCCGTTTTAGAGTGCCCCGTGGAAATCTTTCCATTTCCTAACACATATATGGATAGTGTTAAAAAGTGATGTTTAAATAAAGTAGTGAAGCATGAAAATAAAGTTGCTATTTTTAACATTATAAATCAAAAGAATTGTATACCATCTTCCAGAGAACATGACGGCGGCGCTTCTTTCCCTCGCAGTACGTGGTTAATGGTCGAGAGCAGCGGATATTGTCCGCAGCCGCAACGCGAACCAGCAAAGTCATCGAGATCGAGAGCCCAGGCCATGGCCCCGCCGAGACCCATAGCGCGCACGTATTCAGACTTGTGGCGCACCATGTGGTCGTCATCGAATGACACCCATTGGTCTTTGAGCCACGCATAGGGTCCGATGCGCCCACCCACGTCGCGTACCAAGCGCCATCCGCCAACACGTACTCGATCGCATATCTATTTTTTTAAATAGACAATATAGAAACAACATCTGTCGGATATGATAAAACATTTGATATACTATAACCAAATGGTAATTGTTTGAAAATCAAAAGTTGATATACATCTTTTACCTCATAGAAAGCCAGAAAACCTCGTGCTCTTGTCTCATCTCCAGCTTCTCCGCCGGCGTAACTTGGTGCTCCCAAACCACTGCCAGAATTCTCTGTCAAAGAGAATGACTGTCCGTAGAAAGGAATACCCAAAATGAGCTTGTGATGTGGAGTACCTTGGTTTAACCAGTAACTGACTGTAAAGTTCTGTAAAGAAAGAAATGAGTTATTTTCGAACTAAGTCATTTATTAGTTTTCTGTCGAATGTGAATTTAGATATTAAAAGCCACGCATACCGCATTTAATGTTTTGTCATCATCCTCTTGGCTTGCATACATTGGCGCAAGATGCCCCGTTTTTTTATCCCATTGTCCATGGTAATCATAGGCCATGATAGAAATCCAATCTAAGTTTCTAGCCAACACAGGAATATCGTATGCTAAAAAACATAAAGATCATTTTTAAACTATTAAATTATAAAAATAAGTAACCATTGCTTATACAATTTATCATATAAAAATTTGAAAACATAACTTAAAGTTAACATACCTAAATCAATGACATATTTGCTGGCCGAGACCGCAGCAGACAATAAAAGTCCACGTGGAGCAAGAGCTGCACGTAATTCTTTTACTAAGGAGGCAAAGCCTTGTTTATCTGAACTAGGTCCTTTTTCACATTCAACCTGAAAAAGACAGTAACAAAATAAAATATGACTTAGAAAAACACTTTACGTATATTTTAAGTGCATGAGTTTAGTCATTGTTAGCGTAATTGTATGTCTATATATAAATATGTCCACTTACTTGCCAACACTTAGGATATTCCCAATCAAGGTCTAATCCGTCAAATCCGTACTGTGCCATAAAATCAAGAGCATGTAATATAAACTTTCTTCTGGCTGAAGGATTGTTAACAAGACGAGAATATTTATCACCAGCTGAGTCGTTCCATCCGCCCAATCCTATCACTACTTTCGCACCATTACTCTTTAGTGCCACAACTTTCTCGTAGAATTCTAAAACGTTTAGAAAATAAATATTATATGTATATTAGTTTAAAAGGGTTTCGTATACAAAAATATATATTTAAATGAAAAAATTATAGTATTTAAAAAAAATCTTTTAACGATCAATACAGCACGTATTGATGCCATTATTCATAATATTTAGGCGCCACCCACATTTTATACTCAATCTTTTGTGATTACAAAAAATGTACCTCAGTCTGTTAAACTTACTATTTTCAATGTCCAGCCAATTATCGTGAGGTTTCATGATCAACTTCATGCTATCAAGTACTGCGAAGGCATACACTATGTGCGTGCACAGAGACGAATCGATGTTGGAAGGTGTAAACTTTCCTGCACTTGGCCTAAAAGTACAAAAATCATAATTAATTTGAATTAATTTGCTCATTTTATTACAATGTAAATAATTGAAAAAAAAAACATTTTACCAGTACTAAGACAAACAATTGATTAACTATGAGACTTACCGTCTAAGAAAATTGGTAAAAGCGTTATATTAAGGAATCCTCTACAATAAATGCAATAATATGCTTATTAATCCTCACCAATTTTATAAATATGAATGTTGTTTATGAATGTAAGTTTGTATATGAGAAACTTTAGGACATATTCTTAGAGGTATAAAAAAAGACATAGGCCATATGATTGTTCCTATTTATAATATTGTATATTGGACTCTTACTGACCAAGCCCAAGAGCGAAGCCGCGGGTAGCACAGCTAGTGACGTTAAAAAAACAAAAATAATTCATAACTGACTTCGTATTTGCTTGTCTATCTGTGTAAATGTTCGATTGACGACGCCATAACATATCGATCGTGCTACATGAATACAGATAACTTCGCCAGTTCCGCGAAAATTATATTAAATATATCTTATATGTTTAGCAAATTTCATACCTGTACCATGCCCAGTTTGTGTAATAACACACAACTTTAAAACTTTCTTCTTCATCGTGTTGCACTGGCACAGCGATAGTAGGTTTTTTAGTTGTCGTAGTGATAGGTCTGGGGGCAAGTGAAGAAGGCTTGGAAATAGAAGGTTTGGAAACAGCAGGTTTCACTTCAATGTCTTCAAAATCGTCATCTAGTGAATTTTGAGGGTCAGGCAATGGTTTGTCCGGCACAATATCTGAATCCACATTGGGATTAAGTAAAGAATTTTTTATAGTATTCAGCAGTGGATACCGTCCATGGTTACATCTGAAAATATAAGATATTACGGAAACATTGTTATATATAATTCTTTTTATTTTTAAAAGAGTACATTCACGAAGTATCTACCTGTTCTTAAAATCGTCAAGATCTATAGCCCAAACCATTCCACCGGCCAACCCAAGCGATTTTATAAAGTTAACTTTCTTTTCAATGATATTCTCATCATCAAACGACACCCACTGATTACCCTTGAATGCATAAGGACCCATTCGATTTTCTGGATCCTTTACAACCTTCCAGCCTCGATTCCTAATACGTTCACAAATCTGAAAATGTAAATGTATGAATAAATTAAATTAGTCAAAAAAAAATCTTTGTTTTGTATGTGGTTGTTTGTGGTCTGGTACGTATCCATAGTAATCGAATGAATTTTTTAATTGCGTATATATTACGCAAATAGTAATGACGTTTACAAAACTATACTACTATACATTACCTCATAGTAAGCCAAGAATCCGCCGGCTCTTGTGTACTCTCCAGCCTCTCCACCTGCTATTGCAGGTAAGTTCAGACCATTTACAATGTGATTGTCTAAATTAGAGTGAGTAGTAAAAGACTGTCCATACAGAGGGATACCCATTACAAGTTTGGAAGCAGGGGCACCTTTTTCCATCCAATAATGCATCGTATAGTTCTAAAAATATAAAAAAAAATGCTTTGTTATTTCGATGTCAATCTTAAAACAAACTGAGCAAATTGGAGAATATAATTAAAGTATTATATAATAAATAGTATATCACTAACAGAATTAAAGTAAGTGTAATCGTCGTCAGGATGATAATAAAGTGGTGCAAGATGGCCAGTTTTTTGATCCCATTGT
Organism: Philaethria dido; assembly: GCA_033558755.1. NCBI lineage: Eukaryota > Metazoa > Arthropoda > Insecta > Lepidoptera > Nymphalidae > Philaethria > Philaethria dido. The sequence goes on along the minus strand of JAKGSA010000211.1, from coordinate 865,223 downwards.
CCGTGATAATCGTATGTCATTACAGCAATCCAGTCCAAAAAGCGGGCTAACACAGGTACGTCATATCCAGCATCAATCACCATTTTGCTGGGAGAAACAGCTGACGATAATAAAAGTCCTTTCGGTTTTAGTACTGACGAAAGTTCTAGGACTAAATTAGCGAAACCTTCTTTATCCGAATCTGGACCTTTTGAGCAATCAACCTAAAATATATAACAATGTTATGGTTTATATTAATCCATATTTACATTTTTACATGTTGGTATAACATATACCATTTTGTTCTTTTTGTCTTAATTTAAATATATGATACGAAAATCACGTAGATTTATTTATTTTCTTTACACTAAATATATCAGAGTAATGTAATCGACCAACCTGCCAACACTTTGGATATTCCCAATCTAGATCTAATCCATCGAATCCATATTTTTCAATGAACTGTACGGCATGTGCCACAAATCTAGAGCGGGCTTGAGGATTATTTACTAAGTTGGAATATTTGTCTCCGACGGAGTCCTTCCAACCTCCAATAGCAAGTGAGACTTTGGCACCGTATTTTTTAAACTCTACTATCCGTTCGTAGAACCCTGTTTTTGGAAATACTTGAAAATTGTAATCATTTCATTTAATACTTGCTGCTATGACTATTATCAGTTTAACATTTGGGTATTTATTTTTAATTTCAGAGTCAACATTTTTTATAATATATTTTTGCGCAGCTCACTGACACTCTGTTCTCCATATAATATATAGTATATAATTATTAAGTAGTTAATATTTCTATACAGGCATATTATATTTTTTCTAATACGCAGTACTTTCGTTAAAACGTATGGTTACTTACGATTTTCAGTATCCGCCCAAGGATCATGAGCTTTGATTAGGCCGTCGTCGCCCAAAACAGCAAATCCATATACAATGTGGGTACAAATTGATGGGTCTATGTCTTCAGGATTGAATTTACCGAGACCAGGACGATACCAGGACCAGTTCGTGTAATAGCAGATGAGCTTATAACGTGCTAGAAAATGAAAAAAGCATTTTATTAATACATGAAAAACACTTCTATGACTATCCTTTTTAAAACTTTTCTATGGAGTTAAATACATGTATCAGAAAAACAATAACTGTAACACTTACTGTTCGCAAGTTCTGGTTTAATATTGGGATCAACGATATCAATAATTGGCTTAGAGGGAGGGGGTAATTCCTCGGATTCAGCATCTATTATTGCTACATCAGTTGTCGTTGATGTCGTAGTTGTAGTTGTAACTTTCTGTACTTTACAGTTAGCACTGTCGGGCCAGTCGCAGATTTGTTTCTCCTGTAATACAGTTACTATTGATTACACATATATCTGTACGAAAATTATTACAAAAAAAATATTACTCTTCTTTTGTTACCTGATTCCAATGTAACCCAGCACTACACGTAAACTCTTCAAATTTGCCGAACAAACAATGTAAATAACGAGAACAACTATTTGGATCCATAGCGTACTGTCCATTATCACAAAATTCTGAAAGAAGGAGAATAGGTAGATACTTTTAAGTGAAATTTTTGAAGATTTTGAATATTAAAAAAATAAATTATATAATATTCTATGATAAAAAACAATAAATTTAGGCTTACGAGGTTTGTCTTCCAGTTGTAGGTTAGCACTGGGCTTGGGCGCGGCGGTGGTGACGTGCCGGCGGTCGGTGCAGGAGGAGGCGGCGACGGCCGAGGGGAAGTCGCATTGCGAGCGTTGAGCGCTCCACACGAGTCCGGGCGCACAGCTCTGCGTCACGAGTGCGCCATTCACGCACACATAGAACTTCTCGCAGCGAGGGTGCGCGTGATATGTGCCAGTTGTACAGCGCTGGAATTATTTAAATACACATTTACTTTGCGGCATTACCATAGTGACTTATGCATGTACGATGTGGAGTATGGTACATGAGTGTTTTTACGATTTCAGGAAAACGAAAAGATGTTACGTATTTTAAGTCAATGTCTTCCTTAAATGGTGAATTTTTGTATCGTTTTAATATTCAGTTTTTTAACGATCTTTACCGTTGGTTTCTGATATTGGCCGGTCTGGGTGACAGGTCTCTTTGTTGTAGTAGTAGTTTTCGATGTCGGTCTCCTCGTTGTTGTTTTAGGTTTCTTTGTTGTGGTGAAAAGATTTTGTAATGGAGATTTTGTAGTTTTCTCTGGTTGTCTCACTAAAATTATTAAGAAATATTATTAAATATCTCACTAAATAAATAATTATAATGTTATCATTATTTGTAAGACAATATTAAAATTTTGTTCATGAATATATGGTCTAAATCCTATTTCTTTTGTGTGTATAATACTTATTACATAAACGTTTATTTAAGTTTTGATTGACTGGTGTTAAACTGTGGTAGACATACCTTCGCACATAGCAAATTCAACCCAGTCGCAACGGTTGGTGCGCTTGTCCCAGTGCAGTCCGGGCGGACACATGTGGCGCTGCCAGCGTCCTCCGACGCACTGTAGATACGCATCACAAGTCGGCGCTGATGCGTGTGTCTCACTGGACGAACATTCGCCATTTTCTTGTGGCTTGTTGGATGGTACTGCTACACAAATATTATGTCAAATAAATTCATTCTTTTCTTTTTGCACTAATCGAAAATGTAAACATTAATAATTGGCAAATGTAGTGTAAGACACCCTGCAACCATCATAGGTGTGGTGACGACATACCCAACGTGGCTGAAACCGGTTGCTGGCAACGCTGTATCCTGCATAGCAGGCAAAGGGAACCTGAGATCCTAACGTTAAGACACTCCGTCTTCTTATGATTCGCTCTTCACTTTTCGCCTGATTAAGGCAATGTGTGCTGAGTGGCAGAACTCAACGGCGCTTTTTGCCTTGTTACCAGAGCAAGGAAATGAATATACTAAATATTAACTATTATAAATATTTAATATTTTCATTTCCTGGAGTGAGAATCGAACTTAAAACCAGTTCCGTTTACAGTGGCATGCTTGTGCCTTTGCGTCACTACTGGCTTAACGAATTAATTATTTGATATTATAAAAATAGTACCTGTTGAAGTTGTTGGGCGCGGCGGTTTGGTTACTGGCCTTGTTGGTTTTGGCTTCGATGTAGTAGTAGTAGTAGTAGTAGTAGTTCTAGTGGTTGTTGCTGACGAGCTTGAACCTATGAAAAAGAATAAAAATTTGATTGCGTTTTGAAATTTTAATATAACCACAATCATTCGACTGTAAACATCTAATGTATTACAATTTACAGTTTATTACAAAAAGTTATTTTTATGTATCAAACAAAATGATATTTGGTAAAAAAATTTAGGTCATCACATACTTTCACATTTAGCATATCTGGGCCAGTCACAGTGTTTTTGTCTGTCACTCCAGTGCAGTCCGGGCGCACAGTGCTGCAAGCGCCATACCGAGCCGTCACAGTGTAAGTATGAGTTGCAATCACCAGCCACTGCGTGGTAATCCTGCCCGTTGCATGGACGGCCGTCTGATATATCATCTGAAAGAGTATATATATATTTAATAATGCTATAAATGCACAAAGATAGTTGTATTTCGACATAAAAAAGAAATAGAAAGTGTGAAAGAGATAAACGAATCGATCTTTTATCGCATATTTAATTTTTTGCAATGTCAGTCAGTGTAATAAGGAAATTATTTAAAATGTACGTAACGAATGTATACGATAAAGATAGGCATGAACTTTTTTTTTAACTTCATGCTGTATCCCGCATATAGCAGGGTAGGCAGAGGGAACCTGAGAACCTAGTGTTGAGACACTCCGCTCCTCCGTTTCCCACTTGAACTTATAAATTGTACTTATTGAATATAATTTAGTATAAAATAATTGGTGATTTTTGATATTTACCTTCATTTGGAGCTGAAGTAATTGGTTGAGCAGTGGTAGATGTAGTAGTCGTAGTCGTTGCGGTAGTTGTAGTAGTTGTCGGTTTTTTACTTGTAGTGGGTCTAGGAGGTGGTCTTGATGTCATAGGCGCTAAAGTAGTTGTTGCCGTACTAGTCTCACTAACTGATGTAGCTGTTAAAATATTTTTCGCTTAAATCTACTATAAAAATAATTATTAAATCTACTATATATCTATATATGTGTTTCATTAATCTTAATATTAGGCTTAATTCCAGCCACATCGGCTGGTATCGTGTAGAAAATAAAAGCAAGAGCTCTTTATTTCGAATAAATAAACGAGTACTATAACAATCTGTTTATGGTAAATATCATTATCTTATCTTATACATACAGGAATAAACAAAATATACTTAATGATACAGGAATAAACAAAATATATTTAAAAAGTATATTGCAGTTTTGAAACTGATTTACTGTTTTACTATTTAGTTATTTTAAAATAGAGTAAAATACAAAATTTAAATGTTGTATATCCTTGCCTGAACATTTAGCATAGCTTGGCCAATCGCATCTCTTCTCCTTAGCGGCCCAATGCAGTCCAGGTGCGCAACGGTGCTTGCGCCAGCGGCCCGACTCGCACTGTAAGTACGCTTCACAGTCACCTGGAGCAGCACTGTACTCGCCAGCTTCACATAGTGATCCTTCTATTCCTAGGTTAAAAATATACTCGTTTAGGATTTATATATTTTTCATATTATTTTATATACTAATATTTTATGGCTATTTGTGATGATGATGGATATTTTTATAAATTTCTGCTACTCAAAGACTATTTATATATTTCTAAGATCTATCGTTTGGCAAAGGAGCACTTAACTTATTGTTTAATATTTTTAACGAGTAATTATACTCTTAGGATATGGAAAATATTTTTAGGAACATACTACGTTTCATATGTTTAGTCGCGGTTTAGTTTCATACACGGAGAAGATTAACTTTAACCCTCAGAACTCCCTTACTGTCAGGGTTAGGCTATTAAGTGTATGGGTATTCCACACTTGAGCTTAATGGGGCTTGGTTCCCTTTACGAAAATATTAAGGTATTTTTTATGACTAAGACAATTGTTTTTCCTATTAACAAATTAACTCTTTTTATTACTAAGCAATGAAAATTCTGTTATGAGCCTCTTTTTTTTTCCATGTTAATAAATATTTAAAGAGAGAATATAGCGTCGAGGCACTCTTTTCCTCTTTCTGTCCACAATCGAAATATTGCTTGTTAAGTGGACGAACTCAACGCCACGTTTTGTCTTACAAGGGCGGAGAAATGAAAAAAATATATCATATTCATATTTTTTTCAGATAAATATTTGTTACGTATTTTCTCTTTTATTGATATTATAATATTTGTTATTATTACCATCTTCTGCAGGAGGTGCTGTAGTGGTCGTGCTTGTAGTTGGTCGACGAGTTGTTGTTGTTGTTGTAGTTGTCGTTGTCGGTTTCGGTTTCTTCGAAGAAGTAGTCATGGGGGTAGAAGTAGGTTGTGACCACCACGTCTGCATTGTGGTACTCTGTGTCGTGGGGCTCCAGCCAGGCCAAGTTGTGGATGTATGCTGGCCATGGTTGCTATGATCAGCTCCACCAACAGCAGATCCTGTAGATTAAGGAACGTTGAAAATACACTATAAAATTTAAACATATAAAATTATAAAACAATAGTTTCACAGTTTTTCTCGCATAACATGGTAGTTAAAGAGAACCTAATGTCAAGTCCCTCTTCTCCGTTTCTCACCTGACATCGAGACATTGTGTATTGAGTAGTGGAACTCAATGCCGCACTTTCTTCGTCTTACCAGAGAGATAAAAATATTTTAAGGCTATTCATTCATCTGTGTTGAAATGGAATCCAGAACCATCATGTTTACAATCAGAAGCTGTCCTACTGATGATCTCTTTAATATAAAAAATAGATTATAATAATAAGCGATAATATTCGTTTAGCTAGGTATATTCTATATAAATGCAATCTAGAATTAGATGCAATTAAACTAAATAGATAAAAAAATGTTGGGGTATTGCAATAAATAGTGCATATTAAATACTATAAATAAAATAATAATAAATAGCAATATAATGACCATCAGACTCAGCAGGGGTAGTAGTCGGAGGCGCGGGTGTGACGGGTTCAGGCGGGCGCTCGCACGGCGCTGACGGTGGCGGAGGCACAGAACGACCGAGGGCGCGTCCCGCAGCGCGGAGCAACGGTGAGGGTTCGTTGCAACAACGGTTGTTAAAGTCATCTAAGTCGATTGCCCACGCTGTAACGCCGCCGAGGCCTTGCCGCAATGCCCATTCTACCTGTATTACCACAAATTATGAGTCAAATTATACTACTAATTCAAATTATACAAATTACAAGTCACAAACAAAACGTGCCATTGAATTTTGCTAACTCGCGACATTTAAAATACGTGTTCTCACTGTCGTAATTAAAAGATAAAAATAATGGAAGTGTAAATACATAATAGACTTGATGATTTAATGACTTTCTTATATTTTTATAATCTATATATAAATAGGTGAAGCAAAAACATAGGATCTTTTTTACGAAAATTACGCGGACGGAGGAGCATGAAACTCGGCACACTTATAGTTTTAAAACTTAACTTATAGAGGTTAAAAAGTGTGCAGAATGCTAATATTTTTTATTATAATTTAAATAATGCATAAAAAGTATATTAAATTAATAAAATAAATATTACACACACTACCATGGTTCGACATCCATGTTTATACAAAATGACATATACATTACTAAAGACAACGGGGATACTAGTATGTTTAAATGACTCTAGTATATATCTAATAGATCTTCAAGATAAGTGTTTCTATACGTCGTCATATTTTACCTTCTCTGTGATTGATTTCGTGTCGTCAAATCCAACCCATTGGTAATCAGAATACGCATAAGGTCCAGCCTTCTCTTGTCGACCTGTCTTCCATCTTAAATTTTTTACTGTAAATAAATTTTATGTTATTATTATTATATTTAAAGACATTATTATTTATCCAATCTCATTTTAATATTATAATTCAATGACAAGAACAAATATGACAATCTTCGACATAACTTTTATAAATGTAAAGTGAATTGTATGTAACCTTATTTAATCAATAAGTTCATATATAACATACCTTTCCCTTAAGTTAACAAATAATACAAACACATAAATAGCAGTAGTAATAAAATGAACATGAATTACATTATCAAGTACATAAATACTTCATAAATCAATAATAACATACAATCCACTACAATCTACCCTAAGATCTACTATAAGGGACTTTTGCATGTAGTTGTGATTTTTTTCTTATTTTTCCTGTAACTGATGTCGATGACGTCGGTGTACTTAGCATATCTGCGAATTGTTCAGAACTGGGAATTTCAACAATTTGCTTATCTTGTTCCTGATCCAGAACGGCAGGGTGATTTTCTAAGTCTTGTCTTTCTTTGTCTGTCTTGTCTTTCTCTGTCTCCCTCACCTTTACCATCTGATCAATATGTCTATGGATTACCTCTCCTCCTTGTGTTTCAATTCCGTAGGACCCAGGACCCTCTTTCTCCACAATTTTTCCAGGCATCCATTTTGGCGTCCCTGTGTAGTTTCTATACATAACGTTCTTGCCTATATCCATCTCTCTCTGTGTTTTTTCAACATTTCTTTCAACTTGCTGTTCTTTTTTTCCTTTGTGTACTTGTACTAGGATGTATAGTGTCTAATAATGTTCTTAATTGTCTATTCATCAGCAACTCTGCCGGACTTTTATTTGTAGTCGAACAAGGTGTAACGCGCAGACCTAACAAAATTTTAGGTAGTTTAATATCCCAAGGCATATTTTGCATCCTTTTTAATTTATTTTTTATGGTTTGTACCATTCTTTCGGCTTGACCATTGGTAGCTGGATGATAGGGAGCACTTGTTATATGTCTAATTTTGTTAGCTTCCAAAAAGCTTTTAAATTCTTTTGACACAAACGGAGTACCATTGTCAGACACAAGAGTTTCACATAGTCCATGCTGCGCAAATATATATCTTAAATGTCTTATAACTGTAGCTGACGTTAAACTATTTACTAATTTTATCTCTGGCCATTTTGAAAAGGAATCCACCAAAATGAGAAATATTCGGTTCTGGAAAGGGCCCGCAAAGTCAACATGTACTCGTGACCAAGGCCGACCTGACGAAATCCACTCATATGATGTCTTCACTGGCATATTACGATTTTCCAGACAACTTTGACAAGAATTAATCATAGCCTCAATGTCTTTATCCATTTGAGGCCACCAAACATAACTTCGAGCCAAAGCTTTTGTGTGCACTATTCCACTATGAGTCTGATGTAAAACATGTAAAATAGTTTCCCTCATATTTGGTGGTAAAATTACCCGATTTCCAATTAAGATACAACCGTCTTGTACGCTCAGTTCCATTCGATGTAGCCAATATGTGTGTAGATCTTTATCCTGTATTCGTGTTGGCCATCCCCTTAGTATATACTGCATAACCCGACTCAACACGGCATCTTTAGATGTTTCTTTGGTAATATCTTCCGTATTAAAGTGTAAGTCTTGTGGCGTTTCTGCCATTAATAAAATTTCTCCGGGTACATCATCAGAATTCTTAGCAGCCACGACCGGTTGCGGCCAACGACTTAAACCATCTGCGTTAGCTATTGTCTTTCCAGGCTTATAAATGATTTTGTAATCATGCGCTGACAATGCAAGGCAGTAACGCACTAGACGCGGAGATAACAAATCAGGTATCTTTTTTAAAGGATTAAAAATTCCTAATAAAGGTTGATGATCAGTGATGATAGTAAACTTCCGGCCCATGAGATAATTGTTAAATTTCTTAACTCCAAACATGATTGCAGTCGCTTCCTTATCTATCTGAGAATATCGTCTTTCATGTGGGTGCAAAGTTCTTGAACCCATAGCTATTGGTTTTTCATCACCGTTTTCCATAACGTGAGACAATACTGCACCGATGCCATATTCTGAAGAATCACAAGTTATTATCAAGGGCTTACTTATATCGTAATGTGTTAGTGTAACATCACAAGTTATTTGGTTTTTAGCCTTATCAAAAGCGTTTTGTTCAGTTTCAGTCCATTTCCAGCAAGCTTTCTTATCTAATAATCTATGAAGAGGTTCCAGCAGGGTTGCTTTATGGGGAATAAAACGCTCATAAAAGTTATAAAGACCCAAAAATGCTTGTAATTCCTGAACATTCTTAGGAACTGGAGTATTAATGATTGCCTCTATTTTACTAATAGCAGGACGTATGCCCTCTGCGTCTATAACAAATCCCAAAAACTCTACACTATGTTGCGCAAATTTACATTTATCTTTGTTTAACCGCAGCCCTGCTTTTGCTATACGATTCAACACAATATCTAGGCGATTATACATTTCTTCAGAAGAAACTCCTGTTATGATTATATCATCTAACAAAACTGCTACACCAGGTATATTTGCCAACAATGACGACATGATACGTTGAAAAATACCAGGACTAGCCTTCACGCCAAATGCTAACCTATGTACTGCAAACAAACCCTTACACGTGTTTAATGTCAACAATTTGGCAGTCTCATCATCGACCGTCACCTGAGTATATGCTCTATCCAAATCGAGGGACGTGAAGAACTTTCCTCCGGCCAATAAAGCAAAAATTTCACTAGCCGTTGGCATTGGATAGGTATCCGATTCTGTAGCTTGATTTATGGTGCTTCGATAATCACCACATAAGCGTATACTTCCATTCTTTTTAACAATCGGTACAACGGGCGTTGCCCATTTTGAGTAGGGAATCGGCTCTAAAACGCCTTCAGTAACCAAGTTGTCTATTTCTTTTTCTACTCGTTCCTTAAGAGCATATGGAACGGGCCGTGCTTTTAGAAACTTCGGTATAGCATTTTGTGACAGTTGTAAAGATACTGGTTCCCCACGGTATCTTCCTAAACCTGAATCAAAGATACTTTTGTATTTGATTAATAAATTTTGATAACTTCCACACTCAGTTACAGAATTTATGTTGTTTATATAAATGTTTAAAGGTTGGAACCAATCACGACCAAGTAAATTTGGACCATTCCCTTGAGCTACAATAACAGATAAATATGTATTATAATTTTTAAATTGTACTGGAATGTTCATTCGGCCTAACAACTTCACAGGTGTATCAGTCCATGTCGATAATTGTAAAGATAACGGTAGTAATAAGTTCTTTTGAGAAACTGGTAAACTATTAAATGTTTCAAAATTAATTAAAGAATAAGAAGCACCAGAGTCCACTTGCATAGTCACCTTAACACCACATAATAATACTTTTACTTCCACAGGGGGTATCTTTCGTTGATAATTTTGTTTTTCTTCGTTTAAACAATAGATTCCATTTAAGAAATCATCCGATTTGTCACTCTCGGCGGCGTAATTAATCTTTTTACCACTATTCTGCTTACGTTTCTGTGTACATATTTTTTCTATGTGTCCTTTTTTCCTACAATAATTACAAATTGTGTTAATAAAACGACATAAACCGCTATGCTTGTCTCCACATCTGTAGCATAAACGATATTTAAAGGAATTTTCATGCACAGCTCCTATATCCATAGCTTCGCCATTAGAACCTGACTTATTGCTAGTTGTAATGTCCAAGGATGCACCAGCTGATTGCATTAAGGTTACGTCCTGATGTGCCATCTCTGCTGCAATCATCTCATCTAGAACTTCTTGGTAATTCAGGTTATTTCTTTTCAATAAATCAAATTTAAGTTTTTCATCGCGCATACCGCACACAAGGCGATCCCTAAGGTTCCGCTCTAGATTTTCAAAATTACAGTAAGCACCTATTTTCCTTAGCTCAGTATTATAATCACTCGCTTTTTCCCCTTCCCTTTGATTCCTGTTGTAAAACCTGTATGTCATAGTAATTTCATTCGCCTTAGGTGTGTAATGTCTTGCCAATATATCAATAATAGTTTCATATCTGACTTCATATGTTTGTAGAGGTGTTATCAATGCTACAACTAATTCATACACTTGTGCTCCGCAAACAGTAAAAAAATTAGCTCTTCTAGCTTCATCCGTAACAATGTTGTTCGCAATGAAACAGTAATTCAATCTGTCTATGTAATGTCGAAAGTCTTCATTCCCGGGTTGGTACTCGTGGAATTTAACTGAGTGTAACTGATTCATGTTTGTACATGAATTTTACGTAAAAACAATTTTATCTCGTCGCCACTATTATATTTAAAGACATTATTATTTATCCAATCTCATTTTAATATTATAATTCAATGACAAGAACAAATATGACAATCTTCGACATAACTTTTATAAATGTAAAGTGAATTGTATGTAACCTTATTTAATCAATAAGTTCATATATAACAATTATTTAAAACATAATTTTAAGTATAAATATTTTAATGTATTATTATGATTAATGATTAATGTAAAGATCGAAGGTTTTTATAGTTCCAATAGAGAATAAAAATGTCTACCTCTATAGCAAATTTCATAGTATGCAAGCATGCCAGGTTGCTTAGTGAACTCTCCAGGCTCGCCTGGTCCCGCAGCAGCAGCTCCAGGACCGTGGACACCATCCGCCTCCGCCAGTCTGTAGGACTGTCCGTAGAACGCTAATCCAAGGAGAAGTTTCTTAGGATCTGCTCCACCGCTTATAAGTTCTTTTATTGCGTATTCCTGGTAAATATGTTTAGTTTAGTGCACAAATTACATTTTACGCTAAGTGAAACTATCTATCCATCTAAATAACTATTAGAATATATATGTAAATTGCAGTAAATTGTAAATTGATGTATTTATAACAAATAATTTTAGGGAAAAAAAATCAAAACCTTAGTATTTTATAAAATTTATGCATATTTTCAATGCTTTTTATATTATAATAAATCAACTGTTTAAATACAAACTTACAATAGAATAGTAAGGAAGTGGGTCATTATTCTTTAGCGGTACTAAAGGAGTATGGTGCGCCGTCGCGCGCTCCCATCCACCGTGATAGTCGTACGTCATAGCACTCATGAAGTCGACAGCGGATGAAATTGTTGGCAAATCATAAGCAGATTCAATAACTTCTTTATACCCAGAGAGCGCAACGGCCAGCTCCATATTAGCGGCATGCAAGCTCTTTGATAATTCCTGTCAAAATTGTAAATATAGATTATTTTTTCATATAGCTACATATCAACCATTACATTAGTAAAACACATTGATTATAAAAACTCACTTGAACTAACTTAGCAAAGTTAGCCTTATCGGATTTTGCACCCTTCTTACAATTACTTTGCCAACATACTGGATAATTCCAATCCAAATGAAGTCCTTTAAAATTGTGCATACGTAAGAAAGTAACAATTCTGTCTACGAAGCGGTTTCGGAGTGTAGGAGATGAAACTAGGCGGGAGTATTTGTCTCCAGCGGAATCAGTCCACCCACCAAGACCCAGCATCACTTTAACGTCACTCAGTGACGTCACACGTTCGTAAAGATCTGTAATGATACAGATCTTATTTATTATTTTCTAATTATAAAATAATTGTTATGTACAACGTGATTATATTGACGAAATATGCAAGTAATAAATTTTCTCTGTCTATTAATATCAAACATTATATTTTATCCTATAGGTACATATATGTAGGTACATTTTTCTGACAAATTGGCACATTCTGTTAGATTTAAAAAAATATGTGTCGTTTTTCCAAATATTTCAAAAATGTTTATAGTTTACGTTAAATAGATAAGGTTTTTGAAACATACTGTTTGTGATATCTGCCCAAGGATCAAACTCTTTAGCGACAAGTTCGTCATGAGAAAGTGAAGCATACGCATATACAACGTGTGTGCAAAGGCGTGTGTCGATGTGCTCGGGGACGAACTTGCCGTCGCCTCGTCGGTAGAATGCCCAGCTAGTCATGTAACAGACTACACGTTTTCCGTCGTCTTTCCCTGAAAGCAGAAAAGGAATTTATACAATTCGTAAATCCAATAGAATATGATATCAGTCTCAGTCGACACTTTTCTTTAATTAGAATATTACATTATGTCACTTACACGATTATCTACTTCAATTGCGAGTGTTTAATATTATTAGCAATATGTTTAAAACTATTAATGTATTGAAATATGTATTTCGGTATAGTACTTATTTGCTACGTTAACAATAATTTAGAGTGAAATATTTTGTGATTGAATTCTATATTTTATATTTGTTGTATTTGCACTTTCAAATTCTATTTTAAATTACATAAGTAGTACATATCACGGTACTAAGTTAGAAAATTATGCTATTTTTAATCAAAAAATAGCATTTTTAATAAAAAATTAACATATTCTTTTTGTTACCTCTCTATATTAAATCCGAACTGATGAATTGTTGAAATTTTTTATCAAACATAAACGTGTAATTTTCTCTGATATTGAGGTGAAAAAAGTCAATAAATAAAATATTATTGTATACTTAGAGGATATAGATTGACGATATTGTGGCGCAGTGTATCAGCGCCTGACCTGTATACATGGTTAACTGTGGGTTCAGTTCCGACTTGGATAAATGAGTACATATTAAATTAGTTTCATTTCTCCGTTAAGGAAAGTAGCCTACGTTTAACATTGTGTTTGACAACCTTCTATTTGAAGCTGCTTTTTTACTAAAATTATATTACAGATAAAGTCATCTTCATATGAAAATTTCAAATCAATATTAACATTGTGTTAGCACGTGAATTAATAACTAGGATTCCTTTTTCGGAAAACTATGCGGACAGAGAAGTATGAAAATTGGTACACATATAGCGTACATGGAGAAGAAGTAAATGAATCAGAAATACATTAAATTAAAAAAATAAATATTATTTACTCTATCATATGTTCACAAATAATTTTGATAAAGTGACATACACGTTGCTAAGATAACGTGTACTACCTTTCATTGTGTCATTGGGCTACTACAATATTATTTGATTAGAGATGAAACTCCTCACCAATCTATGAATTCATCGAGCAGATGTCGGGCCCATCGCATTTGAGTTAGTATACCAAATGGTAATAAAACGCATGCAAAGCTAATGCTTTGTTAATAAACATGAATAGAAATAGTAAGCATTAAGCAGTCTTACCTTCATCTAAATCGTTGTTTACATTTTTATTTTGTATATTAACAATATTATTGTGTAATATTCGATATTGTTTTCTCAACCAAGGCCCATATTCACTTTCTTTTAATCTATAATTTATCGATCGTCGAAGACGACGGACGTTGAAAAATCTTTCATCATTCCATTTTAATGCAGCGTTGTTATGCTTTTCTAAGAAAAGCGAGTGTTAAATAAGAGAGAGGAAAAATTAAGATATTAATAGATTTGATAGATAGAATTTAATAAAATATATTAAAATGGTACATACCTTGACCTTTTTGCGACTGATATGTAAGCAATCTGTCTGTTTCCAAATGATGGACGTCTTTGTTTGCAGCGCTATTCCACTGAAAATATACAGTACATTTATTTTTACGTATAATTTGTATTTTTAACATATATAAATAGGAGTATAAACAGGTATATAAACAGGTATACATATAAACAGGTATATACATTATTCCTGTCGTGACTGACAGACATATACAAAACATATAGGCTTAGTACTGGACGTACACTGAAATTTGACAAGTGGTTACTTGTCAAACTTGTCAAACCTCTTTAGGGCGTGTGTGGAGCACTAGAGAGTATCTCCCGTAGTTGCACCCTACAACTAGTTTATTAATATTTTGCTAAAAAAATGTACTTACTTCAAAATCATTTTCGTAAGCCTGAGCTAGAAACCGCGCTGCATCTTCAACACTTATTCTCAAGCTTTGTCCAGGAATACATTTCCCAACGTCACGGTGTCTGCCAAGTAAATTTTAATATAAAAAGCCTACCCATCTATGATATAACTTACATATGTATATAACGTTATAATGACCCAATGAGACAGTGTCGTATCGTATTTGTAATGACTAAGAGTTCGATTCTTATTTGGAGCAATTAATATCTCCTTAATGTTTTTTAATTTTCCCGATCTAGTAATAAGAAGAGTATATAAAAATGCGCCACTCAATATGAAATGTATATAAAGGAAGCGAAAAACAAATATATAAATACGTGAACTTGACTTATATAATACGTTAAACTTACCCGCAAAACCCAGTAGAAGGGTCGTAGAGTCTCTCATCTTCGCAGATCATTCTGTAGCTGATGCCGCCGGTGCAGAAATGGAAATGAGCGCACGACTCTTCGTCTGACGCCAAGTACGGTGCGTTTGATTCACACGAACCAACTTTGAGTGACGATTGATCAGTTAGGGTGGCTTCACCTAGTTTCAGTAATATATAGGTATTTAAAATCATCAATTTTATATTTATATATTCAAAGTAGTAAGGGTACTGTTCGTTACAGTCATAGTTTATATCTACAGTTACAATATTACGATTAGAGAA
This sequence comes from Philaethria dido, assembly GCA_033558755.1. Classification (NCBI taxonomy): domain Eukaryota; kingdom Metazoa; phylum Arthropoda; class Insecta; order Lepidoptera; family Nymphalidae; genus Philaethria; species Philaethria dido. Next base: position 849,762 of record JAKGSA010000211.1, on the reverse strand, counting down.
CGAAGTAAGATTTGTGTGTTGCGTTAATTATTGTAACTAAAGTCATAACAATATGTGTAAAATCATAACAATATAATGTACTTTATATAAATAAATCATCATAATTACTGTTCAAGCTGGTGGATATTGCGCTTAGTATGGGGAATGGTCTCCCGCACAATCCGCGGAAATCGTCCATGTCGATAGCCCATGCGGCAGCTCCCGCTAGTCCCATGCTCGTAATAAATTTCATCTAAAATGGTATAGAATAAATTACCATTTAATAATATTATATATAACATTTTTAGTACCTATACTGTTATAATTAAATAATATTATGATTAGTTGCCTTCACCTTTTCTAAAACTGTATCTGGAGTATCGTAGCTTATCCACTGGTTATCAAAAACTGCGTAAGCATTTCCACCAGTGTCTACTCCAGTAGCTCCTTTGCCTTCGCGTTCATTCATACAGATCTGCAAATTAACATTCTTATGTAAATATTGTGATTTATAATAATTAAAACGTGTTAAGACAATCCGTTTTTGTCTTTTGAATTTATATATATTATGAAATATTGTGGGTTTCGTGGAAGAAGACCGTGGAAACTAATGTAATTAATTTAAATTTTAAATTTTAACAATTAATAGTAAATTACATTATTATCATCTTTTTGTATATTTCTTAATGATCAATGATAATCTGACATCGAAAAACCTAGGATTGGTAGTACTATCTGTATAGGTAATAATTAAAGAGATACTAGAATTGATAGGGCTCTAAGAAGACTCTTAGAAGCTTTACATATAGACACATTTTACATATGAACATATGTTGATACCTCAAAATATGAAAGCATTCCTTTGATTTGCGTATAAGGACCCTCTTCTCCCCAGCCGTCAACCTGCGCGCCCGGCGCTGGTGGTGTGGAGGCTGCCAGGGTGTAACTGCGTCCGAATAATGGTATGCCTAAGACTAGTTTATCAGCAGACATGCCGTGGCGTAGAATATATTTGACCATGAATTCCTGTTGAAATAAGTTTTTAAGGTTAGTAACCTCAAGCAAAACTAAAAAAAAGTATGAATAATATCTACGCAATTAAGCTTTTTAATAGAAATGATTGAGATACAGTCAGCAAGTCTTTTACTTTATTTAACTTACAATATTATCGAAACGCTGGTCTCGGGTGGCAGCGCCAGGATCACGATGCAAAGGGCTGTGCTGTAGGGCGCGCGGCGGCGCCTCCTGGCCGCCATGGCGTGCGTGCGTCATGTCCCAAGCTTGAAGAATGCTATAATCAGTTGCACCACTTACAGCGCTTAGGTCGTAGCCATCTTCAATCTGATATCTGTAATGAGAAAGTAAATATAGAAAAGTAGTTACAAACGAGTGACAGTGAAATTGTAATAATAAAAGTTATAGTTTTATTTGTTTCTATAGATTTTCTAAAAAATGTGTGTGTATATTTTATATATCACTCGATATTCTGTTGTATTTTTATTTCACATAATAATGTTCTGGATTATGTATTAAAATAAAAAAGTGTCAATTTCAAATTAAATCTTTATCTACAATGGACAAACATTCCTTATTTTGTGCAGAAGTTTTATATATGTACACACAGATAAATAAATAGGCAAACAAAACAGGTAAGCAAACATTCCAAACAGAAATAAAATTCTGTAATTTTTACCTGAATGGAGGTAGGACTGTAGATAAGAGGTATCCATAAGAAGAAAATTTTTCACGAAGCTCGTATAATAGAGTGGTCAATAATTCTTTTTCCTTATCGTCTTTGTCACCTAAAACACATAAAAGATCATAAAGAGGTAAACAATAATATATCGACGCAGAGACATTTGTTTTCTTTTTAAAATATTTATTTACCTGCATACACCCAGTGAAGGTCGAGGCCATCGAAATCGTGTTCTTGGAGGAAGGTGACTGCGCTATCGATGAATGAATTTCGCCTGTACGGCTCTTGAACCATTTCGCTGAACAGGCGCTCCATCCCGTCGCCACCCACACTGACAATGACCCGGAGACCCGGGATACGACGTTTTAAGCCCGTTGCAATGCGATAACCTCCTAGTCAATTGCAATGTCCAATGGAACAAACAAAAAAAATCCAATAAATTTTGTTTATTTATGATCAACAGATTTGTAAACCAACAAAAAACAAATTAGAATAAATTTCGGTCATTTATTATTTTTAGAGCTTAGTAAATAAATATAATATTCTACGGTTTTTATATATTAGAAGCTAATACCAAGATTGATTCTTTTAAACCAGACGATATCATAAGCATATTAAATGAGTATTTAAGTGCTTGCAATGGTTTTCTTATCATGTAGTTAAAAAAGTACGATATATTTTATAATAAAATAAGTCTAATTCTATTTATACAATATTTTAAAAGTTTAATTAATTTGCAATTTTTTCAATCAACTTCAAAAAAAGGTCTTTAATTCGATTGTATTTTTTGTTTTACATGTTACCGCATTACTTTTTACTGGAGGAACCAATTTTAATGATTCTTTTTTTATATGATAGTGTTTGTGCTTTTCATGTAGACCTATTTAAAATTAGTTAATATCTGACGAGTACGTCAGGTATTAACTAATTTTTGATTAATTCCTAAAAAATACTTTTTTAAAACGTTTAAAAATCTTAATTGTAACACAAGAAAATTAAAAGTAAACTTAATAAAATGTAACTTCCTAAGATATGTTATCGCCTGTAACGTAGTAATGATATGAAATAAAGTAAAAGATTAATAAGCCTAGTCTATAAAATTTTTACATGAAATTATTTACCTTTGATAATATCATAATCCTCATTGGCAGATATTACCGCGTAAGTGTGAGGATGTAGAACTGCGAACGCGTAGTGCAAATGAGTGCAAGATTTGGGCACAAGTCCTGCGGTAAAAGCTAGCGGCGGTGCGCGATACGCGGCCCACGACTCTATATAGCAGACAACAAGACGCCTGGTGTTCTCTTCTGTCATTGTCTGTTGCATCTCTAAAAAATTTTTTCTCATAAATATAAGTAAAACACAAAGTATAGTAAAATATTATGGAACTCTACGTCTCGCTTTGTTTCACCAAAGCGAATAAACGAAAATAAATTAAATATAATATTTCCCCAAATAGGGACCGAAATCATAACCGACCATTACGCCACGATGACCACTCAAACATTAGAAAACAATAAATAATATATATTTTTTTTAAATAAAAATATAAAATGTAACGCACCTTGAAGATTAGCATTTCCTTGCTCTAGTTTTTCCTCAGTACGCGAACCGCTAAAAAAATTATATGTTAATACATATTTAACCAATTTTAAACATGTAATAAGAAATATTATACTTACTTGTTCAAGTGACTTGCTGCTCCATAATATTTTTTATATTCTTCATAGCTTTCCACATCAGCTGCTGTTCTTTCAGAATCCTTAAATTTTTATGGAAGCTTTAGCTTTCGAACTTAGCCATAATATCTTTTACCATAATTTATATATAAATATAATAGTATATGTATTTAAAAAAGGTCTAACTTGGTATCTTACCTCCAAATATTTATATAGTGTGTTGCGGTCTGGTACTGGAATAGGACGTTTTTCAACAGCATCCCTTAAAGGCAATCTTCCTTCTCTTTCTTCGTACAAGTTCCTGTATAGTTCCATTTTAATAAATAATTAGCATAATAATGCATTTAACATTTTTCATTTACAAAGAAATATTGCAAATAAATTTACAATCTACTTTAACGTTGTAGGTGTGTGGTGAGTGGTGACATTGTTTATGGTTATATTGTGAAGACGAAAATAATTTTGAAGGTTAAAGTTATCATAACAATTTAACAAGATTTTATAGAACGAGCATAGTCGGATTTATCAAGAAGATTTATAGTGAAAATATGCTAACCATTTCTTTCCATTACTCCGTTTTAAATAAATCCAATTTATCGAGTCATATGAATAATATTGTAATGGAGATACTCAGATGACTGATGACGAGGTTGGGTTGTATGTGATTGAACACGATGGTCGTGGGTTCTAGTCACACTTTGGTCAATTTTTATATTATCACACGAGAATTTTTGTTTCTGTCGGTTTACATAAAGATCATTAGGTATTTATTCGATGCAACATCTTTAAATGGACGGAAAGTGGGGAACTGTGTAACTTACCAGTTATAAACTAAATGGTAAGTTCTATACTTACCATTTGAATCACGGGAGATGCATGAAGGAAAAAATATCAAATTACGCTGTTTTCCATTATATTTATATATTATGTCAGAAATATGAAAATTTATATATGCATAATTTATATCGAGGCGTAGGTTCGAGACCCGCTGCGTTTAAATTTTTATACGTTTTCTAAAATGTTCTTCGCTTAATAAAATAACACTTTATATCAAAAATATTATATAATTGTATTTTTTATTATTAAAAATTACCTCAATGGTATGCTTTCAACTGAAGACCGAATAGGAGGAGCAAGAGGTTCATGCTCTGGAGTTGTTTCAACTGCAATACGGGCAAACGGGCTTTCATCAGGATATCTTGGTGATGCTGTTACGCCAGCACATAGTACTGAGAACTATGGAAAAAAACGAAAAGTTAATGTGCTATAAATATTCCATAATATTTACATAATTATTAACAGTTAGTGCTTCCAATAAACATAATAAGTTATTTTAGATACCACTTATACCTATCAAATTTCGGATAAATAATCGATTTGTCGAACAAAGGCTTGGCGGTTGTTGACCTTATAAAAAAGCTCTACGTCCATTAGTCAACAATACAAGTACGAACAATTACACGGAGACAAATTTCAGCCTTATTCATGTCCCGTTAATGGTTGAAATACATTTTGGATGAAATGAAGTAAGATACATCACGCAACTCAAGTTGACAAGTAGGATTTAGTCCTGGGATAAAGTTAAATTCTGAACAAGATTTATGTACCTACACTTTTCGCGGCGCCTGCGTGACATACCGAATTAAAAACGTAAACGTGGGTGATGTCTTCGGTCACTGAACTGACAATCAAGTAAAGCTCTATCTACGTTTAATTTACATAACATGATAGAGTCAAGACCAAGATCAACACTTGAGACAGGTTCACGAAACTTTATATTTATTTACTTTTTTGAATAGTCATAGCTGAAGTCGATGACCATATAAAAATCGGAAGTATAAAGAATAATTAATCTTAAACACGCTCAATAATAAAAATATATGCAAAAAATAATTGGGTAATAGTTAATTGTGACAAACGTCATCGGAGCACTGTAGGGTAGTGCATTAACATGTATACGCGATAGTTGTAGGTTCGAAGTTCACTTGAGGATTTTTTTTTATTATTTTCATTTCCCCAGTCTGGTAAGACGAACGACGAAAACTACTAACGAAATATATTCAATAAGTCGGGAATTTGGATCTCCTGCTATGATGGAGAAATATTCCGTTATAACATACATACATAGCTTCACGCTGTATCCCGCATATAGCAGGGTAGGCAGAGAGAACCTAGTGTTAAGACACTCCGTTCCCTACTTTCCGCCGAATTGAGGCGTCGCGTGCTGAGTGGCGGAACTCAACGCCGCGCTTTGCTTTATTACGAAGCCCAGGAAATGAAAAATTCCATTTCCTGGAGTAGGAATCGAACCCACAACCGGTCGCGTTTACAGTACAGGAGGAGATAGCAGGATAAAGCTACGATATTTATATACATACATACGAGTATCGCTATTTTTTAGAATAAATGTACATGATAATGTTACTAAAACTATCAAATATGAAGGAAATTCATATAATATAATAATGAAACATCATATTCTAAATATATACATTGATAGAACTACACCTATTTGTATATACATATAGGCAACCTATAATAGATTGCTTATTAAATCGTCCGTAATATGATCGTTCAAAATGTACTGCTGAGGTTTTCAACGAGCAAAGCTACAAAGAAAAGACATTAAAATTAATTGAAGCTTGTAAAAAATGTGATTTAGGTTTTTCATCTAATATCGGGTCATGATCTAATAAATATTTTCTAAACGAGCTGGTAGGTACGTTGACGTCTCATTCAAAATACACGATTTGCATATAGGCATCATTGGCAGGTAGTCGAAGTCGCTTCGAGGTCATCGTCATCACCACAAGACGAGTCCATTCCACCTATTTATAAGTGACATCTCGGCGTCGTTTAGGACAAATATTCCTTTTTATCCGACCCTGCGACGCAAAGGAGTGTAATATGTTTATCAGTCTATGTATGTATATTTGTTCCTACGCGGCTATTAATCCATCAATTGAGTCAATCAATTCGTCTTAACCCTACAAATTTCACTAAAGATATGCCAAAATTTACAACATCGTCAGCCAACTGCCATGTTGGAAAAATTAAATAGGTACTCAAAAATGAGTTTTATGTTCCTTTCATCATTTTTTTTATCATAAGTAACGGTTTAGGATATATAACAATTTAATGTTGTTTTAATACCCCTTTTTGTAAATTTTCTTACTTTTATAAGTAAGAAAATTTGCAAAAAGGGGTATTAAAACATCGTTATCGAAATACTAATACGAAAGCAGACGTCGGGTTCTAATCCAAGGCAGACATCGCTGACTTATCAAAATCAGGTGCATATAATAAAACGAAATGATATGACAAAAATTGCAGAATTTACCGCCTTATAAACCTAATAACGATGTCAATAAATTCTAACAAAAATCTAAAATAATAAATATGTATATAAAAGCATTCTTCAACCAATCAACTGTTCCCAAGGAGAACTGTAAAATTTAAATGGGTCCCGACTGTTAATCTTTCAAATATTTTTTAAAATATTTTTATACACGGTCAATTTTTGTTTTTTTTTTATAATAATTATAAAAACAATATTATTATTGCTGTAAGAACTTTTAACAACTGTTTTTTAAACTATATTCATATATTTATAAATATCCTAAAACGATTCGTTTTTGATCTATTTTCTATATATCTATCTCCATTTAAGTGTTTTGATTTTTTCACTATCATAACATAGTCTAGTTATCTTTCCACATTAAATGGCTTTGATCATTATAGACTTCCTATAATTTTAGTATTAATAATATAATTATGATTAGATAGACTAAATTTATATTGTAAGGGAATATAATATGTTAGAAAAGATAAGAGCATAATTATATTAAATTAAGGTATATGTACATAGAAAAATTTAATAATTTATAAGGATATACAAAGAAGTGGCGTTTTATTTGACCTTGTTATGTGCGTGAATAGCATGCCACAATACAGCAACATTTAATCACATTTATTTCAGGCACGAGTTAACTTCTATTTTGTACAGATAAACCAAGGAATTTATCGAGTACGTTAATAGCACAAATAATTAATGATATCCATGAGCATTTCCAATTCAATAATAGCTTCATATTACTTACAAACCTTATCGGCACATAAGATAATAAGTTGCTTGAATTAGAACATTAATATCGACACATCAAGATCATGGCAAAGGAAATTTTGAAACATTTATAGGATTTTTTGTATATCTATAAGTATTTCTAGACGAAGTTAATGTAGATTATATGTATATTTTAATAAGTAAATTCTATAAACAAAGGAAAGATAAATAGGATATTTGGTAAGAAAAACATATGTATGTTGTAGGTAGTGGTACATTATTATGTACCACTACCCACAATATACATATGTTTTTTAATAAAGCAATTTGAGAAGAAATGTAACGAATTTAACGCCTGTCGTGGCGCAGAGGCACAAGCGTGCGACTGTAAACGCGATAGGTTGTGAGTTCGATTCCCACTCCAGGAAATGTAAAATTTAGTATTTTTATTTCTTGGGTTTGGTAACAAGGCAAAACGCGGCGTTGAGTTCCGCCACTCAACACGCAATGCCTCAATTTGGCAGAAAGTGGGGAACGGAAATGTTGAAAGAGAATGGAGTGTCTTAACACTAGGTTCTCTGGTTCCCTTTGCCTACCTCGCTATATGCGGGACACAGCGTGAAGCTATGTATGTATCTATGTATGAGAAGAAGTAAAAAGCAATATGAGACAGGTATAAAAATATATGTCCATGTTTACATAAATTGTAATTTATAATCAGGAGGTACCTAAGCAATGATATTTGAATGTCATTTGAAGTAATAAAAAGCTCAACGATTCATAACAAACATCTATTATTATAAAAAGAATAAGATTTAGAATGCATATGCAACCCACTCGCAAGCATTTGATATTTTGATTAGAGATTAAACGAACGACTTTAATGCCTTAATGATTTATTAGGAGTCGTCATAATACAATATATGCCACTGTATGTCCTACTGCCCGACAAATGTTAACGAGTCGTTCGCTTGAATTTGTATGTACCATATATGCCATGCATATTAAATTAGTTACAAAAATTTATACGCACGTATTAAAATAAGGAAACAATATGTATCAAATTCATACACATGAAATAGCTCACTCAACGCGTAAAAGTGAATTCGGCTCACAAAATCAAGAACACTACAATAAAAATGATTTGAATTATCAAAAATATTATAAATCAATTTATGAATATATCTGTGACCTTAATAGCTAATTGACTAGTCTATTAAGTGAAAATAATACTTGGTAACTTTATCAGATGCTCGTTGAGAATCAGTTCATTACTTTTAAATGTAAACTTTTAAAAAATCAAAAATTTAAGTAGAAATTTAAGAGCATTGTTAAAAAATTATTACATTTAATAAGCTTATCACTACGATATTTAATTTACCAATTTAAGGAGCTCTTCAAATTAGTCCTTCTGTGCTTTTGAATCTATTTTTTGATATACAAAAAAAACATCAAGTATTATATATATTAAAAGTGATTGGTTATAGTGAAAAATGAAAGTTATAGTGTAAAAAAATGCTGTAAAAATAAATTTAATAAAAAATTCAAATATGATATATATTTGACTTTTTTATTAAATTCAAAATATAGAAACTTTTTTAAATTTATTCTCAATTGGGGGTGTTCTGTAATTTTTTTTTATAATTCAGTTTCCAAAAATTAATTAAGAAAATATTTTTAATTACAACTTTTAAAATGTTTCTAATTGATTTAAAAAAATCTTTGCTGCGTATTTTTTTTACTTGTATTGAAAATAATTAATATAAAATTTCAAGTGCACTTACCCAAATTAATATATTGTGCCCCATAACGGGGGAGCTATTTTCTTTTCGATGTCTCAAAACAATCTGAAAAGATGAACCGAATAAAATATTGTTTATCTGTTCGTGCCTAAAATTTATTTAAGTCTTCATAATTACTAAAGTACTTACAAATTTTATTCAAAATATAGGCTTACAATTTGCAAATTTTGGGCTAAGGTGAAGGTTTCCCGGTGTTTGCGTTGTTGTCGCGAACGGCGTGCGACTGAGCGGACCATGAGCGGTCGCCTAGTGTTAATACCTCGGTGTCATCGAGCTTCACATCTCGCACCTACGCGTATGTGTATTATGTATCTTGGATTTTTAGAACAGGTCCATCTTTAACACTTGAATTCAAAGCAATTTGTTAGAAATGGAGTTTCAAGGAAGATTTTAATGCTTACCTTAACAGGCCACATATTAGCATTGCTTTTCAAGAGTGGTCTCCGTATTTTACACAAATAACTATAAGTAATGATTGTACCAGTGTAATATTGTTATTATATATAACCTAGTATATTTTTTCATTATTTGTATAGTATATTACGAAAATATTTTAAAAAATATAAAATATATAAATGTTCTGTATGGGCTACAATAATGGCTCTTTTATTTTTATTTAAAGATCTTTATCACTTTTAATTATGTTTTATTTCAATTTAAATAATATTAATTTTGTTGTTTAGTTATATATTTAAAACTTAATAATCAATTAAAATTTTATTTAGTTTAATCCAAACATAGTTTTTTTTTTAAATAATCTTGACTCTTCAAAGCTAGACATTAATAAATTATGATCAATACCATAAACAATATTTTATTGCAACAAATCGATACAATTAAGAATGCAAAATCAATTCATTCGTCAAAAAAATTTTATTGTCAGCTTTTAATTTTACATTTGTTTTGCCCTTATACTTGCTTAAAGAGTAAAGGTGTTTGATATATTTATTGTCAATAAATAACATAAGTTTTTACTTTATTTTATTTAGTTTGGGACTTAAGACTTCTTTTTATTGTGTTAATGAAAAAAAACTTAGTTAATTTTAAGTTCATTTTTTGACTTAATTATCTACTTTTAAAAAAAATAATGTTTCTATCACATTGAAAAAGCCTATAATGCTTCTTTATAATAATAAGGTACGGTCAAATTTAAATATTAACAAAATGTACTTACATATTTGTTTTATTCTTTTACATTACGTTGAACAAAGCACGTATTATATTAAATATTTTTTATACAATTATAAAATAAATAAATCACAATAAGCTATCGTAAACTGCAGCGTTCCCAGTTAATGTGGCTTAAGCAGTAGAGTAGAGATACGTGGTTCCGCGTGTGTAGAGGTGAAGCGCGATTACTATGCAAGTAACGTTTCTTCCTTTCTTCCCGCCAATGTCACCACATTGTTTACTGTCGACGCCTCACCAACTAACAGTAAACTGACTAAGTGGACCCTGAAATTGGCTTTACCCTTGTTATACATGTAGCATAAATGAACCGCTAAATTAACCTCCTTAAAAGAAGTTATTGTTAGAATTTACTTTCTATAATAACATACTATATGTATAATTCCGAAAAATATGATAAATATAACAATAATTTATACAATATGCATTTTTAAATTATCACGTTCTAAAAATTGCTTGGCCATCGTGGCGTAGTGAGTCAGTGTGTGACTATGAAAGCGATGATTGTGGGTTTGGTTTACGCCATGGAGGCTTATTTATATTTAAATTATTTTTATTTACCCGCTCTCAGACAAAATGCGGCGCTGGATTCCGCTATTCAAGATACAATGTTACGAATTCAGGCGGAAAGAATGGATATTTTTTTACAGTAGCTTCGCTCTGTCTACCGTATGCGATAAACGTAAATCTGAAAAAAAAATCTTAAAATTAAAAGGAAGTCTAAGTTATCTGATAATTATAGCTAAAAAAAGCATTTTTTAGAAAGAATAAAGACATGTTCTGTTAATTAAATGTTAGAAGTAGATTAGTGAATTTGCAGGAAGTTATTATAATCATATGTCGTTCTTGCTCACTGCAACGAAAATATTTTAAGTGGTTGACATTGCCCTTTAAAAATGTTAGCAGGAACCGGTCTAGTTTGTACTTGATCTAGGTCTTCAGACGCCCATCGGATGTAAGTAGAACAAGTACATGTTTATTACACGTAAACCTTAACCGAAGTCATCGACAAACGGGAGCATCCCGCGTGCTTAATTAAAGGCACGTCAAGTTCAAGGTAAATCATTGGCATTTATTAGATGATTCGTCAACATGTATGAAGCAAAGACACTACATAGGTATTGAATTGGTACATGTTTATACATATTCATAAATAACACGACAAGTCGTTCGTTTATTTTTACACAGAATAATTTGCTGTCTTTTAGTTATAATCGGACACAGTTAGTATGAATATTAATATAAATAAAAAAATAACTCCTTTGTTACGATCCATTTTACTATTTAGATAATTAAAATATTACAATTCTTTCTTGTTTCATTTAATTACTATACATTTACAATAAATGTAATTATCGCTCAATATAAACTACTACAAAAATATTAAAATTAAATTTTCACTAGCGAAATATGCGACAGCCAAAGTCGAGGGCAGTAATTAGATTCTTATACCACCCACCTTTGTCGTTATGTATCTGAAAATAAAAAGGTACCTAAATATAAATAAATTGGAAACAATTATAGCAAACGGAATTTAAGTTTTTATTTTATTAATTATGAATATTTACTAAGAATTATGAACGAATAAAATGAAATAAACACACTATATTTGACTACTTAGCAACCATTCAATCTCTCTAACGTTCGAGTGGGTTTATCGTACTATTTGTATTGTTATCAACATGACACTCGTAATAAAGAAAAGAGTTAAAATGGATTTATGGCGAGATCAGTATTTCAGCATTCCGTTATCACATTATTCTGGTAGTTGAAGAGCGTGTCTCAATTAGTGTAGTTGTGCGTGACTCAGCCAGCGATGACAGGACGGCGTCAAGTGTTTTTAAGCAAGTATTTGGTAACAGAAACTAATATCTTTGATGGCGGTGTTCTGGTCAATGAAAATGGAGTCATTGAGAAAATATTGAGTAGGAACGAGGCTAACATATTTATAGAGGAGAAAGAAAACGATATCGACGTAAGATTTGTTTTAATATAGAAACATAGCATGTTTAAACGTTTTAAACATGTGGCTAGCTGTCTCTTTCCGGCATTGCAGATCCAACCTTGAGAGGTCGATAAGGGCGACAGCCTGTATTTTTTTGTTCAACATATTTGTAAGTCTTGATAAAATAAAAATACAGGACACCGGAAAATAATTAAATCTGCGAAGCGCTTAAGTAAAATCTTTGTTGTTTATTTTAGGTTAGATAGTAGTAAATTTGTTATGATCAACTTAGAAAGTTCACAGAAATGACCTCGGCATTTAATAAGTTAAAAGAAACGTTAATTTAGTTGTTTAAGGTATGTCTAATACTTTTTATATTTCCATACAAAATGTTGTAATGAAATTGACATTCCATATGATTTTTATTATTATCAGGTACTTCAAAAGAACTGTTTTTACATTTCAATATCACTTTAAGATAATTGTATTGAAAATAATTACTAGTAGATATATAAAATATACTCGTATATCTTATTTAAATATTTTTATGAACAAGTTATAGACGTGTAACAGTTATGCATTAAATTTATGTATAAATTAAGTTTTTATATCTAATAACAGTTGAATCGAACTATGATATTTATAGTAGATTTCTTAATAGTCCTTATTTTTTGTAGTTATTAATTGAAAAAGAAACAATTGTACCTCATAAAATATTAATTAAGTTATGGCCAATTATTGCGACAGGTTGTTTATAATGTATTAAGTGGTGTAATTAAAACTTAGGTAGGTATACAAAAAAGGGGTTTAAGTAATATGTATTAGTTTTATGTAGAGTTATTTGACTTTGGTACTCGACGACATATTTTTTTTAATTTTCGTTACTATCTACACAAATATAGTATTATGATTAATTAGATATAAGTTCACGTATACGCCTTTATAATAATTACAATGTTGTGTTATATAAATTGTAGGCATAACTTTTATTGATTATCGCCAACCCTGTGACCTGTACATTTGGCAAAATGCCATACAAGCGAATAATAAATAGGTTTCTTTTTAATAAGGGTGTGATTGTGATTATATTACGACATTTTTGTCATGAAAGCCTCGATCTGGCAAATAAAAGAAATTCGTATTAATCAATTTTAAGACAATTTTTGCTACACCAAATTTCCATTTGCAAACATTGGCCCTTTAGTAGATTTATTTAATTTTATTGCCAGATAAATTGAACAACAATAAATTTCATTAGCGTAAGGTGAAGGAAATGTTTTGCAAATATTTTGACATACTCCTTCATAGTATCAAACTTTCTTGAGTACTCCGTATGTGTGCACCAGTACCGATACATCCTTGAGTACTCTGAGTATAACACACACGCACTTGAACTGGTGTGTTTTCAAGTGCTCTAAACATATGAGCCCTACACTACATATGGTCATTCAGTCACATTCTTGAGTGCTCTAGTTGTGTAGGTGCACTAGTACTAGCAAATACTTGAGTGTTCCGAGTATGTGTGTACTAACACTGAAGCGTTTTGCAGTGCTCTCAGCGTTCTATGTTTGAGTGCATTCGTATTGGTGCGTTTTTCTGCACTCGGAAAGTGTGTGGACTAGTCCCTACTGGTTAATTTTAACACAGTTTAGACCCATCTCTGAAAGTATACTGAGTTTCGTATCGGTAGCATCTAATTTACCATGAGATAGCGTTTGAAGTTTGATTGAGTTTTCCAGTAAAGAGCTAAGCGGTTTCGCTTAAGGTCAATAAGGTTTAAAGAGAAATGTTTAAAGAAACAACGTTTCGCCCGACAAAGTATCTCGTCTCTTCAAAAAACAATCTTTAATACCTAATGTAGTAAATTAGTGTATGCTGGTTATTTTTATTTAACCTACTTAAGTTATTTGTTAATTTATTTATGTACAAAACCAAAAGGGTTCTTTGATGTTATCGTTACTCCTTGCAGGTGATTGATGGTGGAGAATGGGCGCTCATAGCAGGCATTGTAGATTCTCACGTACACGTGAACGAGCCGGGACGGACCGCCTGGGAGGGTTTCCGCACCGCTACTAATGCCGCAGCAGCCGGAGGAATAACTACCATCGTCGATATGCCTCTGTAAATAGAAATATATAGAGATATATTTAAATCAAATTACGATATGCATAAAATAATCATGTTGACACATTTATAATTTTAATAATTATAAATCAATTAGTTAATGTTTTCTACATCACTTAAATATATCATTACAGAAATTCGATTCCACCAACTACAACGTTGGATAATTTAAAATTGAAGGCTAAGTCAGCCGCAGAACATGTTTATGTGGATGTAGGCTTTTGGGGAGGGGTAATTGTTGGAAATCAAGTAGGTATTTTTGTCATGCTAGATTCTATTCAATATTTTTGTAATTTTGGTCTAAAAATTAGTAAGTAGTTTGAAATAGGTATATAATGGTATATATGACTATGAGTGGGTATTATACGGGAATATAATGGATATATAGCATATCACGCTTCGTTAATGTTTGTTTAATTTGGAAAAAAAATGTGTACTTATTATTCGTACGCTTTTGTAATAATTCAATTAAACTTATCTAACTGCATCATTGTCGAAAGAAGTTAGAAAATACTAAAGCCACTGTTGACGTGAGATTTAGGAGCTTATGTTGATGTTTAACCTGGAACTTACCAGGGAACTTACCTTACTTACCCACTCATACCATCCATAAATATATTATTAATTATTATAAATATTATGTGAACACGTAGTATGAAGAATTAATCACATAAAATAGTTAAATTCATAATATGTATATTCAAATACATACATATGTACTTTCTATACCTACCGTTTGCTTGAGAGGTATATTTAGTGAATCAACGTTTTGTTTACCACTTAACACCCAGGCTAAGATTGTTTGATTTATACAAATGCGTCCATCAAACAATTTATGATTATTTATTTTTAGAATTACTATTATTTTAGGCTATTACACTTCTTTATTACAGGTACATATAGGATATGTACATACAAATAAACGGAATAATATTTATTTATTTAAGAATTTTATTTAAGGATTCATTACGAGATTTGGTTGAAGCTGGAGTTGTAGGGTTCAAATGTTTCTTGTGTCCAAGTGGCGTTGATGAGTTTCCCAATGTTGGAGTCAAAGATTTGGAATTAGCTTTTAAAGCACTTGAAGGAACTGGATCAGTCTTAGCGGTGAGATATTTTTTATCATTTTCATCTATGATAAAATTATTGAGCACGCTTATCTTTTGAGTAAAGGTACGTTAGATTTAGAATTTTTTATCGTGCTTCAGATTAAAAAGAACATACATACGCATATTATGTATCTACAAGTTTATGTTAATGTATATTATGTCATAAAAAATAAATTCTTTATGGTAATTAATATTAAGTATATCTTGTGGAAGGAGCGTTTGCTTGTAAAGCACTATTTAAAAAAATATTTTTAATTAAAATCGATATTTAGTTATATAAATTAAAATATAATTTATTGAATAAGCCGGCGCCGAACGACAGAAGTAATGTCAAAGATTTAGAAGTTTTAAATGCGTTTGGATTACATAACCAATTTTTTTTTAAGCATTCCCATAGTATGTATGTAAGTGCCGTTGATTTGATTTAACATGCGCCATGTTAAGTCCATGTATTCCCCATATAACATACTAAATTAGCTTTACTGAATTTTGATATTATACGTTTTCAAGGAAGATTATGTTAAATCAGTTTCTACATACATACATTAAAAGTTAATAGAAGCGGTACCAACTTATAAAATCTTCTAAAACTTTTACAGGTTACAATAATAACTTGTCCAAGACTAGGCGTCTATTAAAATAAAACAATTAATTATTACCTCAAAAACATGTATGTGTAAAGCTTGAGTTTCAAAGGAGCTGTTACTTATAACATATATATTGTAAATATATGACATTTTAGCTTAAAATTTACTTTACTACAAAGACTAGTGAGGAGAATTTTATAATATACTTATTGATGCCCGCAAATTCGTTTGCGTAGACTGTATGACCCTTGACTTCTTCCATTTTGAAAATAAAGCCAAATTTATATCGTACCTACTAAATTTTTAAAAAGTAAGCCGGAAAATTTAGAGAAGTCGGTATATATTTACAGAAGCCGCGATATTGAATGTAAAATTATTTAGTAATTTCGGTATAGAATATTGATGATGACTTTTTTAGGTGGTTTTAGATGACAGAGCTTGTTTTTTTGCAATTTTTTATCCAACATTTTTCTGGCGACCTTTTTTTTAGCTCTCACACCTTTCTGGACCTTGTTGTTTTGCAAACTCAATTACAAAACAAAACTCCATATTTTCCTGGCGACCTTTTCTTTAGGTTTTGTTTTTTTACAAAATCGCCAAAGTTTTCCAGAAAGTTTATTGTCATTTAGAAAATAAGCCCGTGGGAACCGTGCCACTGCTAGCTAATGTTGCGTATAATATTATGAAAATGCCCATCTATCACCATTATTAAAAAATGACCACTAATACGCATGAAGGACCCTAAAGATATTTTTTTATTTGCTTATGTTCGATATACAAAATTGACCCGTGAATGTGTTGATTATACAGTTTATACATATATATTTAGACAATCGTACTCTTCTAAACAATAGATATTTTAAATCGTGAACAGATTGTTTTAATGTATAAATGAATTTCGCATGCACCATTGAACCGTGAATTTAAATTGGTTATCTATTAGTATTCGTTTAAATTAAAAAAAAAACTAGTCAAGGATCTCTTGTACTAAGTTCTTGGAAAATTATTAATTTCCTCTGACTTTTATAGCATACTAGTTTCCGCCCGCGGCTTCGCCCGCGTGGAACTCGGTTATATCGCGCGACATAGTAAGGAGTAGCCTATAGTCTTTACGAAGGTTTAGACTATTTGTCAAAATTGGTTAAGTGGTTTAGGTGTGAAAGTTGTAAACAGTTAAACAATCTTACATGATTTTATGTTTGACAATAAGGAACTTCCATGCAAACTTTTATCCCCTATTGCAACCTCTTCCACCCTTTTTTTCACCATAAAAAGTATCCTATGTCCTTTCCCAAGCTCAGTGCTATCTTTATACCGAATTTCATCAAAATCGGTTCAATGGTTTAGGCGTGAAAGCGTAACAGACAGACAGACAGAGTTACTTTCACATTTATAATATTAGTAAGGATTAGATAATATGCTATAAAAGTAAGCAGTAAGCAAAGATTGTTTTTAATCTTTGCTTTCATAATTTTAAAAAATATTATGTTTAACAGGGGCTTCTTTGTTTTTTATTTATTAATAGTATTAAATATAAAATTATTTACGAGTTACAGAATTGGTGATCGATAACTCACAAACTCTTAAATATATAATAGCTATTACAAAAACGGTCGTATTACAAATTAATCAATATAATAAATGTGGAGGTCTAAAGAGGAACGATAAAATTTTTCAAAATGTGTATTTTGTAAAATATACTGTATAAGATACACTATTTCATCTATTTTAGAGACATTGCATGTTTGGTGACAAAAATTAACGCTGTCTTGCATACCGGAGTCGAAAATAATATTAAAATTATCATTGTCTCAAGTAAAGACGGATCCCAGTACAATCCCGTTTACACGTACAGGACACTGTTAAGTGTGCTAGAATGGTGTTTGTAGGAGTATCAATTATAATTTAACGCAAATACTGAAATTAAAAAGAGTTCACATAACCATTTTTCTATTAACGCATCCATTAATTTATAATTTAAAAAGTTAAAAGATTTAATATTAAACTTATTACTATGCTTATTTCAGTTCCATGCGGAACTGGACGAAGACTGTCCTACCCCCAAGAAAAAAAGTAATCAAGGTAATTCAGGAGTTACAATATCATCACCACATAGCGGTTGATATTGTTTAAATTGATTTACTATTCCACATGTAAATAAACTGGTCTTAATGCTTCTGAGGTTAATGTCCTACGCTTTGTATGGAAATATTTTACTTTAAATTATATGATATTTGTATACCTACGAGTACAGGTGCGCCACTGTGGAAATAATTCAATGTAACATAAAACAAACATTGAAGCATTAAGCTGTGCCAACGGACAAAAAAACGAAAATTAAAATATTTGCCCACAACCTAAATGGCGATGGAAGAAAACATTTTTAATGTTAAATGAACGCTAAAAGCAAATGCATACTTACTTCGAAACATATTTTCGCCAACACTTTTGTATTTACACCAACATTTATAATATTTTTAAATAACATAATAAAGTAATATTTATTTTTTAAAAACAAATTGGCGTAACTACTCTCTGTACTGCGAAAACAATTATTTACTTTTCTTCCATTAAACTGACTGACTGATTTATTTTAGATCCTGAAGAATATCAAACCTACCTCGAGTCACGACCGCCTACAATGGAATTAAATGCAATAAACCTTATCACAAATTTCGTTGAGAAAACAGAGTACGTACATAAGATTTTATTTTACATAATTTGTCATATATCAATAACCATACCTGATAAAGTAATGTTTTATTTATATATTTGACGCATTTGAAAGGTAAATTAATTTGTGTGGAAAAAAATATTTTTTAAGACACCTGATTAAATTATATTAGCAAGTTGTAAAAGCTACTTATTTATATGAAATATTTAAATAAAATATTTAGTAAATTCGTGGCTTAAATAGATTACTTGTTATTTTTACTTATAATTTTTAGTGTCAGAGTCCATATAGTTCATGTGTCATCGTCTTCGGTGGTGTCCCTGTTAGGGAGAGCCCGCGCGGAGCGCATTTCTAGGGGCAACTCGGATTGGCGAGGTGGAGTGACTGCCGAAACATGCCATCATTACCTTACGTTTAGCTCTGATGAGATTCCAAAGGGGCATAGTGAATACAAATGTGCTCCACCCATACGAGATACAGATAATAAAGTATATATGACAGCTTGCTACTTTTACCATACAGTGAAATAATACAATATTCTATGTACCTAAGGAGGCATTATATGCTTTTCTAAATTCTTTTACTTTCCTAAACATTATTATTATTAATATTTATATTATATTATATTTGCCGTTTAATCGTTTTGTAGGAAAAACTATGGGAATATTTATTAGAAGATAAATTGGACATGGTTGTGTCGGATCATTCACCTTGTACTCCTGATCTAAAGTGTCGAAATAATTTGGAAGCATGGGGTGGCATTTCTTCAGTTCAGTTTGGTATGAACAAAACAGAGTTTATTAAATATAATTATTTTGTATGTAATATTTACGAACGTAGAAAGTTTGTAAATATTAATGAATTAAGATTGGATTCTATTCTAATGTGACCTATCTTGCGTTTCTTTATTACAGGTCTATCATTATTTTGGACCCAAGCGAGTGAACGAGGCTTAGATATGAGATCAATAACCAAATATCTAAGTACTAGTCCAGCACGTCTATGCGGCCTACAAAATAGAAAAGGATCTATCAAATCTGGCCTTGATGCTGATCTAGTGTTCTTTGATCCTAATGACAGCTTTATCGTTACATCTGACATTATTCGCCACAAAAACAAGGTAAAAACATACTGCAAAATTTATTTTTGTTATGAAATACCCTTATAACGTTATATTAGGTGTAAGATTGTATATGTAACTACTTTATTAATTAGAATATTTATATTTAGCTTGACCATAACGTTTCCATTGTGTTCTAATTTATTTAAATAATTTGACTAGTAATAATAATTACCTGTGTATAAGAAACAGTAATCTTTGCATTTTTTTGTTGTAAAGGTCGTTGGTAATAAATACGGTTATTTAGATATAATAACAGGTTCATTGGTCCACCACGTATATACGTATTTTTCTATTATTTCAATATACTTATTTAATGTTATTTTTCAGCTTACTCCTTACATTGGAAAACAATTAAAAGGAGTTGTAAAGAAAACATATCTCCGTGGTAAATTAATATACACCGATGGTGAAGTCACTGGGCAACCAAAAGGAAAACTTCTCTTAAAAAATTTGCCATAATATAAAATGTTTTCTAATTTATTATTTCAAATGTAACTGGTTTACAACAAAATTATAACATGTTTATTTATAGTTTCTAGAGACGACTCGTTGGAACATATTAATAAAATAAATTATACAAACTTTAAAACTTGTCTTTTATTTTTTGGTAGGTATTTATTGTCTAGAACGTTATATACTTATTCATAAGAAGCACAATATTGAAAGTATTGAGTTTTAGGTAGATAAGTCTTTTTAAGGCGAATTCAAATCTGTTATAGTTACCATTAGTTGTCGATTAAAAACTAATCGAGTGAGTAGTTAAGAAGATCATTCAGATCATGATTTCTCTGCTGTACTTATTTAACCAAATATTGGTAAAAACTTTTATTCCATTCTTAAAAAATGACTAGACAAACTAGCTGTATCTAGCCTTAAGCTAGCTCGTCCAGCAACAACATGTCGTAAGTAAAAGATTTGTACGACTGACTAAGTATAACAGCTAATGTTACATAATGTCAATGATTGAATAGTTAAATAGCGCCGAATGTTTAGGATGCCCTCCAAAATACTAAGAAGGTCATTTACACACTCAACATATCTTTGACCGGAATACTAAAACAATGGTTCATAAAATAAATATATGTGATACCATTATTAAATTATGGAATTGTGGCCTGAATTATTATTAAAATATTTTTCTTTGTACATCATTAATTACCATAATCAACTAATTTGTTTTAATCAAAATTTGGTCGACAATTTCATAAAAAATGTATTGTTGAAGATTGTAATGTACTTTACGTTTAGGTGGAAATAATTAAATATATTCTGATATGACATACCTACTTATAAACCGGCTTTCACAGTATTGACTAAGCTAAAGGCAGTTTACACTTAATTATTTCGATAAGGATAAATTAACTACTATTTTTCATTGAAAATGTTTTGTACAATCAGCTGCGCACGAAAAGTGATAGTTACAAATTACAATACATACAAAAAAATAATTATAAAAGAAACAAACAATCCAACCACGTAAAAAAGATAAAAAGAATAAAAACAAATCCAACTCAGAAAATAGAAGGATTAAAGGTCGGGACCCATTCAAATTTTACAGGACTCCTTGAGAAGATTTGACTGGTTGAAGATTGGGTATGAAGTTTAAGACGAATTGATTAAAGTAAGAATCATCAAAAACGGTCAAAAGGTTTGGTTTCTACAACACCATATAACACAAACATGCATACATAGACTGATAAACGCATTACGCTCTTTTGCGTCGCGCAGTCGGTGATAGAAGCAATTTAGCTTTTGTCTCTAATGTTAATTCAATCACAATTAAATATTGCATTATGAGTTAAGTAATACATAAATACCTACTATATCAAAACAATAATTTCTTCAATAAAATACAACAAAATTATATGTAAATATTAATAAAATAGGTTTGATATCATTTTAGAAACTATTTGAAAAAAATATTATATTTATATGGCTTCCCCAGTCTGGAGACAAAGTGCTACGTTGAGATATTGCACCTTTTGAATTATAGTGACCTATTTAACAAATATAAATTTTTGGGAAACGTCAATCTAGATTTTGTACATTTAAGTTTTTTGAAAAGAAATTATTTTTTTTAAATTAATCTTGTTTTAATCAAAGTCAATAAAGATCATTGTCTTAAATCGTTTCGTGGCAAAAAATTAGAATTATGATTTTTTGATTAGTTCCCTATAATTTTAAAGATGCGATATATATGTGGCACGTAAACCACGTGTCCTAATAATAGATTCTCGTTGACTTTTCTATTTGCGGAAGATCCATGAATAAAGATCGATCGATTTTTTTTATTGAACTTTTAGCATTTTATAATGTTTCAGTGTCAAGAATCATGACTTGAGAAATAATCAACTATATGCTAAGTAGAATTATTGTTAGTCATCACACTATACACTTAAAGCCTAGCTATAGTTGCAAAAATGTAATAATTTTGTTGTGTGCCAAAATTTGTATATTTTTGTAAAAATTTTAATATTTAATGTTCATTTAAATAAAATAAAATTAAGATTAAGATATCGTGTTTGTTACTGGGTCTCTTAATATTTGGCATATCTACTAATTGACGTCAATAAAAAAAGAATTTTTTTAGAAGTTTATATAAACAAGATGTTTGCTTACATTACAAAAAACGATCGTGTCAAGATAATATATTAAAATTCATAGAATGTTTTCTGCGTGATGTGATAACTCATTGATGTACGATTAATTGTGTTTTCAGTACATATTACACGTATATATATAGAAAAAAAAAAGATTGTTGTAAGTAGTATAAGGAGGATGTGTGGAGAACGGAGTCTTGACATTAGGTTCTCTCTGAGGACCTACGCTTCACGCGTATAACAGATATTGATGGTATAATATTGATATTACATAAAGATTGTCACTGAAGGAACTTGCAAATGATATTAATTAAAATTTTTGGAGTATAAAATGTCACACCGTAGAAGCCAGTATATTTAGAGAAGTCGGCATATTTAGGGAAGTCGGTACATAGAGATAAACCGATATATATAGATGACTGATAGAATTAAATTTTCTTGCAACCTCACTCTCAAATTTTGCTGACGACTGTTTTTTTTAACACTCACATTGTTTTTAGCACTCACAATTTCGTTGGGCTTGTTTTTTTTTTGGAATCTCACCCCAAAATTTTATTCTCCTGCCTTTTTTTTGGTTTGTAACCGCCACTAATTTGTTCTAATTTAGAAAAGGTAAGCTGATGAGAAACGTGTTATATGGACACTTCGCCACTATTAGATAGTATTACACCTAATACTTTGCAACACTATTTACAAAATTTTAAAATTTATAGAATCTCTGTATTAAAAAATTTTATACTTACAAATAAAAGAAATATGACCTTTATGTATAATTATCTCATATGAAATATTATTGTAATTGGCAAAAGGTAGACGTTGTACCTAATATCCAGGTATTTTAACTATGTATTATATAATATGTGTGTTATTGTATAAATAATGCAAGCTTTTGTTTTCAATTTACTTAAAAATACAAAAATTTTGAAAAATTGATTTTTAAAAATTGAAGATTCATAAAAGCGCACAAAGTCAGAAGCAGAAATGATAACTAAAAATCAAATGATAACGTCACGTTTTTAAGAGGCTTCAAAAAGTTATAGAGCGCAGTTGATAATTAACGCCGCTCTAGAATGTCGTCTCTTCGTTTTATATTTCTCATAACGGCCATATTAGGTATATTTTTATTTATTTTTTTAGTTATTATAATAAACAATTGGATATTACATTTTTTAATGAATTTTATTTGTGTTACGTAGTAGGAGTATCTTGTAGAGGATTGCGAAATAAAGAAAATGGTAAAAAACTATTTCTTAGTCGCCGTGTGGTTACGGATACAAGAGAATTTGACGGAGGTGTTCTAGTAGACGAAAATGGTATTATTAGTGGTATTTACACTCGTAAATCTGCCGAAAATCTCTTACATGATGGTACTCTGCAGGTAACGTTTGAACGATGCAACATTTTTACATTATTATAATAGATATCTACTAATGCTAATAATTCGATAGACGAATATGTGGTAATAGGTGATAGAATAAAAATACCGGTTTATTTGTCTTCTGCAAAGGTATCAATTTTGTATCATAACTTATCTTTTTTAAAGAGTCTCACCACTTGAAATATAATATATATTTCAAATTTTCTATAATATAGAATAAGCTCTTATATTAATAACGCTTGTATTTTTAGGTAATAGATGGGGGCCATTGGGCTTTGATGGCTGGTGTAGTCGATTCACATGTGCACGTAAACGAACCTGGTCGTACATCATGGGAAGGATACGCAACAGCAACAAAGGCTGCTGCTGCAGGTGGTATTACTACGCTCGTCGACATGCCTCTGTAAGTTATACTAATACAATGGCAAATTACGTCATGTTTGAATATAATCAATTCACTTACAGACTCATTGTTATACTAGTGGCCTGTTAGAGGCAAAACAGCCACAGAAGGTCAATGTTAGGGAAAATAATAACAAATGTTTTTCAATATTTATAAACACTAGAGAATATAGTATTACTTAACATTGTGTTAGTACTTTTATTAAATTCAAAACAAAGAAGGAAAGACAGGGTCTCTTGCAACAAACTATGTAGATAACTAAAAAATAGGCGAAGTGAAATTATGAAAAAGAACTTATGTTTAATTCTCTTTTGGTATGGATGCACTCAAATCCAGTTTACATAATTTTATATTTTTTCTAATAGAAATTCTAAACCACCTACAACAACTGTAGAAAACTTAAAAGTAAAAGTTGCTGCTGCAAAAGAGGAGGTATACATAGATGTCGCATTTTGGGGTGGCGTTGTCCCAGGAAATGAGGTATCCATTTGTCTTTAGTAATTAGATTTAAATTTTCAAGATAAGACTACGATATGTATTACATACAATTTTTTTTAGAACGAACTACAAAACATGATTCGCGCTGGCGTCATTGGATTTAAAGCGTATTTAATAAACAGCGGCATTGAAGAATACCCTAACGTGGAGTCTATCGAGCTGGACGAAATATTCTCTACTTTAAATGGATCCGATATTGTAATCGCTGTAAGCATTGTTAGGCCTTTATTATATTATCTTAAATTTAAGAGCAGCTAATTTAAAAGATTTTCAATTTGTTTTCAGTTTCATGCTGAATTACCTGTAAACAATAGTATTGATAATAGTCAATGTGAAAAATGTGACTGTCCAGGTAAAAAACAATGTATTACAATGAATTACTTTAAAGTACAATAAATAAGAATTATTTGTTATTGTAACACAAAGGTAGCAAATTATGAATACAAAGAAAATGTTTCATTATAAATATGTATGTATAATGTATACAGATCTTCATTTTACTTATTGTTGTTATAGATCCAAATTTGTACACCACATATCTTGCTTCTCATCCTGCAGAAATGGAAGAGAAGGCTGCGTCCTTATTAGCCAGTTACATACCTAAATATGAGTGAGTTATAAATTAACTTTTTTGAATATAATAATTTTAAGTATATTATGTGTTAAGCGTGAGAGCGTTGAGAACTGCCACTCAAAATGCACTATTGCAATTATCATATCTAACTTAGTTGTAGTTAGAATACATACGAGTACATTAACTTCTTATTCTCATTTCGATAAAATAAATTTCTAAGGTTATTTTTTATTGGAATAGTAGAGTTGAAAAGTATTCTTTTATAATACTTATAAAAAAAGTCTAAACGTTGCAAACATACTACACTCCATATAACAATAAATTTAGATCGCAGCTACTAAAATTCTTTACAATTATATCATTAGGTCATTTTTTTCAGTTTTTTACAAAAAATAATGTAAAATTACACTTAGCTGAAGCAATTTAGCTAAATAAAATAAGTTTTTTTATAAATTGTGACAATTTATTCAAAACAATATAAAAATAGTTTTTTTAAATTATGTAATTTTTATTACTCATAGCGTCCGCGTGCACGTCGTACACGTGTCAGCTGCAGGTGTTATTCCAATATTAGAGAAAGCCAGAGAAGAAAGGATTAAAGCTGGCTCTACACGTTGGCGAGGAGGCGTAACAGCAGAAACATGTCATCATTATTTAACATTCAGTTCGGAGCAAATACCACCTGGACACACAGAGTTCAAGTGCTCACCGCCTATTAGAAACTTTGACAACAAGGTAAGATTAAACAAAACTAGAATACGTTTTGATAAAATTACTTAATAAAGTTAATTGGGCGTGTATAATAAATATTGTGCTAAATAAACATTAATTTAATGTTTCTTTTGAATGTGTCAAGATTACATTAACAGTTTTAATTCCCATTAATGATCACAAATCTATGAAATAATATTCATGTATATGTTTTGTGCATTTTTATTTTTATAATATTTTTATTACTAAGCAAACAAACGACTATAGATAGTGGTGTTTTAGATTCACTTATGTGCAACATTATATATGATAATAAATATATAACTGTCATGAAGTTCTGTAAGAATGATTTACATAAGTATAATATGGTATAATCTTAATCAGGTACAACTTTGGGAGTACATTAAGGATAAAAGAATTGACTTAATAGCATCAGACCATTCTCCTTCTGTCGCAAGTTTAAAGGGGCCGAACTTCATGACGGCATGGGGAGGAGTTGCATCTGTACAATTTGGTATGTAAAATAATGTAGTTATATGTATTATTACATAAGTAAAACATAAAGTATATATGCACTTGTAGTAAATAGGAAAATATGCTGCTATTCTAGGAAAAATATTAAAACATTCATTTTCAAGGAAATTGTTCTTGCCATACTTCTTTATAACACAAAGTCTTAATTTTTGTGAATTATCATGCAAATTGCAATTGACGTGTATAATTATGATTTTATATTGCATGTTGTTAATTATTTTATTTTTATCAAAGCCAACGTCATTGTTAATTACTTCTGTTCCTTGAAATACCTAGCTAATGATCGCAAAATTGTCTTTGAATAGTATACAACGTAAAGCGTAATGATTAAATTGCGTTTAGTATAATGTAGTAATGGTAATTTGACTGAATTTTATTTTGATACCATCAAGTTACCAGTTCGTGAGTAGGTAGTTACTTCTAAATTTACACCAAAAAGTCTTTATAACCATTACGTGCACCTACACTTTTAAAAAAAGTGTTAGATGCTAACTTAATAAATGTACTTAAGTAATATGAGGGTTTTAAGTAGAGGGTTTTACTGGCCGCTGCTGCAGAAAAAAAAATATAACTTTTAATTAAGCTTTTATTAAAAAATTATAAGAGATTATGTTCGTTTACATAGAGATATAGCACTTAGTTAAGTGTAAAATTATGAAATTCCAATACAAGCATATTCTTCTGAGTTATAAGTCTAGTTAAATAACAGAAAAAATGAAATTATTCAGAAAAAATTAACAAAAGGTACGGACTATGTGTCCGTAGTGATCAGCATAACGGTCGCTCTTTTTAAATTATGATGTCACTAAATAGGTATCAGTTTATTTACATGTCCACATTGCTCAAATTCAAACAAATTCATTATCATTGGAAAAGAATATTTATAAATAATAACATTCTATGTTTTACTACCTTTAATTTTTTTTTTTTAGGATTGCGTAAAATCGGCTGACTTGATTATTACACGTTGATAAACAAATCGTACTATGTTATGTCAGAAGTATCATTGTCATGTTATATTAATTTAACCTATTAAGCGATTATTTTAGATAATATTGCTTAAGGAAAACAAATAAGAACAAAAAAAAATATCTAAGTATCAATACACTCTGACGACCCCTTGACATATTTTTGATTAAATTCGACGATGAAAAGTTCACCGATATACATTTTTTACAAGTTTTTATAAAATTACGTAACATAATAAGATAGTAATAAAAAATATTTTTTAAGTACATACCTATTACTGTTGTAGTAGCAATAAAATTATTTGACAAGTATATTAATTACAAAATACTAAGCTTTAAAATTAAATAGAGGATATGTTTAAAAACTTTTTACAAATAGACATGTTATCATTATATATTTTTTTTTCTTTTTGTCAACTTTCACAATATTTTCATACAACCACAATATTTTCATATTACTTAACTAAGCTTAGGAAATAAGATTTTCCTTTTTTTTTCTAATGAGAGTTCAAGCATTTTAGTTGCTATTATTATATTTAAAACTTAATTTTTTAACGCCTGTCGTGGCGCAGAGGCACAAGCGTGCGACTGTAAACGCGACAGGTTGTGGGTTCGATTCCCACTCTAGGAAATGAAAATTTTAAATAATATTTAGTACTTTCATTTGCTAGTTCTGTTAACAAGGCAAAGCGCGGCGTTGAGTTCCGTCACTCAGCACGCAATGCCTCAAGTCTGCGGAAAGTTGGGAACAGAATTGTTGAAAGAGAACGGAGTGTCTTAACACTAGGTTCTCAGGTTCCCTCTGTCTACCCTGCTAAATGCGGGATACAGCGCGAAGCTAAAAAAACTTTTATTTCTCTGCTCTGGTAGGACAAAGTATGGACTCAAGTTTTGCTACATAAGCAATATTTAGAAATCAGTCAGGAATTTTAAAATGGAGTGTATTTATGTAGGGCTTAGGTAAGCATATAAGCTAAAAAATAAAAGGATAAATTAGCGGTAATGGTTTGTTTATTTTTCAAAATTATCAGGTAGTAGATATATCGGTACTCACACACAAATACGCACTAGGTACCGACCGTATTGATCATTTTTTTTATCGCACTTCTATTAACACGTTCTCTCTGACTACCCTGCTATGCGTAAAAACAATTTATTTAAAAGTTTGGTTAATAGAAAATTGAAATTGAATTTCAAATATATAAATTAAATTTATTTAATTTTAGGTCTTTCATTATTTTGGACTGAAGCTAAAGCTCGTGGATACAGTCTCAGCACGTTAAGTCATTATTTGTCTGCGGGTCCTGCCAATATGGCTGGTTTACAACATAGAAAAGGTGCTTTAAAACCTGGCCTCGACGCCGACCTTGTTTTCTTCGACCCTGAAGCTACGTTTGTCGTCACGCCTGATATTATTTTATATAAAAACAAGGTAATATTAATTTATTTCAATAGTTTAAATTACGTCTGTACAAATTGGCCATAAAAGTGCATTTTCTTTCTTTGCTTTCAGTTAAGTCCCTATATGCAACGTGTGCTTAGTGGAAAAGTCATGCAAACATATTTAAGAGGTCAGCAAATTTACTCAAGCGGACAAGATATACAAAGTCCTATAGGACAACTTATCATAAACGAGGACGTTTTGTCAAAACTATGATAACAAAAGAAAGTGACAATATTGTTACAAATTATTATTTTCACTGTTGCCAATGTTATAATGTAATACGAAATTATTTACAGATTACGTTTATATATAGACCATATTGTTGATTTTTAAAAAGAATAAAATTTAATAAAAAATTAAACATTTTTATTATACTTATTTTATTCCCCTGATTATAAATAATTAAAGTTTAAAGCAATAGTAGTTCGAACAAAATATATTAAAAAACATTTCTATACACACAAATGATCTGAATATGATATATTTATTTAAACTAGTGTCCCCGTAAATGCATTAATAACGCATTTCGAAGTGACGTATCATGGATGTCAAACCATGGTAGCTGTGTAAAATTTTCTTAATTTAATATACTTCTTATGCATTATTTAAAAAAAATATTATTATTCTGCACTCTTTCTCTATATAAACTATAAGTGTGGGAAGTTTCATACTCCTCCGTCCGCGTAATTTTCTTAAAAAGGGATCTAAAATTTTTGCTTTACGTATTTATATATAGATTTAATAATTAAGATTTTAACAAAAAATAGAAAACTAACTTTAAATAAAATATACTAAAAAGTAAAATTATTACGATTGACTCAAATACTACTCGTCAGATCTTAATTAAATTACAGAAAATATATGGGACCACATCAGAAGCACTAGCTTTCATATAAAAAATAATCGAAATAGGTTCTACCAATTAAAAGAATGCGATAACTTCTTCCTTTTTTGAAACCGATTAAAAGCAAAGATTTTCGTTTGGACCAACCGTTTCTTGTAATTTAATTCTTCTTAAATTCGTATCTATCTAATTATTTACGTTTTAATTTGATATGACGACGTCAAAATGCATTTATTTGATAAGCATTTGTACTTCATTGTAAAATCTCAGCTTAACACAAAGAATCATCATTTTAATTTGACTTAATACGAAACGATTCCCTGTGAGTGTGACTTATTTGCTGTTATAGAAAAATATATCGTACAAACAAAAAAAAATGATATATCTCAAGAACAAAACAACATGGTCTACTATTAATTTAAGATATTATAAGCATATGTTGAGTAAATAATAATTTATTACCTATGTAGATAGATAAGCAAAGTATAATAGCGCATTTTTTCACTTTGATATCGCGATGATAACAATTTCGTAGGAGAGGGATATAGATGTTCAGCAAGAATACGTTTATTAGTATACGTGAGTGTATTAAGGCATGCCGTTTTCACATATATGCTGATGATATCCAACTATATATTTCTTTTAAGCCTAGGGATACGGAAAGTGCCATTCAAAAATTAAACAGTGACTTAAACAGTATAGCCTTATGGTCAGAAGCTAATTGCCTTGTGTTGAATCCAAATAAAACAAAATACTTAATTCTTGGATCGCGAAATAAAATAATCAATATATCCTACCGGACGCCTGAAGTTAAGATCCAAAGCGATAAAATTGAACGTGTCACCGAAGCTCGGAATCTTGGTGTGCTAATGGATGAAAACCTTCGTTTCGAACAGCACATTTTTAATATTGTTCGAAAATGCTTTTATAGGCTTAAGGTTTTGTATAGAATAAGACCATATCTAAAACCTGAACTTAGAGCCTATTTGTGTGAATCACTAGTGCTATCCAAACTAAACTATGCGGATGTTGTAATAGGACCCAGGCTTTTGGCTAAAACCAAAAATCTTATACAGCGTGTACAAAACGCCTGTGCTCGTTACTCTTTTGATATTCCACCTCGTACACACGTATCACCGTACCTTAATAACGCATCTATGTTGAAAATGGATTTCCGACGGCAACTACATTTTGCTACCTTACTATTTGGCATCGTAAAATATCGTACTCCTAAGTATTTATACGATAAGCTGGGCTGGTCACATGAATGCAGCGGTTACGAAACTAGGGCCTCTAAATATCTGATGCTTGTACCAGGCCATCACTCAGCTGCCTTCCGGGGAAGTTACAAATATGCAGCATCTAAATGCTGGAATGATCTTCCTCCACCGTTACATACGATTAAGTCGATACACAAATTTAGGTTGATGATCAAGAAGAACCTTTTAGAAATACAGAAGAATATGTAAAAAATAATAATAATAATTTCGTTATGCTATATTTGTGACAAATTAGGCAGGTATCTTACAGCAAAACATAAAATGACACACACTTATCGCAATTTTCATTTATCTTAATGTCACCCGTTTCTATTTTATTCATTCAGTATATTATATTAATATCAATTTTATTTAAATATATATTCATAATTCTAATATATGTATGTATAATGCATGTATAATTATATTATATTATAATATTCGGTATCGCTCGCAGGCGCGACTTCATCTAGGCGGTCACTGAAAATCAGCGTTGGTTCTCATTGAGTCTTGTGACTCATGTGCCAACTTATATGCTGAGTGACCTACCTTTTTCTTTGCACACTGCTGTACACATATTACAATATTATTTGATTTTTGTTTATGTTTTTTTAAGTAGTTGTTGTTTTTGTTGTTCTTTTTATGATTTGTGTTTTCTTTTATTGCCCTGTTATTATTAATAATGTTTACAGTGTGTTTTGGAATAAAGCTTTTACTTACTTACTTACTTACTTACTATCACATCCTAAGTTATAGTAAATCGAATAATGTTCTTTACCCCGCGATTTACCGTTAATCATCCCTAGATATGTAGGACTTGTACAGAATCAACGCATGACCACAATTTGCGTAGTACTTATAATACTTATGCTTGTATTTTCACTATTAAATCAACAGTTTTTTCTTTCATCGTCATCTTTTTAGTTATTATGAAGCCTTTTTTATATTGAGGAAATGCTTTTACGGGCACCTGTCACTTAAGGATTTAGAGGGGTTATGTCAGACTCTTAAGCCGACAGCCGGCACCCACTAAACCTCACGACACTACTCCTTACCCGCCACAAGCTAGGGTCACGGTAAAAGTCGTCTTTAAACTCCGCCGGCGAGAGCCTAAAGGTCGCTGAGTCAAGGATAGGGAGCACAGAGCATCCTTGCCGGCTTGCTCAGAGTAGCGCGCGGGTCGGAGCTGTGCGTAACGTAATAACGTAACTTAGGAGAACTGATCGCCTAGTCTCCTAGCCTGAGTAGGCGCGCGAAGGTTTTTCTCACGTAAAATAAAACAATAAACATCATAAAGTCGTATACACTTGATCGCAATGCTTGTTTTTTTGTTTTAAGTGCCACTGTAATTATTGTAGCTAAGCTGAGTGTATTCGGTGTTGTCAAAAATAATGGCAAGTCATTTTAACTAAAATGTTAAAAAGAGATGATTTAAATACGATTCCCTGTAGTTGATAGCGTAAAATTTTCCAATGGCACGGATAAAACACGACATTACATACATTTTTGCCATCATGCCGCCATGTTTAGGAATTTGGGGTTTAGAATTTACTCCATGAGCAAGTAACACTTGCTCATGGTCTAAGAAGAAGAGGAAGAAGCGTTTACGGCGTCTATTTTTGTCTGACTTCCTTGGTGGCCTTACCACGCTTTAAGGCCGTTACTGGGTACTTCATGGTCCGGCGACGTCGATTCTGACATCGCCATCAGCGATTATGTCACAGTCGGAAAGTGAGCCCAGACTTTATGAAGCCTTTTACATCAACATGGCTGCAGTTGTGGATTCTACATTTTAATAATTTAAGATTGTTTAACCATTGTAATCGATAAATTAATTTATTCAGTTCTGTCTCCCCGTCCCAATTTAAAGATATTTTTTTATACCAGCCCTCAAATTACGCAAATTCGAGTTACGTGGTTATATAGAAGTTCTACCATCCGTGTGAGTCTTTAAATTTACGTACAATGTTACTGTTACAACAAATTATTATGTACAATATTTTCAAGATAATAAATTGTTACATAAAATTTTCAAGCCTAAATCTAACGTTCTAGCTAAGACGAACGACGACTATACCGAGAAAATAATTTAAACGAATTTCTTTTAGTTTAATTTATCTTATTTTTTTTTCATATTCTTATAATTGACTTAACTAAAAAACAAATTAAAAAAAGAATAAAAATTGATTTTTATTCTTCAAATTTAAATCTTTAAAATGATGATTCTTTGATTATCAATACATTTTGTGCATTATTAAAATATTTTATTAAAAAACTATACTATATTGTACATGAATATGTGTAAATTTGACAAACATATAATGCCTTTGAATTTTGATACAACATTGGAATATATAATCTCATAGAAATGGCATATAAATTATACCTTTATCTGTGGTGATTAGCGTAACCGTCGTTTGTTTTTAAAACGAAATAGTCTGAGTGACCAGTGTTAGAAGTAAAAAGTAAATTTGTGTTAAATTAATTTGTAATTATATAAATTCTGAGTTTTTGTAAAAATATGACATATTTATAAAACAATTAACGTCGACATCCACAACAAAACCAGTAATTATACAGATGCAAGGTGAGTGAGATAAGAGAATTCGTCAAGTGTAAGATTTGACATTATTTAGTGACAGTGAAACATACATAACCTCTGAAAAAAGTCATAATATTAAAATTTTCTTAAATCATGTTTTATGCAAATATTAGATGCCGAGTGTGATAAGTGAATCTGAAAGACTGAGACAGCCTGAAGCACCAAAGATGCAGCTTGAGTGCTTAGAACTTGCGGGATGTACACTTGATCGGTATATAAGTACCGACAATTCCCGCCCTTCATTTTTGGAGGTTTGTTCCAAAATTTAAAGTATAATTTTTATGCTACCTATATATGTTTTCATTCTTGTATTCTTCTTTTATTAGATAACTGGAATAGCATCTCAAGGAACCCCAACATGTAGTGGCCTAAATGCAGGAGATTACAGAAACTTATCTGCTTTGCTCAATCATCCAAATTTATCACAATTAAAAATATTGAACAAAGTTCCCTTGCCACCGGAAATTATGGAACATTTTGCTCGTATCCTTTTTAAATGCTTATAAATAAATTTAAAATATTGTTAAAAATGCAACAGTTAAGTTAATCTTTTAATGTCTCCTTTATTCTCATCAAAGAAAAAACATATACTTCTACAATAAGTAGTTGTTCTTAAATTATTATTAAAATTTACAATTGGGTATATAAAGTAATATAGTAAAGCAATATAGTCCTTATAATATATAACAGATATGCAATGCCATTGTTTAATGGGAGTTTTTCCAGAGATAAGCAGGGTATGGTTGGCAATAGATAGTAATATTTATGTTTGGGCATTTGAACACGGAAGTGATGTAGCCTACTTTGATGGCCTTGGTGAAACTATTGTTAGTGTGGGGCTAGTGAAGCCTAAACCTGGAGTTTTTCAGGGCTTTGTTAAATATTTATTAGTATTAACAACAACGGTAGAAATAGTGGTTTTAGGTAAGTTGATGACATTTTTTATTTACTTTCATATAACATTGTTCAAGTTTAACTGTTTGTGATGGTTTTAGATTTGTATTATACTGAAGAATATTACTGTATTTACATAAATATATAAACATTCTCCTAGTTAGTTTAGGTAAAGTAAGCATTGGATTCTGTTAACTTGCTTGGCTCTAGCCAAATTTGAAACATTGACCAGAGATTGTATGTATGGACTAAGAAAAAATACAAAAGAGAACTACTTGATTTACACTTTTGCTTATGAACTTATTTCTATGATCATTAAATAATGTATAACAAATCTCAGTGGTTGAGTATGTAAAAGCTTTTATCTCTTCAACCAATAGGAATCACACAATTCTTTCTTGAATGTATGAATAGTTATAATTGGAGATAAATTTTGCTAGACTAGAAATCAAAAAAATGTGTTCTTGGTATCACAATATAGTGGTCTTAATGTAATGTACGAAAACCTTAACAATCTATTTGTTAAGGTTTTCTATTAAACTGTTGAGGTGATGTTTTATGGTGTAATGAATGAGGACATGCATTGATGTCAAATACAGTTATTATATAAATTATGAAATAATTTTTTATTATATATTTTTGTGTTAAAACAGTTTTCCAGTTACTATTTCATCCATAAATGCCACATATAGCATTCATCCATCCATGTTTCAAAATATAAGAGAGATAAATTATACATTATACTTGCTTTTAAACAGGGGTCACATTTTCAAGTAGTAAACAAGATGGAAATGCAGATTTTGAAGAAATACATTTAGTGCCTGAACCTGTTTTTGTATTGCCTACTGATGGTGCATCAATGTTATGTGTTAAATCTACCTCAAAAGGTCGAATATTTATGGGAGGAAAAGATGGTTGTTTATATGAAATTACATATCAGGTAATTTAAATTTAATAATTATTTGAAATTCTGGTTGATTCTCAAATTACTTAGAATTTTGTAGTTAGTAGTATAAATGTGTTATTATTACTTAGATTGAAATTATTTTAAAAACAATTTTATATTTCAGGCACAATTAGGATGGTTCGGCAAACATTGCAAAAAAGTAAATCATTCCACTAGTGCTCTATCATTTTTAGTACCATCATTTCTTAATGCTGCCTTATATGATGAAGATCCCATAATAAAAATTGAAGTAGACAACTCTCGTCACATTCTGTACACATTAAGTGAAAAAGGTTGTATAGAAATATTTGATTTAGGAGTAGATGGTGAAGGTTTGAGTAAAGTGATGAGATTAACTCAAGGAAAGATTGTATCCTCAGCCTTGGATATTGTCAAGTGAGTCCACAATACATTTTATTATTAATAATAAATACATAACACCTGTTGTGGAGCAGAGGCACAAGCGTGCAACTGTAAACGCGACAGGTTGTGGGTTTGATTCCCACTCCAGTAAATGTAAAGTTTAGTATTTTCATTTTCTTGGTTTTGGTAACAAGGCAAAGCGCGGCGTTGAGTTCCATCACTCAGCACGCAATGCCTCAATTCAGTGGAAAGTGGGGAACAGAAATGGTGAAATGGAGTGAGTTGAGAATGGAGTGTCTTAACACTAGGTTCTCAGGTTCCCTCTGCCTATTATATGTATTGCCTGCTATATGCGGGATACAGCGTGAAGTTAAAAAAAAAATAAATAACTAAATATATTGTTTTTTATCTAATTATCGCAAATAAACTAATGTGTGAAATGAATTTATGTAAAAATGATTTTATAAATAATTAATACTTTTTTTTGTCTAGAACATTAGAAGCAAATAACTTCAAGCCAGTTATTGCAATATCTGCTGTGGAAGAATCTGAATCAGATCATCTTAACTTAGTAGCTGTTACACAGACGGGAGCTAGACTTTATTTTAGTGCTGGTAGTGGAGAGTAAGTTAACTTAGATCTTTTTGATCTAGCTATGTCACTAAGTATTACTAGAATTAATTTTCAAGAGGTGTCTTCAATTTCATATTGACTTGGGATGCTATATATATAGTTGCACACTTGTAATAAATATATTAAGAATGAAATATATGCAAATTAAGATACCTTTGAATTCATTCTAAGGATGAAATCATTTGTAATTGGTCATTTCAACCAATTTATTTAATAATTTTGCTGTAAATTTCAAATTTTAAACATTTTTATATTTTGATTAGTTGCCTAACAGAATGTATAATAATAATAATATTTTTTCAGTTCAAACCAAGGGTCTCAAAGACCACAATACCTTTCATTGCTTCATGTGAGACTGCCCCCTGGCTTTACACCTAATGCATCAGTGCTGAAACCTAAACAAGTGCACAGTGCTGTATATGACAATGGTTAGTATATTTTCTTCTTAAAGTTCCTTTTATATATGAAATGAAAGCTTAGCCCACAGCATAGTGATAGAATAAAATATACAAGGTATTAAAGCTCTGTACAACAAGACTTTATGTGGGTTTTGAAGACATATAAAAAATTATATATTTTAATTGTTTAAGTAAATAGATATATGGATAAAGTATTAAAATATTTTAGTTTGTAGTAAGATTTAAATCCACACTCATCGAGCATAAATTATACACATTTTAATAGTATATACAATTGCACAGGTACTCTAGTGATGGTTTGTTCGTCGGGCGGCGGCGAGGCGGAGTCGCTGTGGTGCCTGTCGCGCGCGCTGCCGGCGCCCGGCTTCAGCGAGGCGCACACCGTGCTCGCGCTGGACGGGCCCGCGTGGGCCCTCACGGCGCTGCCGCCACTGCACGCTGACCATATCTCCCCTGCGCTACTTGCTAAAAAAGGTTCTTTTATTTAAGAAAAGGTTTTTAAAAACTATTATTTATATTTACATACAAAAAAAAATTAAAATAAACTTTCATTTTTTAATCAATTAGCCAATTATTAAGGAAAATGTGTTATAGCTGCAGTCATAACATGTCATGAATACATTCTAGAAATTTGGTCATCTTCACGATGGGCTGTGGTGAGTGCGTGGGGGGCGGCGCTACTGGCGGCGGGCGCGGCGCCTGACCTGTTGCGCACGTTGTTGCGAGACTATCGCGGTCCTGACGCACAACCTGTAAAAGATATGTTTCAGGTACCTAAATGATACACACATTATATTAGCGTACTGCATAAATTAAATATTTTATTGATCATTTTTGCCTTTATTTACTTTAATTATATTGTGTAATAAAAACTAATCTTTTTCTATTTAAAATAAAGATGAAACTACTAATTTATTATTTAGTTTATAATTTAAGCACTCTACCGCAGCTTCTACCGCATTACACAAATAACCTAGTAATTAATTAATTTAAGTCGATTACTTGCATTGAATTTAATTTATAATATGTATACATATTTTATTTAATTAAAAACATCTATAAACGGTAGTTGCAAGGAGCAGAACAAGCTTGCGCGTGTGCAGTGTACTTGGCTTGCGAAGACGGTTCGGGCGGGGACGCGTCGGTGAGCGAGTGGGCGGCGCGCGCATTCTTCCTGTATGGCAGCCAGGCCACACCCGCCCCGCTGTTCTCACAAACTGCTTCCGTTATTGGTAAAACTACTCTTAATTATGCAGTTTCTGTGATAATAATATATGATGTCGTTGATATTAATTACACTAATGTGAGCGAAAATAACAAATAAAGTAGCTATGTTAATTATGAACTATAGCCATGGCATAAGTTTGGTTCCCACAAAACCCAGTAAAGCTGTAAAGGATACAAAAGCCTTCTATGTAGTACATAGTCGAAAGAAAATTCAATATATGCCTATAGATAGAAACAGTCCTTCAAATTCTATTCTATAATTTTATGATAAGTAGTCGATTTCAAAGAGTAAAATAAGTATTATACTGCTAATATAATAAGGTGATATGTATATTCACATACAAACAAGTAAACATTATTAAATTATTGTTATTTTATGTTATTACTATAAATATTATAGGTTCGCCAAAATTTTCACCGCGACAAGTTTCTACACCAATGTCAACAAGGCCTCAAGATCAAATGAGACAGGTTCAGCTAAATCAATCCTACCAACAAGCTCAAATAAATCAGTCAATGGGAATGCCAAATCAATCAATGATGCCACAACCATACCAACAAAATATAATGAGCCCAACAGCATTTAACCAGTCTTCTTTCATGGGCAATGTCACACAACAAACAAGAGATAACTATCCAATGCAAGTGGAGTACAGTGCAAAGCATAACGGCTTATATATTTATGTGGGGAGGATATTCTCGCCTATATGGAATCTTAAATGCGTTACTAAATCAATGACGCCAGATAATAAAGAACTTGTAAGTAAAGTTGCCTATTTAGAAAATCATTAATAAATTAGGACATGTATAAAAAATTTATATACATATATAAATTTTCACCTTTTATTATGCTTTTTGAAGTTCTTATTTATGCATCATTATTACTCATAAATTTGCTAAATTAGGTTTATTGTCAGTAATAATAAATGAATAAACATTCCAAAGTATATTATTCTCCTCATTACAATTGAATCGGTGAGTGCAGAAACAATGTAAGTCACAAAAAATGCAAAAAATTGTAATCGATTTAAACTAGCCTAGAAAGGTAAGTTATAAACTTATTTTCTTCCTCCTGCAAAATTTGAAAATCCGGACTTCGTCAGAAACAACGTAAAAATCAAATAATTTTATTCGAAGTTACATGCTTCATTTTTTGAACGTCAAATAATTTACCACCAGTTCACTAAATTTAATGCCTCAGACCTGAGAAGAACCGGCGCAAGAAACTCAGCGGGACTTTTTATTTTTATTTTTTTTTTCTCACCGATTCAATTTTGAAAACGATATTTTTTTAGATGTCCAGCAAAGTGACTGGTGAGGACTGTGCATATATAGTGAAGAAGTTGCAACGTGTGTCTGCGTTTATGCGCGTGGTGACATCTACACAGCCTGAGGAACAAGCTTCATTGCATTCATTAAAGTTGTTCATCAGTAAGTATACTATTAAAAATTGTCTACTACTAATTAAAATAACTGTTGCTATTGAAATGTCTTTAACCCTATAAAAATAGTTTTATTTTTATGTATGTTAAACATAATCATGCAAAAAAATTTTTTTTATTGATTTAATTAATTATTTAACTTTAAAATCTCTGTGAAATTAGATTCAATTAATAATTAAATTCAGTTATTTTAACTAATAGAAATATTGTTTTAAATAATATTTCTATAAAATAATGATTACATAATATATGTGGATTGCCCTACTTTATTAAAAACAGTACAAAACAATAACACACGAAAAATTTATATATAAATTTATATAGAACAAAAAAAAAAATAATTACTTATACATAATAAGTCACTTTTTAACACTAATTTATTTTTAATTTATTCTGCTATAGCTATGGCAATAGAAATGTTGAGTCTTTGGAAAGTGCTCTGTGAACACCAGTTTCATGTAATAGCAGCTAGTTTGCCACCTGAACAACAAAGTGCTTTACAAGCTGCTAGTTTCAGGTATGTTGATGGAATATGCTAGAAGCGCAAGAGTGCAACTATATGCCCAACAGGTTGTGGGTTCGATTCCCATTCCAGGAAATGAAAATATTAAATATTTATAATAATTTAATATTTAGTATTTTCATTTCCTCGCTTTAGTAACAAGGCAAAGCGCGACGTTAAGCTCTGCCATTCTCAGCACGTAATGTCTTAATTCGACAGAATGTGGGTAACGGAAATCTTAATAGAATGTAGTTAGAAAAGACGAGGCTCACAAGTTCCCTCTGCCTGTCTTACTATGTGTGGAATACAGATGAAGCTAAAAAAATATTAAAAAAAAAATTATGCTGTGCTTATTAGGGATATATAACTAAATAATCACTAAAATAAAACATTATATTTTGCAAAAACTTTTTAGTATTGAAGAAATCTAATTTATTTTTCACTATTAGGGAACTATTGGTAGGAGGTCAAGAAGTGGCATGTCTATTGTTGGGATCACTTGTGGCCGGATACCTGCGCGATAACGCCTCTGTTGATGGAATCTCACAAAAACTAAGGCAACTGTGTCCTACGTTATACAGACAAGAAGATGCGACTTGTTCTAAAGTGAGTATAAGTAAGACCTATCAAAAACATAAATGTTAAAATGAAAATCAAGTTGTCAATTTCATTGATAAAAGAATTGAGATGTAAGTGGGTGCCAAGTTTTGTAGATGATCTTAAAATATAAATCCTGAAGCTGAAGAATTGACTTGGCTAGTGTTAACATACTACTTATATTACCTATATTATAATAATAGAATATGAGGTATTGATATATTATTTATAACAAATATTATTTATTATTTATATTGTAAATTATGAAAATTATCTTCCTTATGTTACATGCAGGTTAATGTTTTTATCCTGTGGTGTTGTATCTTCTGACTAAGCTTATACATTATTGTAAACCAATACTTTTTGTATTTTTATTTTAGGCGAATGAACTCTTAATATTTGCAAAGCAACAAAAGAATCCAGCTGAACGAGAAGAAATGCTTCGACAAGCATTGAAACTTTGCAAGGTAGGGAAGGTTTTGTAATTATAAACATAGTTGCTTGTTAATTTAAAATAGAAAAAAATATATATATTAAAAATATAACCATTGTGGGGAAACGTCTTAATATGAACGCAAGTGGGTTCAATTCCCCCTCAGCAGAATGAATGATTCAATATATTAAGCATATGCTTAAACTATTTTCACTTAACTGCGCTGCTCTGATTTAACAAAGCAGGGCATTGACTTGCAAATTTCTCGAATTCGAACAAAGTGGTGAACGGAGTGTCTCATTCTCTCTACTACTCTACTAGTTCTCTCAGAAAATTACGGCAATTTTAACTATAAATTA
Organism: Philaethria dido; assembly: GCA_033558755.1. NCBI lineage: Eukaryota > Metazoa > Arthropoda > Insecta > Lepidoptera > Nymphalidae > Philaethria > Philaethria dido. The sequence continues at coordinate 808,163 of JAKGSA010000211.1, read as the reverse complement.
ATAATTTCTAGGACGTAGCACCGAACGTGAATCTACCCCTTGTGTGCACTAAACTGGTGTCGACTGGTTTCTATTCCGGTGTTGTGGAGCTTTGCGTGGCGTGCGCCAGCAAGATAGACCCACAGGACAAGGCACTCTACTACTACAAGAGCGACCAGCCCTCACAGGACAGAGAGGGCCACTTGGCCTATTATAGGAGGTATTATTATAAACAATAAATTTAATTTTAAGTTTAAGTTATAATATATTATTAAATTTAGATGTACATTATAAGTATGACTTAATATGAAAGTCTTTATAAGACTTAATATTAAATAGACCTAAGGTATAAGAATGCACAAATTCTTTTAATTTTAAAAAGAGACATCAAAATAGTTAACTGCATCCTTATTTTATATATTTAATAAAACCTGTTTTTTTTTTTTAAATATTATTAATCATCAAATTTAGGAAATATCTCATAGCCTGATTTTAGTATCTATTTTTTTTTTTTCGTCATATATTTTTGTAAAATAAAAAACTTGTGGTATTTTTACAGAATGGAGATGTATCGCGAGGTTTGTAACGCACTGGAGCGTTTGTACGAGCGCAGCGCGGACGCGTCCGCCAACGGCGCGCCTCCCGCCGCCGCCGCCGCCGCCGCCGCCGCCGCCGCCGCCGACGCGCTACACGCCATGTCCGCCGCTGACGCCAATTACCAGGTGATGTCACTTATATTACTTGTTATTGCTAGGTACTTATTAAAAAGAAATGGAAAAATGCTAGCTATACTAATAAATTTGCAAATTTATCATACAATCTAAGTTTTTTAAATTTAAATTCCCATTCACACGTCTTTTTATTATATATATTATTTTTTTACTTTTACTTTTATTTATTAATAAATATAATACATGTATTTATTAATTTGTATAGGGAAGAAAATTAGTGTGGGACTGCTTGTGCAGGGACGACGAAATTCTACATGTTGCCGTATACGAATGGCTAGTGTCGAAAAATCTTGGATCAGGTAAAGTTATTTTAAGAGTAATATGTCTCCTTACATTATGTTTTTTTACACTTAATTACATAAAATTTTCATGATGAAAATAGACTGTACTTTCGTTAGCGAATATATACTATATGGTAATTAATGCATATTTTATAAATTTGACCACTGCTACGTCGTAACAAAGTGGCAAAATGGACTAATATTAAGATATTAAATAAAAGTAATATAGAAAATTATTATATAAAGATAACGACGCGTTGCACATTAAAATAGTTTTAAGTGGAGTGTTACAGTATGTCACATATAGTTGCAATGTGTATCAGAGTTGCTGTCGCTGAGCGGCGCGCCGCCCGCGTCGCTGCGCACGTACCTGCAGGCGGCGGCGCGCCAGGCGCCCGCGCCCGCCGCGCTGCAGCTGCTCGACCTGCTGTGGAAGGTGCTCGAGAAGGCGGGCGACCACCTCGCCGCCGCGCACGTGCTCGAGGGACTCGCCACCAAACCTGGGTATTTATGTAACTCATATGAAGGTTTACTAATAACATAACGATTACAAAGTATAAATACCGGAACAACTTATTTTGTCGGAAACTTTCACACATTTAAGGGTCTCCGAAAGAGACCTCTTTTAGAAATAATTTGTGCTATGTTTTTTTTGTATATTTTGTTATGTGGTACATAAATAAAATAAACTTAACATAATTATCTAAGAATTACACCACAGCCTATAAGCGACTATAGGATTGTTTTTTATACTTTGTAATAAAAGAGTATTAATCGGTTTATCAGAACGGGTGCGACACTAGCGCAGCGCATGTCGTGGGTGTCGTCGGGCGTGGTGTGCGTGCGGGGCGCGGGCGCGCGCGCGGCGGGCGGCGCCGAGCTGCTGCGGCGCCTGGAGGAGGCGGCGGAGGTGGCGCGCGTGCAGGCGGCGGTGCGCGCCGCGCTGCGGGCCGCCGCCGCGCACCCGCCCGCGCACCCGCCCGCGCACCTCCTGCAGCGACTGGACGACGAGCTGCTCGAAATCACCCAGGTACTTTGTTCGCTACTACAGCGATGTACGCCATAACATAAACGTCATTGCACATTCAATTATAATTTTAGCAGCAAATTATGTATCTAATAATATATTCCTTGCACGCGTGGATCCCATCCTTGTCGCCAATGTTTCTCACGATATCTTCACAAATATAGGAGGGAATTGAACAGAATTTAGCATACTCTCACACTCTACTCTACTCTCACATTTATTAATTAGTTTATACGTTACAATTATTATTAAGTATTATATTGTTGTCAATTTGACTGTATTTTTTATATGTTATTGCATAAATTCGAACTAAATTTACTTTCAATCGATCAATTAACGTTATCGTCTATTTCCTTCGACGGTTTTGTTAAAATTTGAATTATGTAACAATGAATATAACAATCGTCAGCTTTACGAAGAGTATGCGGACCGCTACAACCTGTGGGAGTGCAAGCTGGCGATAGTGCAGTGCTCGGGGCACAACGACGCGCTGCTCGTTGAGAACATCTGGAGCAACATCCTGGCGGAGGCGGAGGCGGCGGCGAGCGCGCTGCCCGCGCCCGACGAGCGCCTCGCCTCCGTGCTCAGCAAGCTCACCACGCTGGGCAGGGAGTATGTCAACACTGGGCACTGCTTCCCATTGTGTAAGTTATATGGACGATCGAGTGTTTATGTTATTATTGACATAAAAGTTATATTGTGCTAAAGTTATGATATTTAAACATTTTTTTCTAAAATAAAAATAAGCTAAGTTACTCCTTATTATATCAGCTATCTGCCAGTTAAAGTCCCGTAATAATTGGTTCAGCCATTTCAGAGATTAGCTGGAACAAACAGATAACTGACAAAAATTGTTAAAAATAATATTTTGGTATATGTATGTACCATAGATATGCATGTAGTTAAAAGCGATTATTTTATATATAGAGGTATAGACATGAGTTATGCTAAAAATATTAATTACTTCATATATTATATATTAATTCCTATATTAAGCCTGTCGTGGCGCAGCGGTACAAGCTTGCGACAGTAAACGCGACAGGTTGTGGGTTCGATTCCCACTCCAGGAAATGTAAACTTTAGTATTTTCATTTCTTGGGTTTGGTGACAAGGCAAAGCGCGGCTGTGAGTTCCGCCACTCATCACGCAATGCCTCAATTCGGTGGAAAGTGGGGAACGGAATTGTTGAAAGAGAATGGAGTGTCTTAACACTAGGTTCTCTGGTTCCCTCTGCCTACCCTGCTATATGCGGGTTACAGCGTGATGTTAAAAAAAAATTATTAATAACTTTTTGTGTTGTGGTTTATTATATAATATAATGATATTTTATGTACATGACAATAACACAAGTGTACATAAACCTATGTACTCTATTAAAATGTAAATAAAATTAAGCTATTATAGCCAGATATATATTAAGTTTCTTTAAGTTTTAATTTTTATTTTAACAATGTTGTATGTTTCTTTATTGCAGATTTTATCGTTCGACAGTTAGAAATAATGAGCTGCAAGTTACAAGCTGAAAAAAGTATGGTATTTGGGGCTGTGCTTAACATTGGAGTGTCTTTAGAACAAGTATTAGATATTTATATAAAGTAAGTGTAATGTATTTCTTTAGATAATTATATTTTGAAATACTGAAAATATTTTAATAAATATAACAAGTATACAATTCATATAAGGAATTTCAGTATTTTACTTAGCTGAAATATTATTATTTCATAAAAATTTATGAAGTTATGTATTATATATTAAGTGTAAGTTATATATTATATATAACTTACAATTAATATATAATACATAACTTTATGTGTATGTTATATATTAAGTGGATCAAAAAAGAGAAGGCCTCTCAAATGTAGAGGCACAAGCGTGCGACTATAAACATGACAGGTTGTGGGTTTGATTCCTACTCCATGAAATGAAAATATAAAACATTTACAATAATTAATATTTAGTATTTTCATTTCTTATTTCCTCCATTTCCGGAAAAAGAGAACTACTTCTCTTTTTTTATTCTTTTTTTTTAATAAAGAGCTCTTAAATCTATCGTATTTGTTTTTACTTGATGCATATCTTTTTTAAATGTCAGGCTAGTGAGTGTGAACGAGCGCGTGTGGCTGGGCTGCGGGGACGAGTCGCACGTGTGCGCGGCGGCGGCGCTGCTGCTGGGCGCCGCGCGCGCCGAGCTGCCGCCGCTGCCGCCCGCGCCGCGCCGCCGCGCCCTCGCCAGGTGCAAGGACCTGCACGAGGCCGCGCTCTCCGCACTGCAGGTTGTTACTATCGTCCTTTATAATCTATGTATTAATATGTGAAGCAAAAACTTTGTACCCTTTTTACTACATTTTTGCGGACGGGGGAGCATGAAACTTGGCATACTTATAGTTTATATAGCGAAGGAGTGCAGAATGATATTTTTTTTTAAATTAAGCATAAAAAATATATTAAATTAATTAAATATATGTTACACACACGCGACAAGTTGTGGGTACGATTCCCAAGCCAGGATATGAAATTATTAATGAATGTTTAGTATTTTCATTTCTTCGCTCTGATAACGAGGCGACGTTGAGTCCGCCACAACCGTACCCAATATCAGATATCGTACACAACATGTGAATTCGACGGAATGTGGGGCACGGAAATGTTAAAAGAGAAGGAAGTGTCTTAACGTTAGGTTCTCTGGTTCCCTCTGCATACCCTTTATGTGCGGGATACAGTGTGAAGCTAAAAAAGTATGACACTAGAATTGACTTTATATACAATTATATAAAATTTATAAAAAAAAAATAGATATATTTTTTCTTGAAAGCAATTAAGTAAATTTTCGATATGTATTAGAAGTTTGGTTTTACTCTTTTTGTTGAGGTTTTCTACTGTTTAATGCTTATCGTAAGGATTAAAATATTTCATGTCCTTTAATGTCAAGATAAATTATTGATATACAATATTTATGTTCATTTATAGTGTCTCACAGTTATATTTTTTTTGCAGAGCCGGCCAAATACCCAACACCTCATAGATAAGCTAACAGTTGCGCAGGCGCACCTCGACCGTATGGATTAATTTAAAGAAGTTTTAGTTATATGAACCAATTGTACATCATGAGTGAATCCTGAGTTCATTAATACTAATTTAATTTAAGAAATAAAATTGCCTTGACATTTTTCAGAAGTAATATATTTGTTAATACACTAAAATTATAAAAGTTCATATTTTGTTACTACAAATATTTAGAATAAACTAAAAATAAAATATTGTGCTATTTCATTTTATGTGTAGGATGGCAGTGACTGACAAATTAAAATTACTTAATCATGTTTTTATATCAATATATTTAAGTGATATATACATTCAATGCATTACTATAAGCTACTTAAATTACTTATTTCTAATAATGTGCGTCTAGAAATAAAAAATATAAAAGTGGTTCTGCCAGTCATAGTCCACTGTTTCTATTTTTGTAAATAAATTATCATTCAGCAATATTTGTTGTTTCAATCTAAAACATTTTCATACAGTGAGATCTAAATAAATATTTAAATGTACGTATATTTACTTTCTAATCCATATAGTAAGTCCTTTAAAATAAAAAAAAAAGTTAATTTACTAAACGTAAGTATAAATTGCACTACGAGGAATCGTCGAATGGATTCGTGTTTACCTGATCGTCGTCCGGGTACGTGTAGGCAGTGCTGTGGGCGGGCATCGTGGGCATAGTGGACATCGTGGGCAATCCCACGGTGTTCATATACTTATTAGGGTCTCTTGTGACAGAGTTGTGTCTGGTGATGGTGGTGAAGGTGGGCGTGCACTTGTGCGGCACGTCCCGTATGCGCGCGGCGGCGCGGTACGTGCCGAACTCGTCGGGCGGAGGCGGCAACGAAAACCCGTCCGAGTTCTGCGTTATTTCTGACGTTTCGTCGCTTATCTCTTTGCCTGCTCTATGACGCATCTTGCGGGGCATAGTGTAGAATGTGTTCATCTAATGAAAAAGGAAAACCCACTTCAAATAAAATGCACTAAAAACTAAAATTTTTAGAAAAAACTCAAAAAATACTCGTCTGATCTTAATTAAATTAGGACCATATCAGAAGCACTAGCTATCATGTAAAAAAATACAAAAAAATACAGTTGAACTTAGAAAATCCTTTTTGGAGTCGGTTAATTGTAGCCATTAAAATCTGAATTAGTAACTATTAATACGTGAAAAGAACAGAAGAAATATAGTTTTACCAATAAATTTTCAAAAATCAACATGAAATCTTGAGATACCCTTATCTAAGTTACTAAATAATATTAAAAAATTAGGTAATTCTAATTACAATAATCTGCTATATACTCTATCTATATATTTTTATTGTATTTAGTCGTACAATAATTAGTATGACGCTACAATACCGGTTTAGGCACATTGTAGTCGGCGTCAGTGGGCAGATGCAGCACGAGGTGGTCGCACAGCAGGTCGGCGTCGCGGCGGCGGCTGATGTTCTGCAGCGAGTGGCGGCAGGCGGCGAGGCGCGGCGCGTGCGGCGTCGAGTGGAACGAGCTGGTGCGCTGCACGTCGTACTTGGGCGGGTACTTGGCCATCGCGCGCCGGAACGACTCCGAGCGCCGGATGTTGCACTCGCTGCCCTCGTCGCTGTCGTGGTACGTCTCGCAGTTTGATTCTAATGACAAGCTTTGATAAGAAATCAATTTGATAGTTCATCCGTTTTAGATATAAATCTAGCCATTTTTTGTATATTCAAGACATTTAATTTTTAAGAGCTTATAAACGGTTAAAACCATAATTTTATACTTAATAAAAAATGAAGACAATGAATTTGTACATGTAACTTGAAATGATTTAATTTTAATAGTATTTGTATGATATCTAGATAATTGGACTGGTAGTGCTGATATTATTTTCAAGTTATACAGGCAGTCCTCTTACGGCATGTTAGGTTCTCGAAATACGCGAAGTAAATCAAAGCGATGTATCACGTAAGTCGAGGACTGCCCGTACTAACATACCTAAGTCTAATAATACATGACTATCATAACATTTATCTTATTGGCCTTATATTAGGGTCATAGTACTACTAACAAGATTTAGTTAATAAACTTAAAAACATACAAAATGTTAGTGAAGTAATAGAAAATTATCTAGAATCAGAAACCGGATAAAGAAGAATGTGTCGTCGACAGTCGCATATTACCGTCAGTATTGTAGGCACATAGCGGCGGGTCGGGCGCGCGCGGCGGGTCGCGGGCGGCGCGCTCGTGCGCGCACAGCACGAGGCCGCACGCCGTCAGCGCAAGCAGCGCCACTCCGCCACACAACGCCAAAGCCAATGTTGTGATGTTGGTCACCGCGCTGATCGTTTCCCCCATTGCTATTTGTATACAATTACTACACAACATGATATTTGGGAAATAATTTTTATTTTATATTTTTGAAGTGAACTAGTGTGTTTGATCTGAGCCTGAGTAAGGCAATAAGATCCAAGTTGAGGAACATACAAAGGAGTTTCGAACATTAAGTTTGTAATTAAAGATGTTAGTTAAAATTAGTAAAATTGAAGATGTATGTGAGACAAGTGCTAAAACGACAAATAATAAATACCTTGGCTCTCATCAATGATATTGTCCTTTTCGATTTCAACGCTTTCACTCTCTCCTTTATCATTAAACGCAAGAATTACAAATTTGTAGTTTTCTTGTTTTGGTTCTTCGATCATAAATTTCGGTTCCATATTAATAATTGATACTATTTGATCTTCGGTATCCAAAGACTTTACGATAAATTTAAATTTCTATAACAATCATAAAATAATGTTTATAATCCTAAGCGTATGGCAAAATATTTAAAATTGGATAAAGTTTGAAACATTAAACCTAAATTTATTTTCATTTCGATTTTGAACCGATTTCAATTGTGTTCATATATATAATTCTTTTTAAAATTATACCAAATATTAATAATAAAGTCACCTGTTCCAAACCGCCGTTGTATCCTTCGTCGCAGGTGATAGTAATCTCTTTTACAGCAGTCTTGACAGCAATGCAGTCGGTGGGCGCAGAAGGCACCGTCTGATCCGTAATCATGAACCTACATTTGCTCCTCTGCAAATCGTTACTAACCACTCCGTTGACTCCCCAGCAAGAAATCATAGCTGTAACAGTACAAAAATTAAATCAATATGGATAATTATCTTTACTGATCTATTAGAAGTCTGTCGTGACGCAGAGGCACAAGCGTGAGGTTGTAAACGCGAGAGGTATATTAAATATTTATAATAATTTATATTTAGTATTTTCGTTTCCTCGCCTGGAAGCAAGGCAAAGAGAAGCATTTTGTACCGCCACTCAGCACGTAATGCCTCAATTCGGCGAAAAGTGGGGAACGGAAATCTTACGAGAACGGAGTGTCGTAACACTAGGTTCTCGGGTTCCCTCTGCCTACCCTCCAATTCCGCTGATTCCTTGATCTATTATTATCATTGTATACTTTGGCTTCGACGAGTTTTCATAATTGATAACTGAATAATCCTGTAATATTACGTAACTATTATTATATTGGATAACCAATTGAGTGTAAATTAGAGTTTATAACATTGCTTTTATTTTGTATTAAAACATCATGTATATCCACAATTTATCTTATATTGAGATAAAAAATATTATCTGCTGGCCTATTGGATACACAGTCTAATACATATATTTTGTGTAAGTTCATGATGTGATACTCAATTTCCATTTTTATATAATATATAAATTCTCCTTAGATACTATTTTAAATTCTACTCACATGTTGTTCCGTTAGGTCGTTTGTACACCAACAAAGGCTCCGTTGTCTCTAAAGTGACGGGTTGGTCTTCTAGTTGTTCGATGTTCTCTAACCGCCAGTAGTAGGTGGTCGGTTCTGGGTTGCCTTTTACTTTGCAAGTTAGATTGAGACATTCGTCGTCCCCTATACCATATTCTGCTATCGTCTCTTCATCTTCACAGACGGGTGGATCTAAAATTACACATTTTTAACGGATATCAAAAAAAAGTAGGTTATCAATTATCCTGTATGTTTAACATGTGTAACGCATAACTTTTTATTAAGTGAATCAATTTTGATGATTCTATTGATATGATGATAATTGATAGCTAAAGCTTCCGATGTGGTCCTATTTAAATTTAGTTAAGATCTGATGAGTAGTTTTGGGGGTATTTGTAATAATGTTACTTTATAGTGCATTTTATTTAAAGTCGGTTTTCTTATTTTGTCAAAATCTTCATTATAAATCACTGACCCACTGAATCCCTAGATTGTTAAAGTCCGAAGATATGACATTGTGTATTACTTTAAAAACTACAACACATATTGAATAAAAAATAAGCCATAAGAGGTAACAAGATAACAATGTCATTATTCCTACTGTTTGCCTCGCAGAATAGCCGCTAAATATGAAGAAATATGTTGGATTTTTAAGAATTACTTAAAGATAAATAAAGCAAATACGAGATTATTAATTAAAATTAATTATATAGTAAAAAGCGGCATACACGTGACATCTACGAAGACGGGTTCGCTGTAGGTAGAGCCTTCGTCGTTGGTGGCAGCACAAACGTATTCGCCTGCACTCGACTCGTCCACACTTGAAAGTGTTAGCATTGGTACAATTGCTTTCTCATATGCACTGTGAGATAACATATCGTCCTACAATTGAAAGGAAAATTAAAAAAGAGTTTATATTTGGCTTAAAATTAATATAATTAGAGATTATAATTTATATTATTTAGTCATCAGTAGCTTTAGGAAAATTGTTCAGAGATGGTCTCCAATTGATGCGGTTCTGTGGAGCATATTGAAAACTACAAGTATGGAATAAAATTTGGATAACAATAACCGCGGGACTAATGAGATTACTGGATATTCTAATTCTGTATAAACATCATACATGGTATACCATACCATATATATAGCAAAAAGTAGAGAACGAAGTGTCTTGACACTAGAGTCTCTCTGACTACCTTGCTATGAAGAATGAAACATGTAAATTAATAATTATTTACTAGTTACCTCATGGAACCAAGTCAGTTGATAAATAGAAGGGTTCGCCTGGTAACTACAATTCAACGAAACGTTCGAACCCTTTATTACGGACAGAGTGTTGTTATCTAGCTCCTTGTCTACGTCAATTCTTAACACTGGAGGATCTGGAGAAAATATATAAAATAACATAACATCACTTCAGGCTGACTTAAATATTCTTTTTATATTATAAATTTGAGTCACCCTAATCTTATGGTGTAATTTTACTCCATACAAACTTACAGAGAACTGTTAGAGGAAAGCTAGAAGCGCAAATGAACTGTTCGGAGCGCGGCTGATGCGCCGGCGCACAACACGTCACCTGCGACTCGTCGTACTCGTGCGTGATACTGAGCTGGATCTGGCTTACAACCAGACGTTGAGATGAATCTATCTATATAAGAAAACTTGTTTAAATTATATTGACACAGTAAATAACAATGAGTGACTTAAAAAAATAATCTATATATAAATACGTGAAGCTAAAACTTTGGATCCCTTTTTACGAAAATTACGCGGACGGAGGAGCATGAAACTTGGCACACCTATAGTTTATATAAAGAAGGAGTGCAGAATGCTAATATTTTTTTTAAATAATGCATAAAAAATATATTAAATTAATAAAATAAATGTTACACACACTACCATGGTTTGACATCCATGTTCATATACAACTAGCTTTCCGCCCGCGGCTTCGCCTGCGTGAAATTCGGTTATATCGCGCGATATGATAAGGAGTATCCTATAGTCTCTCCCAAGGTCTAGACTATTTGTCAAAATTGGTTAAGTGGCTTATGTGGTGAAGTTGTAAATAGTTAAACAATCTTACATGATTTTATGTTTGACAATAAGGATCCATACAAACTTTCATCCCCTATTTCAACCCCCTCTATCATTTTGTTCGCGATAAAAAGTATCCTATGTCCTTTCCCAAGTTTAGTTCTATCTTCATACCGAATTTCATCAAAATCGGTTCAGTGGTTTAGGCGTGAAAGCGTAACAGACAGACAGACAGACAGAGTTACTTTCGCATTTATAATATTAGTAAGGATAACATATACATACATTACATAAAGACAACGCGTTGTTAACGCGTGAACGCAGTCACTAGTATTATTAATTAATATTAATATTATATTTAAATAATATTTTGACCTTTTAAATTTTAGATAATTGTCAAAAAGGAAAGTTATGAGGACAATTTTTTTATTTCGAAATTTACCGTAACATTTTGCTCCAAGTTCACTAGTTGTGAATCATCAAGTCGCCAAATGACAGCAGGCAGCGGGCGAGCTCCTAACACACGGCACTGAAGCGCCAAGGGCTCGCCTGCGCGAACCCTCCCCGCCGAGACATCCCCGTCGCCCGTGGGCCGCACCGAGACCAGCTGTGGTGGTACTGAATATAAAAATTACTTCTACTACGCCATGTTTATGTACACAATAAGAGTTTTAGATTCTACAATATATATTCATTTTTTAAATACATGAAAATGAAATCATATCGTAGAACGCACGTGTCATAATTTTTATTGATTTCTGATCTAACTATATAGAGTTATAACTGCCATAAATATTTATACACAATAGGCAAATATTATAATTATCATGGCTTTGAAACGGGATTTACGTATATGGTAAATAATGTTTGAATTTGGAAATTTTGATAATTTTCCTATTTGATTCCAAATAATAATTTGATGATTTCCAAATTACATTGTATACATCACTTTTTTTAAAAAAAGTAAGTATAATGTATAGCAAAAGGTAAACTCAATAATATCAGAAGTTTAACAAAGATATACTTACAGTACATGTCAATAACGACATCAATAGTAAGTTTTTCCGTTTTGTCATTATTTTCAGCATAACACGTAAATACTCGGCCGTGGTCTTCTCTTCCCAACGGACCGTATATGAGATCACTACGAACACGTTGCTCCGACAGCGGCGTGTTAGTGTTTTTGAGGAAGCGTTGCTCCGTCCACCAAGATAACGTTGGCTTAGGTTTACCTATTATAAAAACATTAAATTTCACATATTTGTATCTAACAAATCCAATCTTATTTGCATTACACACATCTATATTTCAGTATGATGCTTATATTGTATATTATCTTTTATATTTAATTAGAATAAAAATATCCTTGCTATTTTTCACAATATGTATATGTTAAATGAAAATCCTCTCACCTTCGTACGCGACACACACAAGGTGAATCGTATCACCTACGTAATAAGGCCCAATATTTTTGCTTGTGTTAGAACCAATGCTAGCCATCGCAATTCGTGTTCCATTCTCATGGACAACCCATAATCTTTGCGGGGGTTCTATATAAAATAGAAAGGGGAATTCTTTATTGTACAAATTATCAACTCAACTTTACATTTTAATTTTATCTTGAATGGTTTGTATATTTTAATATATAGAGATAAAGACCTAAGATTTCATGTTATACATATGAATAAACCCAAGGCCCAAAAAAGAAATAGGAATTCAAAATCATCGCGTTCTGTCAAACTCGTACCAAGTGAGCCCATAGTGACGTCAATTTATAATGACAAAAAAAAGTTAATAAAAATATAATATATATATGAGTATTATAGTTTTATTAAAATTTGGATAGCTATTTAGCTAAGCAACGTAGGTAAAACAAAAGCAAGAACTATTGATACAATGGTTCAAAGTTGTACATAAAATATAAGAATAGAATAAGTCTATTTTATAATATTTTTTATTCGCTTTTCAAAAACCACATTTTAATTGAAAAATTTTAAATATAGTTATTATGTAATATTTACAGCACGTAATTGTTGGTAAATGGAGTGAATTGTTCCGGCGCTGTCAGCTTCCTCATTAACCGCGGACCAATTAATAAGAGCCAGAGCGCGCTATTTCACTAGAAAGGTAAATATTTACAATCCAGCTTTCAGCTAACAATTTACTTTCATTGCGATGAAAAACTATAGATAAAGCTATTATGTAGCTGAATATTCTCTATTAAGATTTTTTTCGTAATATATTTTACGTTTTTTTTTTATGGATAACGGATGGCAAACGAGCAGAAGGACCACCTGATGTTAAGTGGTTACCTTCGCATGAACACCTACACCACCAGAGATGTTGTAGATGCGTTGCCAACCTAGAGGATACAGATGGAAGGGAAGGACAATGTAGTAGTCCGCTATTGGAACCACCACATTTTGGGGAAAGGATAGGTGGGAAAGGGAAAAACCAGGCTTACATGCCATCGAACCGGAACACATCATAAGATATTTGGCGGTACGTTTAAATAATATGTATACGTACTATATAAATGCAGTTTCTTTTAGAATTTACCGTTCAATTATGATAAGCGAATCGAATACCAATAGGGTTTTAAGTGTTGTAATTCAAAAATTATATGCTTATACTTAGTCTTCTATTTCACACGTATAGCACATTTGACGACCAGTCTAAGAAAAGACCCCGGATTCGGCTTCGGGCTTACGATTATTACGTTCAATGAGATAGATTCTAACTGTACCACGATTGTCACTATATCGCCTTACAAAACATTTTTTACGTAACTTTTTCACTACTAAAGTATTAAAGTTGATTCAAACATTACTAGTGTAATATACTCCACGCAAGTTATGTAGTCATAGTGTCTTAGATCGTTTTACACGCTTCTCAACTAACAAGCAATGCTAATCTACTCATGTATCTTTGTATACCTAGTGTAATGTTTCGTAGGTATAATTGTAACTATTTATACTTATAACTTTTTGAACAATTATTACAATTGGGAAATAAAATAAGACATCTAAATAAAACCACTTTTGATTAATATTTCATAAGATATGAGATGGATTGGAGAGCAAGAATGAGTACCTAAAAGCTTTTTGAAAAATATTTAAAATCCATATATTTTGAAGATTTGTGGCTATTGCCAGAACATGTCATATATTTTTAATAGAATTATTATTTTGACGGAATTATCGTGTGTTAATAATATGATTATCAAAATATAATATAAGTGTACGAGATTTAGAAGTAAAACAATTGCTTTATTAAATCTTACAATCTTGGCTTATATTTTTAATTCTACAGTAGATAAGTGTTTGCTTGCAAAGGACATTTGTGGATTCAAATTACAATAGTATCTACTGTGATAATAAATAAAGTACAGCGCTCACATGTACATATCTTCGGAATTATAAATACTTAGTGACCAATTTTATTTTAGGATCATTTTATTTGTACATACATCTTGTTTCAAGCTTCACGTTCTACTGTAGTGTTATGACTTTTTCTCTACCTTGTCCATTACATTTTCATTAGAATTAAAGGTATTTTTCAAAAAGCTAAATGAAAGTCTATAAATTTTATTAAAGGAAAAATTAAATGGTTTAAAACTTGCCAATAACAATTAACTGTGTATATGTCTTGCGTGTAGGGCTGCTAACGAAGTCTGCATGACAGAGGTACAGACCGGCGTCAGAAGGACGTACATTCAGCACTTGTAGCTTGTCTACCCCATCGCTCTGAGAAACAAGCCTGTACCTTTTGTTTGAAGACATCACACTTCCTTCTCCGCGCTGGTCTCGACTGCTAGTACAAGTTTTACTAGGTATATTTTTTATTCGCAATTAAAATATTATAAAAGTAAATAAGTGAATAGGTGGGGTTCGTGAATTTTCATCATTCAGTGCATATATTTTTTCTACACCCTACAGTAACTTATTTATAGGAATCTTTTAGATTTCAAGTATAACATACAAGTACGGCAACAGATATAATTACAATGTCAGTGGGTTTGTAGTAGGGTCCGCCACACGTTTAAGGTCACAAATCATTTTTCAATTAGTTACGATGGGTACTAAACTAAATGCTGCTTAGAACATTATGACTAAATGTTGGTTTTTGCATAGTAAAACAAAGAGTCCACAAAATTTAAAATCATTACACCATTTTTTCCGTGACAAATAAATTTATGATGAATTTATTCTGAATGTATTTCAAAGATTGTCTAATTATCCTTAATTATAATAAGCGAATATGTTATAATAATAAAATAATCACCTATAAAAGGCAGTTGTCGATCCATTTCTGTACCATGCTAAGATATTCAATTTGTCATCTGCTTTCTCCGCAATAACGTTGCAAGGCAATTCTGCAGTGTTCCCTACGACTCCTTCCACTAAAGTACAGTTTTTTATTAGATTGGACAACATGTTTGAAACTATGATTTATATTTAAAAAAATTGTTAACTTTACTTTCAGAAAGTCTATAACACCAAAGCACCTACAAATTGGGCGATTGTAGGTATATATGTTATTTTCTCTCGCATTAATATTGCATGTGGTGTTTATCGTAACATACATGTGTACGGTTACTGTATTCTTCTAAAAATGTTTTTTTTAAGTGTAATTGTATTTTATATATATTGTAACTGTACTTATGTGATAAACCAATAAATAAATAAATAAATAAATATTTTACCTACAATAACTATGTATTGAAGTAAGTTTGTCTGTAACTTAACATGAGTATTAGCTTAGCAGGTATAACAATAATACTTATATTTTTTAGAGATGAATTCAATTGAACTCATGTATGTGTTTAACAACTGAAGATTACAATTGTATCATATGAGAATGAATTTGCTCAGGATGTAGACTCCTTTTGTGATCTTTAAAATAATAAAATTATCGATCTTGTAATATTATAGAGAGGTTTATTAAATTTTTATTTTTAAATAAACTATATTAAATGTTATTATTATAGTGCTGCCTATATTTATACATAAGTAGAGTTCTTTTTAACATGTCTATATTTAAAGTTTGTTAAGATTTTCATAGTATTAAATGCTTATATTCCTTAAATACTGTATTTAATTTTTAGACAAGAAATACTCTTGAACAAATTAGTATATCAGTAAAACGGTATTGCCTACTTACCTGTAATAACATCCTGCGCTTTCAAATTTTTAAGTAACAGTATCGCAATAATGCTCAAACACGAACTTTTCATTTTACACTAAAACAAATTATAAATATCTAATATTATATATTAGTTTGTGATGCGCAAAATCGTACATATTACAAGTCGAACTCGAGTTACGGCGCGAGCAACGCTCGAGTGGGCGAGCAGCGGACACGCGTTTCAATTGGCGCGTTTGGTTGCAATAAACGATGTCGTCGGTCCAGGGAGCCAGCTACCATATCCATCTACCGGCGAGCGCCTCCGGGTCACTTCCGGAGCCCGGCCGTGACGTCACGCCCGCCCGCCGCGCCGCTCAAACACTGCCACTGCCCGCTTCATCATTTACCTTACACTTTTTAATTGATGAGGTCGAAACAATTGCGATTTAGGTCACATCAACTGGATTTACTTATTGTGCGGCTGTTTTGAGTCACTTAGCACTTCCGATTTAGGTATATATTTAATCAGAATCCTTTTCCTCTTTCACACATCAAACAAGTCAACATCAAACAAACAACTTTGTTAATCGTGATTATCTCCAATTCAACCGTTTTATAAAAGTTAGCTATTTTCTGATGTCTTATTGTTTTTAAAGACTGAATAGGTGATTTTACTTGTTTATCTTTGTATAGGCTAAACATAGACAGACAAGTAAAATTATAAATTGCATACACATACCTACCTAAGATTTTAAATAAAAAAGGAACAATAGTACGAAAGTACAATTGCGATGTGCGATTGCCTTAATCTTATATGTATTACTGATAACTGCTCTTTTTATACATCCTTAGTCTGTATTATATTTATAGTGCATAAAATATAAAATATAATAATTTTTTCAGGGTGGATACAGAGAATCTTGTATGAAGATACTCCCAAACGAGAAGAACGACCAGAGGGGGAAATGAAAATAATTTAAATACAATAATTTATTCCAGTGGGAATCGAACCTATTACGTTTAGTCAGGTGCTATGCCCCGTGTCACAATGGGATTATTTTGCATTAGACAGCTATTGTTATATGATGTTCAAAGAAAATAAAAATAGTGTAGTTTTTTTTTAACATACTGAATAATGATTTTCTAAAACCATAATTATCGCGGGCAGTGGAACTGTGTATGTAGGACTGTTAAGACAACGAAAAGTCTTTACGTGGTTTAGAATAGTATAAAGGATACACAATGCGTGGAAGATTTCGACTGCACCGAACGTCATTGTCAACGTTTTGTCATCTGATAAAACTTAACTTGATGGGAGGAAATACGTTTAAATTTCTACAAGCCGCATACGTATAGGTATACCTATGTTATCCAGACTGCAGATGTTCTAACTTAGCAAATATCGTTATAGTCGATTTTACTTAATAAAGTGCATGCCATAAAGGAATAAATTACGAAAGTGCTTGTAACATCCTATTTGAATAAATAATATTTTGATTTGATTTTCTCCGTATTCCGATTGGGGTAAACTGGTTAAAATTATGAATATAGTTTTATGTTTATGTTAATATTGTTAATATTTGAGACTTAAAGTGCCTGTGTCTATCCACCATTAGGTATATACAATTTACTTTAGTTTTTGATTCCCAATAATAGTGCATTAAAGCTTGGAGACTAGATATCGCGTACACGGTACAAGTCATCCTTACTTAATATTATAAATGAGAAAGTAACTCTGTCTGTCTGTCTATTACGCTTTCACGCCTAAACCACTGAACCGATTTCGATGAAATTCGGTATGAAGATAGAACTAAACTTGGGAAAGGACATAGGATACTTTTTATAGCGAAAAAAATGATAGAGGGGGTTGAAATAGGGGATGAAAGTTTGTATGGAAATTCCTTATTGTCAAACATAAAATCATGTAATATTGTTTAACTGTTTACAACTTCACCACATAAACCACTCAACCAATTTTGACAAATAGTCTAGACCTTGGGAAAGACTATAGGATACTCCTTATCATATCGCGCGATATAACCGAATTTCACGCGGGCGAAGTCGCGGGCGGAACGCTAGTATTAAATATTTTTGAAGTTTTAAAGTTTAATCACACATTTAGTTCACACGAAAAATATATTTTGAAAACGTATAAAAAAACGTCTAAATATGTAAGTCATATTAAGTCAGCCTTAGGGGGCGCCTGGATTTCATTGCACACAGGCGCTACACGAGCCAGAGCTGCCCCTTTGTAGGAACATTAAATGACATGGCTTAGCATTCTAGAGGAACAAGTAAAGATTCTTATATTGTATCAAAAGGCTCTTGTCTTTATCAAAGCTATTACAGAATGTACATAAAAGGGATTGTATATAATATCATCGGACGCCGAATTCTGACATTATTCAAGACTCATGAACGTTTGACAGTCATGCACCATTTGAAGTAAATAAAAGTCAAAGCAACTGAAAACAACATATTTTTAATATAAAAAAAAAAATCATTAACATTTTAAATTGGGAAATAATTGTCGATAGGAAAAACATAATCAAAAGTTCAGTTTTGTAAACTGAGCTAGTGAGTCATCCCTGTATACTTCACAACAAGGAAAGTCCCTAGAAGTTAATAGTATATATGAAGAAAGTTGATACAACGTTCGCGGTTTTCAGTGTTTTGAACATTGTTCCACCAAATATTGTTTTTCGATACTTTAAATATAAGATAGCTCACTAATGGATAAATATAATATATTTTTTGGTAGGTGTCAATTCAGGGGTTGGCATAAAAAATCATCCCCAAACATTAACTTTTCTTAACTTGTTTTCTAGTATTTAAATATTTCTCAAAAAACTGAAAAAAAAAAATTATATTGAGCTCTTGAATATTAATGTTCAGTTTAAACAGAAAATTAAGAGGCTCCCGAGGGTTAGGGGCACAAAATTAAGTGTGTCGCTATTTTAGATGAAAAGCAATATAAAAATGATAAAATCAATTCATTACACGCCAGTGCAGTTTTTCTTAGCTTATCCGGCTAAACCCTATTTATATAGGAACATAATGAACTTTGCATACTGTTGTTATATTAATTTTACATTTTTTTGGATTGTATTATTGTATTAATTTATACATAGATATAAATACATGAAGCAGATCTCTTTTTACGAAAAATACGCGGATGGAGGAACGTCATACTTGGCATACATATAGTTTATATAACGAAAGAGTGTAGAATCATAATATCTTTTTAATGCATAAAAAGTACATTGAATTAATAAAATTAATGTTACACACACTATCATAGTTTGACATTCATGTTTATATAAAGTGACATACACTATGTAATGCATTATTAACACCTTTACGGGGACACTAGATTTTCTTAATATTTGATTTATACTATATATTCAATGTACATAATATGTTTTATGGGTTCATACAAGCATGTTATACAACAACCCTTCTACCAATCAACTGTGTTACTGTGTTATACATGGGGATTACTACATTCAATTGTAAATTATAATAGAAAATTTCTGTGGGATTTGGTAATGAAGTATATAGCACTAAATTTCATAATTTTTACTGAAGATTTTTTAAAGAACGAACAAAGAAGATTGCTATTACAGTTGCAAGTGCACTACCTAGTGATCCAATAATTATTTTTTTTATTTTCTTATCTTTTGAGTTACTTGAAACCTGTAAAATAAGCAGAAATGACGATGTGTGCTATAAAATTGTACAAAACTATATTTATACTCTTTCCCTTAACTCACCTTGACTTGGGTGTGTAATGCTATATCCATTGAATTTAAAATATTAGTCATGTTACTCAATGTAGCAATAGCAATGTTTGAGGCATATTTATCTTTATACAACAAGCAATCTCCAATCTTTTTCTTTTCGAGGGCTAATGAGTTTGTCATCATACTTAAGTATATTCTATATATATGTTGTGCATTTTCCTCTAAAATATCTATTATTTCCATGAGATCTAAATTGGGTGCATAAGTCCTACAAAAATAAACTAAGTAATATTATTTCTTTCAAATACAACACGTTTTTTTTTCTATATGGTAGGTGTATGCATTGATTGTAGAACCCAATGTCACACTTTGTCATACCAGATCAGCGAAATGAGAAATATTTTAAATATAATCATTCCAACTTGCCCAACTATGCTACACTACACAATATATGATTATATAAAATCAATTCAGTCATCAAATTGTAAAAACTCATACGGTTGTGTTTCATCGTAAATTGGTAAATTTTTGACTGCTTCTATTAGTCGTACTCTTATATCATAATCATCAACGCCTAATTTATTCAAATCTTCATCTGATAACTCCATACAAGTAAGTTGTCCAATATTATGTTTTCTGCAAATACAAAAGTGATTGCAATTACATTAATAACTAAGTTTATTTGAAATTATAGGGAGTCTTCTAAAATACTATCTTACCAACCTAAAAATTTCAATATATTTTTCGGCACCTAAGCCAATCAATAAAGCTCTCATTGTAATATCAAACACTGTCGGATCACTTTCATTTTTAATAGGTAATTTGCAAAGTTCATCAGCTGCGTTATCCATTTTGCAAAAGTTAGTAATTTTTTCAGTGGTGAAATTTTACAAATGTATATGTACCGATTCAAGTAATACAATTAAACGCAAGATTTGTTTGTCAACAATGAGGAATTAGTGATGGCCGGCTCAAGCTTAACTCGAAATAACTCGAGTAACGCTTAGTAGACTTACCTCGAGTTGGATATTCTCTAATTCGATTTCGATCAATAATTCCAAATAATTATTAATTAATGTGAATGTTTAGTTTATGTATAAAAGATTAAATATAATAAATAAGAACTAAAATAAATATAATATAGCTTTTATTATTATTGTTGTTACATAATATAAATTGTGTGATTAGTGACCTCCGTTATTTTACTAAACGTCATTATTTTACTTTTTATGTTTTTTTTTAACTTATTATTTTTTCGATATTTTTTTCATTAAGCTATTATGATTTCTGAAACATTAGAAATATCAGTTCAATAAAAACTAAATATAATAAAAAATATAAAAATATAAAAATATTCTTAACTAAAACCGAGTATTAAAATATTTATTTTAATTATTTAGATAAATTAATTAAATCAAATGTTATTTAAATTTGATTTTTTTAATTCTAAATAATCGATTACTTAATTACGGTCAGGTACATGTCTACGTTTTGATTTATTAATCTGTGTGCTTATTTCATATAATTTTATTTTGCCCTTAAAATTTAAACCTTTCTTGAATATTAAAAATAATTAATATATTGTGCCAATATATATTGTTATTAACATTTTTCCCCGTTAATAAGTTATCATAAATTTTACGCTATCATAATTCTCTTTTAATTATGACCTAATTGACATAAATAGTTTGACTTACCCAAGTCCACTTTAATACTTTTAAGTTACTTCGAAAAACACCTTTATTGCGAAAACTTATATGATTACTGATGGTGAAAGAAAACTATGTGCATTCAATTCTATGCAGATGCTATGTGTTCTAAAAAAACGATATAAAACATTTTCCATATGTATATAATATAAAAAGTTCTGAAATCTGAATAACTTTAATCAGATTGATTTTTGAAGAAATCTTCAATGTTAATGTCTACCAGAGCCTAGGAGGAGAATTTGTGTTGTATGCTTTAATATATAAATGTGTATTAGGTTCTTGTAATTTCTTTAACCATTTAAACAATATCTTTGTGTCTTATAGAGGTGACTTTTTTTAAAAGTGTTTGTTTAAGGAAATTGCTTTAAGAAAATGATAATGTAGCATAGTTTATAAAAATGGCTAATTGGGCAACATATTATTATATGTTGTACATCTGTTCTGTTGTTAATAGAACTGAATGTTCTCAAGTTTAATAGCTAAGGATCAGGTTCCACTCCTGTTTATAAAATTGCTATCAAGATTGCTTGTTGTTCATTCATTCTTTCATAAACAGCAAGATTTCTTTTTTAATTTCAAGTGCCATCTCATCTGATTTGGTTTCTATTTCCCTGATAAATATAAATTGTTTGCTGCATCAGTAGTGAAAATTGACTTACTGGAAATATTTGCAGGTTTACCAAATTGATCTACTATTGTTTACCACCAAGTAAATTCTTGGGCAGCTAATATTGACCTTTTCTGAAAATATACTTTGATGGAACAGTCTGAAGAATGTTTGTATTCAATCACAAAGCAATCACCCCATGGGTTCAGTAAGGCAGCAAAATTTAAAAGGCGTAATAAACATCAAGTCTGTCTCAAGGAACAAGCTCCAAACACCAAAGTATTGAATAAATGGTTGGCTGGCTAGAGAGATACTCAGTGTACCCTGAAGGCTAGGAGAAGTGTGTGTCACTTAAAGTAGCTTTTAAATTCTCATTTATTTATCTATTTCTTTCAAAATTATGTCTCTTTGTTGTTTATAAAAGAATTCAAGTGTTGGATTAGTTGTGGTCGAGTTAACCAGCAAAAGCTGGCTACCTACACAAGAGTAGGTTTTGCTTAAAAAAATAATTTGTTCCAATCCTATGTTTATTCTTCTAATATTATACATAATATAAAATCATATATTTTATTATAACTTTTGTTCTAATACAATTTCATTCCTTTAGTATTTATATCACATTGCTTGAATATATTGCCTCTTTTTTAATTTTTTTTGTCAACCTTCATCCTCTTCGCCATACATAGTTTATATAACATCACACCTACACCTGACTTTGCCTCTCACGGTGCGAGAGGGCATTCTCATCACTGTTTCTTCATGTACTGACATGCATCTTACCCTGCTCAGTTAGCACAGGGTGGAGTATGTTGTGTGTTTGTGTCTAAAAGAATTATAATATGCAATGTATTATTATATATAATCCGAAATACACTGGTATCACCAACCTGTATTGTGTTTTTGGATCCTATATGATTTTTAGAAAATGTTTTTCAGGGGAAGTAATTGTGATATATATTCAGAAATTAAGCTCACCTGTATATTTGGGCTGTCAATGCGTAAAGAGTTCTGGAGGGAGTTCTCTTGGTTTTGTGTAACTTAGCATATGTTAGGGATACAGCCCAATAAGGATTTTTGTAGTATTCCATCGAGACCGGAATTAATAGGAATATAAATAAAACACGTTCTTGTTAATAAAGTTGCTATTGTGTATTGCTCATCTATATATGTAAATCATATTTTTATAACTCAATTCGTCACTACTTTTCAACATAATCTAAAGTAGAGTGATGTTAAGAAAGTGAAATGCATTTGCTGTGCGTGCTACTCCGTTCAACGTTGTAGTATCTGGCTATAAAGATTTATGTCTAGACGCTGTAATATCCGTATCGTAAATTTTATGCGTTTATAATTTCTTGATAATTATAAATTTCTAATAACTAAATACAGTAACAAGATATAAAACAGATGGAATGACATCAAATTATATGGAATAACGAAAATGAAAATATTTGAAGTTAAATAACGTTTATGAGAAGAAAACAATTATTTAAAAAATCATATTTTATCATACCAGAGTAAACAAGTTGAGCTTACCAACGTACATACCAGGAATACGATTTAAGAGTTAATTTGTTGGTGCGACCATGCCTAGAATTATTTTCGGCTAACTGCTAGCACGTACACGGTTTCATCTATAGAAAGAATAGCTGTATCATCGGTAAAAGAGCCCGTTACGTGGTGGTAAGATGTACCTACCCGAGTTGGGTAGATCTGTATGTAGGAGGTATAGCTTGGGACCCATGACACCACCTTGTGATATACCTGTGTGTATTTTATATAGCTAAGTAACTTCCTCACCCTGTTTCACGTGAAAGTGTCTGTTTTCCAGATATAATCTGATAAACTGAAAGAAGGTTATTTATTGGGACTGATTTTTTTAATTCTATATAACAGGCCTTCATGCCATTCTCTGTCAAATGCTGGGATATGTCCAAAAATGCAGCTGTGCAATAATTTGTGTGCTCAAACGTGGAGTGTATTCGATATACCTGCTCAAAAAAGTACCATTTTGTTGTCTAAATCCAAATTGATGATCAGAAATTAGATTTCGTTCGACTCTTATCTAGTTAGGAATAGTAATTCCTTTATTTAATGGACAACTTGGGCAACTGCCTACGGTATCGCGATCCAGAGGGCTTCGCGCCTCGGAAGTTTAGGCAAAACTTAAAATCGTAAATGAGTTAAAAAGTAACGTTTAATGTTAGTTGTAAAAATGCTGAACAGTTTTACTACCGCAGGCAATTCCCGCCGCGCGCACTAATGCTGAGGATTCCCAGTTCTATTTAAAATTACCGCATAAGTACAATACCCCATTGACTTACAGTGTTCATTGAGTCAGATAAGGTACCTTATTAACCTTGTAACCTTGATTAATAAGCTAAATAATAATGCAGCAATAACAATCTCTTTCTTATATTTTTTTTCGAAAATTGAAAAATGTGTGTTGTCTCTTCTAACGTTTCTAATATTATTTACATTTCAAAATATCAAGAATTTTTTTAAATATAATCTGTCTTTTGCGGACAGAGGGTTAAGCCAAATGTATGTTACCCATATAAAATTTAGGTTTTGCCCCGCTACTGGAATTAAGTAACTTTTGCTTTACTTGGGGAGATTCGTAGGTCTAAAATGGTACCAAATAATTAGTGTCTTTTTATAATATTATTATTTTTTTATTTAAGTAGGTACTAGTAAAACATTACTTAAATACGAAAATGTAAGTAAAAAGTTGAAAACTAGCATTGAGT
This sequence comes from Philaethria dido, assembly GCA_033558755.1. NCBI lineage: Eukaryota > Metazoa > Arthropoda > Insecta > Lepidoptera > Nymphalidae > Philaethria > Philaethria dido. The sequence continues at coordinate 783,361 of JAKGSA010000211.1, read as the reverse complement.
TATTTTAAAGTAGGTAATATAATGGGTTTAAGGATAGCATATAAAATGACTTTTAGATGCCTACTTGTAAAAAAAAATTTATTAATAATTTATAAACTTTTATATAAATAATATAATCTAAACGCTACATAATGTATTGAACTATATTATCACTTATACAAAAGAAATGGGCCCAATAATTTAATTAATTTAATTTCATTACGTAGGAACATTCTAAAAAATATTTAAACCAAGTACTTTTTTTGGAAGTATAAAATAACTAACCAAATAAATAACCAAAATTTATAAATACTTAGAAAATATAATCTCCCGTTAGATTAATTTTAATTAGGGTGATATATTGTCTAGAATTGCTTTAATGGCCTGCCAAGTTTCTCGAGCAGTGGGCACGATTTGTGATCCTGGTAGTAGAAAGCCATAAGGTCCTAAAGAACCACGTAAATCAACGTGGTAGGAGAATTTAATGCCAGCACGAGCTTTTGCCCAGTCGTGAGACATACCCGAAGCTGGCTGCCGTATTTCTGCAGCTGTACCAACCTGCAAGGAAAATATAGTCGTACGTCATACTTATATCTACAGCTTCACGCTGTATCCCGCACATAGCAGGGTAGGCAGAGCGAATAAGAGAACATAGTGTTAAGACACTTCGTTCTCTTTTAACATATCGCTTCGTTATATATATTTACAAGTTAATAGGAAAATAATAACATATTTAGTGTGATTAAACTATTTATGTTAATTATTATATTCAATGGGAATTATAATAATATGCAGTGTAGTGGAAAAGTGTCTGATTGGAATTGCGTTGATTGTGAGTTTCCACTCCATAGGGGAACGATGGTGATTTAACGGTATTTAAATTATTTTCGTTATTGTTTTATAAAAATAACTTATTAAGTAAATTTATCAAATTACACAATATTATTTATTTCAATGTAATCTACTACTAAGAAGAAAATAAACACCATGTCGTACTTGGCGTCAACAGATCGATAAATCAACTTATGTACTTTTTAAAATATGAATAAGCATCAAGATTGATTTATTTCTATGGGGATCAAAGTACTAAATCAAAAACAAAATTAAACAAATCTCACAATTTCAGGTAAAAAAGTGTTTGAGTACCTAACATAAAAACAGAATTTACAGATAAAACTTAAAATTACCTGTCATATAAAGTACGTCCTTTAAATAACAGAAACATACATGTAGGTGATTAATGATGTTAAATAATAATATAATATTTGATTTACCTGGTACTTCGTTCCATACATATCTGCAAGAGCAGCTGTAGCCAGCTTACCCATATCTGCTAACATTCCGTCATCTGCAAACGTTGCTTGCGTGTGTGTACTTGGCAGTAACCAAGATTGCGAATATGCATGCAACGATATATATACCTGCAACAAATGAAGCAAGTTAGTATACTTGTGTATTTATTTTGAAGTAAACAAGTACTTCGAACTTACCAAAGAACTGATCAGGAATAAGTTAATAGGCTTAGAGTTGATTTGCATGCGCTAGCAGTAGGAGTGAGAGGTATAACGGCGAAATCTCCTTATCAAATCAAATACCTGATTATACTAGAACTATCATTAATTACACCGCTGGTATGGTATATGATACAGACAAGATATGATAAAAGATATGATGCAGGTATTTCTTAAAAATCATTTTAGATATATTAAAAACTAGCGTATCTTGCTAATCAATCAATAAATCATTTTATATGAAAAAAAACTCTTCCGTTACTCACTGAATGAGTAGCAAATAATGTGCAGCCAAAACTATTGGACGATAGAAAAAGTAGGTGCTCTTTAGAGGTGGGCCGCTAGAAAAAGATCAAAATTGCGCACGCGAATGAAAAGAAAATGCATTTCTACAGGTGAAATTATGAAAAATGCTTAAAAAAGACTAACAAGGGAAATAAATTCTATACGAATGCGATGCGATAACAACAACTAGCTTCCAATTATTTACCTAAAATAATGGGCGTAAGTATTACTACTTTAAGATATATAACCCTTATTTATCCTATTATTACTGAAATTATGCTCACTGTGTTCGTAATAGCTTACCATTGGACTGAAAATATCGACTTCTCAATATTAAGATGAAAAAGAAATCACTGGCGCAAAGATTACGCTGCAAATGTTAATAATAGTTAAATTTAACTGTTTCTTAACAATATAAGCTTCGATAAGTACGTTTTAAATTGTATACATGTTCAGACTATCAAAGTAACATGTAGGTCAATCATAAAGACATACTTGACTCGATCAACAGACCAGACACTAAAACAAGACTTCGAGACGAACATAATGATTTAATATCAAACAAAGTTTAAATGTAACTATATAAATCAAATTTTAATTACTACTTTAACTAATACACATATAATTACACTTGGTTATCACCAATGTATTCGATGTTTATGTATTCGATGACACTTTTCTGTAAAGAAATGAATGTCAGTTCTACTTTGGTGTTTTTCAAAAGGAAATACACGAGTTATCAGAAATTACCTACCTAAATCACCATAAATGTGTCTGTAATATTTGCAGAAATCCATCGATTTTTCCAGAATATAATATATAATTTTTTGATTGTGGCAAATAAAAAAAGTTTCAATATATATACTTATAGAGGCCATTATGGCGCAGTGGGACAGCGTCTGACTGTGATTGTAAGTTCGATTCATACTCCGAGTAATTATTTTTAAATTATTGTCATTTCTACGCCTTGTTTATAATAAATAATAGTTAAAGTTTAAAAGTTTTCAAGCAACTTCGGCTTTCAATTGTAATTCGCTTAATTTAGGTAAACATAATAATTGAACAATACTAATTTGCTCCATTCTGATTCTATACAAGGAAATTGTCGAAAGTGTAGTAGAAAATGTTTGAAAGTAACGATGTGCGCAAATACCGTATTCCGTCACAATTCCTCGAGCAATGTGCGGTCTACCTCAGTTTTAAGCGAGTGATAAATTGTCCTACAAGACTCTTTAAAAACTTGAACGTCATATAATATATTATCTATTTGAAATAAACATAAATACAATGTATGTATAAGTATCTATAAGTGGCGAGGGGTGAAAGTTTTAAAAAGGTAAGCCGGGAAGGTCGTGTCGGTATATTTAGGGAAGCCGGTACATACCTAGAGGTAATCCGGTATATATACCCGACGGTATATGATGTTAAGGTTTTTTACCAATCTCATATACAAATTTCGCTGGCGACCGTGTTTTTTTAATTCTTATACTTTTGTCAAGTTTGATTTTTTGCAATTTCACTCCCACATTTGTTAACACAAAGGTTAAAAGTTAAGGCGGCCATATAACTATGAACGCCTCTCCACTGGTATAATATAAAATAAAGAAACGTAGGCACGTTAATATTTATTAAGATATTCTATTGTAATCACAATAACAAAATATAGAAATTCACATAAAGAATATACACCATACGCTGCACACATTAAATGGTCAATTACAGCTTCGTCAAGTAATCGTTACCGTAATCGGGGGCACGACATAGACATTTAAAACGCTATGATATGCTCCGCAAAGACCCGTGAAAGAAATTTAAAACTATGAAAGTACTTCAAAACGGAATATTGAACTATTTTAGTTCCTCATTATCTTTGTCCGTACGCCGTATAGTGTACATACGATTATTAAAATAATTAGTTAAATTCAGTATAATAAAGCTAAATGTAGCATACATATAGTTATTACACACAAAACTTTTTAATACATCATAATAAATACTAATGGTGTCTCCGACTTCGTTCGCAGAAGTATTTCTTTGTGTCTTTTTTTTTCATACAGACAAATATTTAAAAAAAATATTTTGCTTTCTATTACTAATATGAAGTGGACTATTTGTCAAATCCTTTTTTTACTTACTAGAGTTAACTTTTAAAAACAATCAATCATAAAAATAAAGCTCAATGAGGAATATGTACCTTTGTATGTTAAATGTTATTTAATCCTATTAGCGATAATTATGACGATGTTTGTTATTTCTTTAAGCAAAAGCTACTGAACGGATTAAATTGAAACTTTACAGTATTTTAGCTTAAGGTATATCAGGATAACTCAAAAATTAAAATTTATAAAGATTTTGTATAATTTATGCATAGTATAACGATAAATATCAATAAATATAATTTTATTTTCTTATATTTAAGAAACGTAAGCTTGTATGTACACCGGGCTTTTATTTTATTTTATTTTATTTTTTATTTTATTGTATTTCATTTTAAATATTGTTTCCGCACAAATGTAACTACTTTGTAAAACTATCTTATTACTGTTGTGTATTAGATATTTAAGTTGCGATAACATGGTTATGTTATCGCATAAGTGACAATTGTCTTAGCCGATAATAAAGTTCTATAAACCTTATATCAAGTAAGTAGGATATAATTTTGCCCTCCGAGAGATATCTTGGCTTGCGGTGCCAAAACCGTTGGAGCTACACAAAGATAATATACTGTATCTTAAATAGTCCATGACAGCATATAGCTATCTTTTATGCGGAAGCCATTATATTAAATGTAGTCAGCTAAATAGAGTTAAATGTGTTTTAAAATGCGTATTATAGAGTTATCAAATTCTTATCAAAATTAATACATTTGTCGCTTTCAATATTCAATACAGAGTACTAGTCTTAAAAGACTAAAACAAAACATGAAGTAATTTGTATGAATAGTTTAAAGGATTGACTGCAGGGGTATAAGGGCGACGAGTGTGCGTCCTGAGTCCAGAACGCGAGATGCGGCAGTGCTTTTTTGGTACTCTGATGGATGCGCAAGTGCAGGGCAGGAGATATTGGATGTATTTATTGGTATAGGAAATTCTATTCTCGAAGTGATTTATTATTTACTGCAGTAGGCATGACTATTCTTTACCTTACACCACAACCGATATTAAAATTAGAACCAGAAGAAATAGGCATTATATTCCGCCACTCAGCACGCAATGCGACGGAAAGTGGGGAATGGAAATGCTTAAAGAGAACGGAGTGTGTTAACACTAGATCCTCGGGTTCCATCTGCATACCCTGCTATATACAGAATACAGCGTGAAATAAAAAAAAACATATATGTGGCAGGAAAGACGGCCGTATTCCTCATCAGCAAATACCTTCCAGAGAAATATTTTTATATAATACATATTTTACTATAATCTAATATATAGACAAAATACACAGATATCTATAAAATTCATATTAACTAGTGTCCCCGGTGACGCGTTAACAACGCGTTTTCTTTAACAATACGTATATGTCATTTTATATAAATGTAAATGTCAAACCATGGTAGTGTGTGTAACAATTATTTTATTAATTTAATATACTTTTTATGCATTATTTAACAAAAATTTTAACATTCTGCACTCCTTCTTTACATAAATTATAAGTGTGCCAAGTTTCATACTCCTTCGATCGCTTAATTTTCGTAAAAAGGGGTACAAAGTTTTTGCTTCACGTATTTATAGATAGATAAATATCGTAATTAATCATTTACGCATACCACAACAAATATAAGATGTCAAAATTAGGGATTGTGCAGATTGTATGTGATTAGAAGTCTTCTTAACGTAACTCATCCTTTAAATAATAACGTACCTGTAACTGTCCTCTATGTTCTGATAAAAATTGAGAAACGGCACGTGTTTCTGGCTCGCTGAATGGATGTGAACCGGCATAATTGTCAGCACAGGGATCTTTTGATGAATCTTTTTCTCCCCAATGATAATCCCAATTGCGATCTGCGTCAACGCCTACACACTCTGTACGGCCCCAATTCCAGGGAAACCTGGGAAGGACACGTATATACTATATTCCTAATAGTAATTATATAATTGTAGCTAGGAATTCGTAATCCATATTAATTTATTTACCATGATAACTGTTCAGAAGTCGGAATAGGACAAAGGGTAAAATTTCATAATATGAGACTTACCCGTGTAACTATTATATAGCGACAGCATTATTATATAAAAAATAAAGAAATACAGCGGAGATGCCGCTATTATATTAACACTTTTTAAACATTGCAAGTCTAAACAAATCATCTATATGATTCATCCGACTAAAAGATCTAGGTATTTTAGAGAAATTAAAAGTATTTCATATTTTAAATTGTAGATCTCTAAGTTGCTGTAAACTCCAAAGTAAATAATCAACGCTTTCACAGGAAACAAGTGTTGTCGGAGTGTCTTACTTAAATATAGTGATAAGCTTAAAACTTCATCCGGTTTTTAAAAGAAACTTGCTTTAGAATACTTTTGCTAGAACATGTTACAGTAACACTAATGTTTATATTAGTCATGTATTTTTTTGTATTATTTATTCACTTACGATATTTTTGATAGGCTATACTTACATTACTGAGATGTATGCGCAACGCCTTAAAGGCAAAAAGTAAATGAAAAAAATAGGTATAAGTTACTAAGGGACTAGAAAGAAATTCTTGACCGATGGGTTTTGTCAGCCTCAGATATTATGAGTTCGTTTATTCCATTCGTCACGTTCTCCTTTTCATATGTAGATAAGTCTATTGGTGTCAATACTATCTATGGGAACAGTGTGCATGATTACTAACCAGCCAACGTAATAATCATCGGAGTGGTCGGGGCTGCGTGAACGAGTTTTTCTCCAAAGTCGATCATGAGTGTGCGAATGCTCGTATCCATCTGGATTTATCACCGGCATAATATAAAAGTCAGCCGTTTTAAGGGATTCCCGATCAGCACCTAATATATAAAAATATTCTTGTATGTTAAGATTTCGACGTCTTTCTAAAATAGTACGAGTTTTTGATAATTAATTACCCGATCCTTTATCTCCTTCGACTAGGTTGTGTATCATCCAAGTTGCTACAGCGGGAGCTATCCACTCACGTGCATGAGCACCACCTTCTAACCAAACTGCAGGTTTTAGATTTGAGCGCAATTTCCATTTCTTCTTTTGAGTCTTATTCATAGAATTTCTTGTTTGAGTTTCATTTGTAGGAATAGAAACCTTTTGATAACGTAATTAATCAATAATAATTCTAAAAGAAAGTATTTAAAAGAAAAACACAAATATCATACCTTAACAGCTACTAGAGGTAGCCCTTCAGAGGAGAGACCCATTGGGACCAATTCTACAATATCAGAGTACGAATGTTGTAGGTATTCTAAATACCTCAATATGTCTGCATAACGATGGTAGCGTCGCCAAGTCATTGGATGACCTCGAATTTGCTCTAGCTCAAGACGCTGTTTTTTCGACATTTTTGGATTTTCGTAAGTAATAGCTTTCTGAGAAAGTAATATAACCTTTTTAATTCAGTTTTTTAGTTATAGCGTTATGAGCAAATAAAATCTTGTATCGTATACATATGTATATTAAGTCATATACAATAAAACATAAAAAAATCTACCTGCAAATCCCATATAACCACTTCAAAGTCAATTTTAGACGACTTTAAATGGTCCTTCACGTCGACAAGTAAGTCTGGCGGCACTAAAATATCGGTTGTTCCGTTTAAGGATGGTGAAGTCCACCACATTAGCCCAGATCCCTCAGCCTCTTCTTGTAAATCTAGTAAAGAATACACTTTCCATTGCACATCTGGATATACTCTAAGCAATTGATATCCTGTATACGATTTTTTTATTGATTTTTTTGGAGGTTTTTTTACTGAAATAAAAAATTATATATTGAATGTCAAATCCTGCCGTGGCGCAGAGGCACATGCGTGCGACTGTAAACGCGACAGGTTGTGGGTTTGATTCCCATTCCAGGAAATGTTAGTATTTTCATTTCCTGGGTTTGGTAACAAGGCAAAGCGCGGCGTTGAGTTTCGCCACTCAGCACGCTATGCCTCAATTCGGCGGAAAGTGGGGAATGGAATTGTAGTAAGAGAACAGAGTGTCTTAACACTTGGTTCTCAGGTTCCCTTTGCCTACCCTGCTATATGTGGGATACAGCGAGAAGTTAAAAAAAAAGAATGTCAAATAAAAATAGATCTACAATTTATGTTATAATATTAAGCTTGTCTAGTACTAACTGGTTTCGCTATCCGTATTTGTATTGTATGTACTCGCATCTTCAGAATCAAGAAATACTTGAAACCAATTGCCAGTTGAAGTAGAAAGAGGTATAGGTGTCGTAGTCGTGGTTACAGAAGTCGTTTTCTTTTCAAACCATCCATTACTAAACCAAGATGATTCAGATTCCACAAACCAGCTATATATTCTGGAGAATAAACCTGCGAATAAGGTACATGTTAAAACTATATGACACCACATACAATTTTAAGTCACAATTTAAGTAGAAATTTGAAACCAACTTGAGATATAAAAACAAATAAAAAAAATAAAATAATGCTAGAGTGTAGGAATGTCAAGGGCTCATATTGAATGCTGCGTTTTAAAGATTGCATAAAAAAAAAGAATGGAGTGTCTTAAAACTAGGTTCTCTGGTTCCCTCTGCCTACTGCTATATGCGGGATACAGCGTGAAGTTAAAAAGAAATAAATAAAAAAGACAATTAATTATAAAAACTGGACTCTCTTTTTATGGTCTGTCTTATCACAAGGTTGTCTCTATCTACCCTGCTATGCAGGAAAAGGGTGAAGCTGACACATATAGATACGAAGCTCTATGATTTTTATAAGTTTTGTTTCAAATTCAGAAAAGGTTAATAAGTATATTAATGTATAGCAAATAACTTATAATTAACGAAACCATCGACAATACTACACCCATAATAAAATACTACATAATACACCCATAATACATAAATAAGTAATAGTAATAATTTAGCATAATATTAAAAGAAAATGCTTGACGTTCAAAATAAGATGCAATAAATAGAATATTAATCTTGTGTTCTTTTTTAAATACAAATTGTAAACCTGTTCATCAAAAACGTTCATTCATCATATATAGAGAATCATAATTTTTTTTAAAATTGATTGATTTGTTTCGTTTATATCAACAATATTACCCACTTTAATTATTGCACGCACATGAGTTTGGAAAAAAAAATCTCTCTAAACATTATTTAAAAAATATATTTTATCATTTTTATTTTTTGATTAGCATCTATTTAATAAGAAATTTAAAGGATGTCTATAAAATTACGCAGGTCTATAAAAAGGTGAAACTTTATATGTCAGTAGGGCACGAAGTAGAACGAGGGCCGACTGGAATTTCTGCAGCCTGTGTTTATTTTATAATTTTTCCTGTTAAATAAAAACACTTCAAATATAATTATCAGATACAAAACCGAAAAATATTAATATTGAGGTGGTATCATATAATCAATAAAAAATAAAAAAAATAATAAAATAAGATATAGCTTTAATAAGAATGAACTATCAGCCAATTTTTCAAAATCTATTCTATAGGTATAAAGTTTCACTGAGAATAGAAAAAATCGACAACCGATGTTGTCTGCTTAAAAACTATAACTAGGTAATAATTTCTTTAACTTTTGATTATTTGTAATAAAAAAAACGAATATTCTGCCCAAGCTTCTTCTAATTATAGTTAATTATTGATATTTATACTTAATTAATAGTTATTACATGTACTGGTAGATTTTCACGAGATGCTTAATGGAAACTTTAAAAGAAAGTTTACCGCTATCGGTATTTCAATACTTTCTTATAAAAAACATAGAAGTGGGCAGAGTATTTATCTATATAGTTAATGTTAAAGCTAAGAGAAAATACATATATAAAAAACGAAAAATGGAAACGTAAGTAAGATTAAATGAAGTTCGAGCGAGTCAAATTCTTGCAACTTTTTTTATGATTGATTAAAAAATATCCAGATAGTAGTTTGTAAGTATGTACATGTTATAATGACTACTTGTCTGAGTATTAACACTTGGCAACCATATTTGTAAGTAAAAACTAGCAGTGTAACAAAATATACTCGCACTGTTTCATATTTTATTATTGTTTTAGTTCACGCTTTGTCGCACATAGCAAGATAGACGGAGAGAACCTAGTGCTAAAACACTCCGCTAATTCAAACAATTGACTTTAAGAGATTGCTTAACTTATTGCCGTTTATTGTTTTATTGTAGCGGGGACAATAAAAATAATTTAAATACATATTTTTCTCAATTAGGAATCGAACCTAGGATCATTCAGACAATAAGTACAGTTTATAGTCAGACGCTGTCCTACTGTGCCACATAACGTGGATTGTATTTAAAAAAAATTGCAACTATTTCACAATTTTGTGCTTGCAAAACTGCTTATAAGCTTTCAGTGTCTATTAAATATATTTTGCCTTCATGCAATATTGGCAAAAAAAAGAAAAGAAATAAAAAAAGAAAGTAGGGAATGGAGTACACTAGGTTTTCCCTGCCTAGTGTCTCCCCTGTTATTTACGACGACGGGGGATATTTAAGGCACAGAAAAATGCGAGATTACATTTTTAATATCTTTAGCAAAAATGAAAATTTCGATTACACTCATTAGTTCTATGACTATCTTGTGCTTTACACATATAAAATATGAGGCATCATTAAAATAATTATCTAATTAATAAATCTGTGGTCAAGATAAAACTTGATCGTATCTAATCCTCAGAAAATTATCATACTACATGGAAAGAAAACTATCCACTGTGTCTTATTATGCATAATAACAGTACAATATATTTTTACTTTTATAAAAACATAGATAGTGCGTAGATATAAAACTTGTATACATTACGATGAGTTTGTGGTCCACTATACGAGTATATGTACACTACACTACTATATTGTATTTTTTAATTTACTTCTTATTATATTTGTATTGTACTTTTAATGTAAACACATTGGTTATGTATGGTTCAACGAGCCATATCTGTATTTTGAAAAGTTTTCCATAAGATTCCAGAAGTCTTATGTCGTAAATATGATGGTATAAATGAAGGTATTAACTTAGTGTAACTTAATACCTTACGTAGAGGGTTCTATTTTAAATAGGAATGACACATGCATACGCTATTTGAGTTTCGCTTGCGCTTAACAAGAACACTTTTAGGTTTTTGAAAATACCTTTGAAAGTAGATGTCAAAAATACTAATTTACTAACTACTGTGATTACTATATTTTCTCTGTGTTTGTAGCACGTGCAGGAAATATATAAAAATAAAAATAAACACTAGACTAAATGCACGGGCGACTGACGACTATGTATTGAATACGTAATAAACCTACCTACGAACCAACCTGATTTTTCTTCCTTTTTAGGTGATTTCTTTATCTTGTTGTTTTCAAAGTAAGTTGATATCCACCCAGTGTTTTTTTGCGTACAAGGCACTTTTGTTTTGGGAGCTTTCGTTGTCTTAAGCGTCCTGCGTGTAGTTGGGATGGTTTTGGTTGTAGAACGACGCGGTGTAGTTGCACGTGTCCGTCGCGTGCTCGCCGTTATCCGAGGGCGGGAAGTTTTAGGTGGTCGTCGAGTGGTAGTTATTCGTGGTTTTACAGGTTTTTTTGTACTAGGATTCAAAACGTGGCCCACACCTTCTAATAAAATATCCCCATTATGATTATTGTTTACATCGACATATATCTCTTGAGGAACTCGTGTACCGGAGGACCCTGTTGCGGGTCGTTTCGTCACAATAATGTTCGTGTAACTAGAAATATTGATAGTAGTTTTAATAACATTATTTTTTTCACCATTTGTTGTGTTAAATTTTGTCACATTTAACTTGGGAACTTTAAAAGTCATTTTAATTTTATTAGGTTTAACGGTAGCGTGTCGCGACGGAAAAGATTTTTCAAAGGATTCCTCGTAATCGTCCCACAAAACTAGATCGAATGAATCGGTAGTATCTGGAAGGCTTAAAGGCGGGCGGGTCGGATTTGCGAGCACCGCGCACGCCAGCAGCGCAAGCAGCGCCAGGCGACGCGCCATGTGGTGAGCGTGTTCGCATGGCGAGGTGCGCGCGCACTGTACTCACTCAGGCGACTTACTTGCGCCAGAGCGACCACCTTCCCTGCCACTGTCATTATGTGACGATATCGCTTTCAACGCTCCCGCTACCGTGCTCCGGCTCCACAAGTTGACTCCACTGTTTAACTTATACATCTTGCTCTCAAACCATCGATTACGCTTAATCTGTCTTATTAGTAATTCCTTTCGCCCTTAAGGGTTACCTACTTTTGCTTATTTCTCAAACTACTTTCGAACAGGTAAAAATTATGTACTATTTTAACAATAAGTATTATAAAAATGTTTGCAATATCTTTAGCTTTTATATTGCTAAATATTAATTCATTAGGAATCCGAACAAGCCATATAGCCATATTCTACATTATGAATATCTAAGTTTCCTATTGAAATGAATGTGAATCCGCGTATTTATTGATGACAGTAGGATGACAAATAGTTTATCTAGCTCGCATGTGATTATTTACGAAAAGATATATAAATGCCGAAAATACAGATTTCAATAATTATAATAATTATAGATATTAAGTTATTATTCTAAAAAAATACGTGTAAAATTGAATACCACTGCATGAAATGTAGTTCATATTAAATGGTTCGTTTGACAGCTTAGCGACCAACAGATATTGTATTTTATAAAAGCGTCACAACTCACTAACTTTATAATAGTTATTACCTAGCGATAAGCGTAACAATACTTTAATCTAGGTATATGTTATTTTTGCTTTCCAAAAATTTCTATATTAAACCTGATGTTTATTGATTCAATTTCTTAAAATAATACTTACTTATTTAATCATATAATATATAACATAGAGTATTTGTTTGAAGTAAAATTGTTTTGATTGTCATAATACGACCTTATTATTATGGAAACTGGAAGGCCTATCTAGTCTACGACCTATATCTCACAGTAACGATAGAACTAAAACATTGTGCTACAATGTGTACACAGAACATTTTTTCTAAAAATTTGCGAAAATATTAATGTTATAAAAATATTATTATAATAAAAATTTAAATAATTGCTAAGTAGACTTAGCAATTATTTAAATTAATTGTAGCTGTTATAAGTAAAAGTTGTCGACCGCAACTTGGTTTGCGTGAACTTTATGACTCTATTCTTGAACCAACTGCGCGACGCAATCTACATATGTTTGTTTTTATGTTGTATTGTAGACACAAAAGAATTATGATGATTCAAATGTCGATCGATTTGTCTTAGCCTAGGGCGTGTTACTATAGACACAATAAGTAAGATGAATGAATATTATCAAAATGAAAAAGGTATAAAAATCGACAAATTACGTCAAATGTGATATCGTTGACGAGATATTCATAACGAAACGAGATGAGATGTTTAACAACAATTCTCGCTGATTTTTATACTTATAATGAAACTATATTGTATACTTTAGTATTCTGGAGTGGTAAAAGTGGGCGAAAATTTTATATAGTTAAGCTGTGTTTTTAGCGACCGAAGTTTTGTTGAGCTTGTTTTTTATAATTCTACTTTTTATCGACCTAGCTTTATTTTGGCGTCCCTAATTTCGTAAATCGTTGTTTAATTTTTTGTTAATACTTCTAATTTGCATATAATTTATAATTTCTTTCTGTTTGTATCGATTATCAATAATATTCAGTACTTCTTATAATAATATTCTAGTGTGCTTGGTATTTTCCTTTTTTATTTCATGTATTTATAGGTTTTTTATACACTATTGGGTCTTTTGTTTTTGTTTTTTTCATAATTACATACAATTTCGGCTGCAAAACTTGAATTCCTTCTTTAGTTCACTTAAAATGCTTTTTAAATAATTCTCTATATTTCCCTAGGAATCTACATGCACATATGCCAGCTATCTAAGCCCAGCAGTATTGTGCATTGTACGTCAGTCGCTAAGTTAGCCACATGAATTTTATTATTATAAGTTTATATTGATTACTAGTCATTCCTGACCTTTTCAGGATATTAATATAAATAGTCTAATTCATGTTTAAACATAATACAACATATGTACGATGTTTCCATTGAAGTACGAGGAGGTTAATAACTGTGGACGAGACGAAAAAGGTATGCAGGGACCGTAGCGTTTGACGCGCCATTCTCTTTCACTACCCCTCTAGGGATAAAGCGTGAAGCTTAGTTAAGTTTTCTATTTATCTTTAACAAAGGATGTAAAGAAGTGATTTCTGTTCAAGAATTTATTTAAAATATTTAAATAAAATGTAAATGAAGGCTTTATTAAATTTATAACTGTTACATTTAAACATTTAAAAAAAAATATGTAATATTTTTAACCACGATCCTAATAATTTTACAAATGTGAAAACTTGACCCTTACGATGTAGTATATAAATTGTTGTTATCATTTTTACCCTACTAACATATCAGTTATAATACAACTATTATTGTATTAATATAATATACTCGTAACAATAGTTGTATTATATTAATACAACTATTTATTCAAATTTATACAACTATTGTATTAATATAATACAACTTTTATATTAATTTTTTTTCATTCGTATTTGAGGAGAATCTTAAAATAATTTATATTTAAATATGCATCGTCGTATTTATAATGACAGCATTGCGTGTTAAATAAGGGATTAATGAGAACACAATGACTTATGCCGAATAGAAAAACGTGAGCCGATTTGTAGTTTGTATTATTTTAACAATCACGTTCTTATTATCATTTTTACCAAAAATATTCTTCATTGTACACACAGAAAAAATCACTAACATATTTAAAAGGCAAAAGAATGAAGTATTAAAAGTTTTAGACTCCATTGTACGAAAATTAAGGGGCCGGATTAGTATGAAATTTTAGCATTATAAAAGTTAATGTGAAGAACTATGGCAGGGAGTCCATAGTTTTTCTAATAATATATTTTTTTAGTAGAAATACATTAAATTAATAAAATAAACTATCATGTGTTAAACAAACACATTGTTAAAATAACAACATAACGCTTTTATTTGTATTTGTTAACACACTATAACTACAAATTAGTAAAGTTGAAATGCGTGACAACAAAATCAAAAAAACTACAAACAGAATGACGTTTAATTTCTAAACCACAGTTTTCACAAGAATAGCTAAATGTTAAAAAACTTTCCACAATTAATATCCCACTGTCGAAAATAAATACGTATATGGTTGGTTATTTAATCACTTTCTATTGAATTTATCAATAAAAAGCTTGTACGTAAGAATATAATTGTTTTAAACGCTTTCTTGTTTTGGTCTAATTATTAGGTAGGTAACATTTAAGATTTTGTAATTTATTTAAAGTGCTAAATATATTTCGCAATTATAGCATTAAAGCAACTCATTATATGAAAATTTTACAAATTTACTGCTTTAATCCTCTTATAGGCTATTGGAATTGATAATATTAATCTATCAATATTATTACTGCTACAAACGAAATACTAAAAATGTTATTTCTAACATTCGTTCAGTTTTACGTTCTCGAACTTTACAATTCCTTCATTCTACTTAAAATCATAATTTGCCCGTATTGTACGTAATGAGTTATTGTTTTATTAAATTACTATGAGATATTCTATTTTATATTTTATTTATCTCTGAAGATGTAATGTATATTAAGAATGTATTTTCGATTTTACAAAAGTCTGTGAAATGTATAATAATAATACTAGAAATAGGCATAAATTTACCGCGTGGGCAGCTCAATTGTACTCGTATTGAACCAGTAATTCTTTCATGGGACAGTGTGATGTGTGTGATGATGTTTAAAAAAAGGTTTCACTTACACACATACTGATAACACGCCTTAGGAATCAAATATTCGCTTCAATCTACTTCAATTTATCTTCTAATATTTTTTGTTCTAGCTAGTTAGAAAAGTAGACAAATTGCGCTTAGTGTCAGGACACTCTGTCCTCCACTTTCCGCATGAATTTAAAACATTACGTATTGACTGGCGGAACTCAACGTCGCGCTTTGTCTTACCAGAGCAGAGAAAACGAAAATAGTTAAAATATTATAAAATATTCCCCCGAATGGGAATCGAACCAACTACCAGTAGCGTTTGCAGTCATACGCTATCACATTGCATCACGATGGCCTCCATGGCCATTCTAAGTTGGTTATGTTACATTAATTCTCAATTACGGTTTTCTTAATTTATTTATTTTTTAATTTTCAATGTTATTACTCTTATCTAAAGTTTGGCAGTTTCTCTTCATTTAATGTATAATATGATTAATTGAAAGCATAACCTACAAAAAAGTGAGATTTTAAGTCTATTAAGATTCGAAGAAAACACCTAGTGACCCTAAAAGCTTATTTAACCGAAAATAACGTTAAAAGTGAATATAATAATTAACATTTTTATATTTTTTTACTATAAGATTAATTATTAGAACACAGAGACAAATTTTACCACCAAAGAAGAATTTAAACATAAAAGCAAACAGTTACTTACGTACTTTATTGCTTAGAGAGTAATGCTAGCAAATTTTGCAGTCACTACCTTTGGTTACTACGTAAAATATTTTATTTTCTTTTTATATAACTATGCAATTGGTACACAAAAATAATTTTATCGTTACAACAGATGGCTTCATCATAATCAGCTTTTTAGATTAATTGACATGTGTTTATAAAATTAAACACAGTCATTCTATGTTTGAAAGTCACTGTAAACTTGTTATTTTATATTTAAAAAAGTTAATTTATATATTATTTTAATAAATGGATGATAAATTGTGACTGTATGATTATTCCCCCAGTGAGAATCGAACCCACAGTTAAACGTCAGTCAAAGGCTTTTCCGATGACTTAAATAAAAATGATATATTTTTAATTTATTCTTTTAGAGTTTGTTGCGTAGTTTAATATAAAGCCACGCCTACTTTATACAGTGCGTCTGCGTTCTCGAGACGTTTTATACACTTTGCCACGATGGTATCTACTCGTATACAAAATATACTCGTATGTTTATTAATACGTAAAAGAATAATTTTAAGTCTTTTTTAAACTTTTTACAAAAAATATGCATTAGAAGGAATATGGCATAGTTAAAGTTTACATACATAAACATGTGCAGATAGCCAATTTTTTCTCAATTATAATAACGCATTTCAAATAAACACATCAAGTTTATGAAGTTCATGCCTGTTGCATATATTACGTTGTTTGACATGCAATTTGATATAAAGTACGTTGCTAAGCCAACGAGTATTTTACGCGTCAACGTGGTTATTAGTACAATAGGCTAATTTATTTAGATTTCGAAATATTTTAATTTTAATACACGTTATTTGAAACTTAAATTTATTATATTCAACGGATATATGTATATTATAAATTAGTTCTATGATTTATGACAAGTAATATAAGATTTGAAACGCCCATCATTTTAATAAAATATGAGAGAAAACACCAATTAATACCAATTTGTACTTATTTATAAGTAAATAACACTACTGATATTGAAGTTTTGTTAATACTGAATGAAACAAATAAAAATATATAATTTCTAAAGCATTTGTTTCTTATGCCTCGAAAGACTCATGAGTTGCATATATAAAATTAGCACATTTTACTTAATTACAACATAAAATTTCACGTCTTCTTTCTGCGGAGCAATCTAATGACTCATCATAAACCACTTGCATTCAATTCTGAAGATATTAATTCATAAAAATAGTTATTTCAAAAGTCCATATAAAATAAATATAAAACAATAAAGTTGTATCTAATAGCTTGTTTTTGCTTTAAAGATACAAACATGGCTAACTTATACCTATTTAAATTTAACTTATACATATTATCATATGTTTAAAATTCTGAATTATATAGTCTATAAAGTGATAAACAATTTAATGGCTGATCTCATAAGCCGATAAGTATTCATTAAAAAAACCTAAAATTTATAATAATCATAATTTGTTTACCAAATAAAATTATATACGATACGCACGCCATTTATCAACATAGATTTTGTTAAAACTCCCTAATAATAATATATATAAAAAAAACGACAAAGATTAAAGAATATTATAATTATTAGTAATATTCTATTCAAACATATTAACCGTCTAAATAATGACATTATGCCGTAGAAATAAAAAATGAGGTTACCAGGTAAACAAATAACTGTTTACGGATCTTATTATGATCATTTGTTACTTTATTATTTCAACTACTCATTGAATTTTAAAAACCAATAATTTTATGATTATTTATTCTTGTTTTTCACTATAAGGTACATCATAAATTTTACTATGCCTAATGTCTGTGTAGAGCCTTAAGTACTTATTTTATGATCATAAGTACATATTATAAAGAACAATATACCGTTAGATTTTCATAAATTTTATTAAACGTAGTTATTAAGTTTTCTTAGTTGAGATCGTGCCAGCCACTAATGAAGGTTTTATTGCCTCTCTAAGCTCATTTTACACCGCTTATATTTTTACACAATAGTACATTATAAGTGTTTAATAAATAAATTCTTATAAAATAACATTATAATTATACCGATATGATGATAATATTATATATAGAAATATTTAATTTGCAGGAAAAATGTTAAGCATAGCATAATAGGTAATGTGATTTGGCATAGCCGCACGTCTGTTTCGCCACAGGGCCAAAGTCATCGAGTTTCCGAGGGAGTGGCATAGCGAGCGGTCGTGTAACTAGCCTACGTATTGCCTCGTCCGCTCTAATAACCTAGCTACTTAGCACTCATCTGCGTCTGTAAAGTCAGGGCGTAGAGTTCACTGGCACTCTACGACTAGCCGACTGACGGGGTCATTGCCGCACGACTGGTAAGGTACCATCAGTTCTATTTGAAATATGACATTCTATATGAGTGAATATGAGAGCATAATAACCGTCTGTTCCCGTCAACGACAATTTACTTACTAGGAATGGAGGAGGGGAAGACGGTGCTCACTGTCCATAGACAATTTTGATAGAATAAATGATAATAAATTTTAATCTCTTTTTAATATGAACTAAACAAATTTGTATTCTTCCTGTGTTTTTATACACACATTTTTAATTTACAGCTTCTTTTTTCTTCTAATTATTATAAAAAGATAAAGACAAGATTACTGCACACTTGGACAGTACATTTTTGTGACCTTTGCCTTTAGATTTCATCTCTGATTCGCTTTAGCGTGTAAGCTATCAATATTGCTTAAATATAAAATACATAAATATTACCAATTATAAATTAAATATAAATAAATTTATTTTCTATAATTTTAAACGTAGCAGAAAATATAAAGCGGTAGCCATTAAACTTATCTGTAGTATGGGGTCCACATAAGATTTTTGTCCATTTTATGTTCTAATTAAGCAAATGGCAAAGTAAATAAAATATTTAACAATCACATACTGTCTTATAACAACTTACTAGATGTAATAAATTAATTATGTTACATAAAAAACTAATAATTATGAAGTATCTACCGCATTAATTTTCGTTGTTAAGTTTAAAATTATCATACATTGGCTATTTTAGAATTCAACACTAGCTTGTGTGTGAGTGTGAATAAATTTTTGTACCCCTTTAATTTTTGAATAGTTCTTTGTCTACGAAAAATAAAAAAGAAACTATTTTTACTCATAAAATATTTGAATGTAAGAAACAATACAATTTTTATTTGTAACTTCATGCATTTTTCCCAAATAGTTGAGAAGACAGAGAAGCTAGTGTCTAGACACTGCGTTCTTCGTTTTCCGCCCGAACTCAAGTCAATCTATTGAGTGGCGAAATTCAACGTCACGCTTTGTTAATACAAAGGGTAAGCTGAAACGGTGACGTTAAAATAATTTAATTAAGTACAATCATTCATCGTCTATAGTTTGATGCCGTCCCACTACGCTACTATGACCTTATATTTATACAAGATGAATATAACAAAACTAAAAGAATACGGTTACGGTTACGGTTAGTAATATTATTATGTGTAATTAACGTCCGACTGATTTATTTTAAATAATAAATGCATTTATTTTGTAATTTGAGAATTAAAAATACTCTAATTAATTCTTTATCATTCACATTTTGATCAACATAAATGTTAATTTACAGGTATCAAATCATAAGTAATAAACAATTAAATGTGTTAGTTTTATTTTATTATATTCTTTATCAATAAATACAATTATTATTTCAAAACTAAATTTTGAATATTTAGTTACCTACAATTACAAGAACGCAAATACAAGAAGGATTATGCAATATTGACAGTATTAAAAGGTCTAAAATGTTTTAACAATGGCTTTACACCATAGATACAAAGCACTTATTTGCCCTTTTAAAACAAAATAAGTAAACACTGCAATATACATATAAACTTACTGTTTAAATATTTCTCCATTTTTATTGTTAAAAAAATGTATGTGGACAATTTGACATTAAGAATTCTTCACGTTATCTGGCGCTTTCGTAGTATTTATATAATTAAATGATTACTTATTCTGAAAGCAGTAGTGACAGGCCATTGGCATATTTAAAAACCAACTCATCGTTGGCTATGTTTTTTGTTTAGTTATGTTAATGAGTTGAACTACGATAAGATCGCAACATAACGGTTTAGCTGGAGTTAGGAAAATTTTAGTGGTCGACCAAAGGAGTACTTACTAAAACTGAAAGGGTAACATAATTTGATTTAATTAAAATATATGTATATGTAAGTCCATCTCTACTTAAGGCTTATTATTTTATTATCCGGTTAGAATTTAATCTCCGATTTTTGGAGTGATTTTTTTTTATAATCATATAAAAAAAAATCACTTGAAAAATGTTATGTAAATGTGAAATGTTATAGTAAGAATGAAGAAGAACGTGCTAAAGTGGTTTGGGCACGTCGAGAGGATGAGTGATGAAAGAATGGTGAGAAAGAAATATGAAGCAAAGGCATGAGGCGATAGAGGTAAGGGGAGACCTCGGTTGACCTTCGAGAACACAGTATCAATGATACTGGAGGAAGGTCACGTAAAAAGCATGAGGACCCCCCGGAGGGCGTGCATGAAGAGGTTAATGACTGTGGACGAGGCGAAAGAGGTATGCAGGGACCGTAGCATATGGCGCTCCGTTCTCTCTGCCTACCCCGCTAGGGATAAAGCGTGAAGTTAAGTAAGTAAGTATCCTCTCATAACAACGAAAATCTTCGATGTGTGATATTAGAGAGGGAGGTCAAGAGTTGTCTTGATTCACACTTATCATTATTCAAACATATCATTATTTTTATATGTGATTTTTAATCTATGTATTTAAATCAATCTACTGTATAATTATCATCAACACCATATAAATTCGACTCGAGTATTATTTTATATTATTTCTATATTGTTTCTAGTATTGCGACTTAAGGCTTAAGGGCTTATTGGTAATGAATGTATCACAAACATTTTTCAAAATATATATATAGTATATTAAATCATACTATCACGGTTATATAAAATGTATTTAAATAATTACATTCTATATACCCGTTCAATACAGTACACGTCTAAAAGACAACTATAAACGCACAACTATCCCGTATGGTTATACACTGCCCAATTATGTCACAACTGTGTTTCTAAAATTTTATGTATCTTTTTGTATTTTATGCTAGTTTTCCGACATGAGGCAAACATTATGGAGGAATTTCATTTGGTCAATTCACCTTTGCTTCATGTTACAACGTGGGTGTCAAGCCATGAACAACCTTGATTTGTCACCAGAAGTAATTCAGCTGAAAGAAAGTGTAAGCCAAACTTATCAACTATCGGAGAGAGAGCCCCACGTAAATATCAATTTATATTAATTTTAGTGAAATCTATTTGATTATATATAGTAAATTTTCGTAGCCATATTCGGATGTTGGATTAAAAAGTAGAAAGAAGAGAGAATTACACTTGATAATCTATTTTTCAAAATATAAAAAATACGTGAAAAAAGAATATACAATATTATACTTTTTTGTTTATATTCTTTTTTAAATATCTACTCACTTTTATTTCAATGTGCATAAAATAAAAAGTAATGTATGCTACATTACTTTAAAATACATGCATGTACGGTTTCTATTTATATTCAAACCAAAATATTTTTTATTCAAATATTACAAGGACTTTTGAATCGTGCATTAACACAAAAATGTCAGTATTGGCGGTCCCAAAAGAAATTCACTAGAACTAGATAGTCAAAAGAAAGGTACATTTGCTTAAATAGCCGGCGAGAAATTTGCATTTGTTGTTTGTTTAATTCATAATTTTACATGGTTCTAATTCATAAAAATCATTCAACTTCCAAAGTGAATAGTAATTAATTCCACATAGTTTTCTTGAATAGGATAATAAATGTCACATAATCTCCACAAACAAATAAACATATACCTACTTATTCTCATATAGACATTGCACGAGTTCACTAAACTATTTGTATTAAGACGTTGTTAATTTACTAAGCATCAATGAATATTATTGCTTAAAAATTTTTAATTAATTATATTCAATTAGACATACGTGCAATGAATATATTCGCTGCAACTATTTCATTATATTTTCAAGATAAAATAAAAAAGAAGACCGTTAAAACTTGTTTGAAATATTCTATGTTTAAACCCTAGTCTGTATTATGTAGCTCCCATTCAATATAACCTGTTTTTACTGAGAGCAGCGTTGTTGTTATAAAAAGTACATTTGTCGGTATAGAGTCTTGAAATTATCCAACAAGTGTTTTTGTATAAAAATCTTATATTATTTAATGTTGAAATTATGTAGTTATCAAGTGACTCGGTAAATTTAGTATCTTGCTATATTACCTGCTACTATACTTACATTTTCAGAGCAATCGTAATGTTAGTATAATAGGAAATGATTTCGTTTTGGATGGTGAGACTATTCGGATAATGTCCGGTTCATTGCACTACTTCCGCCTACCTTCAGAATATTGGCGGGATAGATTAAGAAAGCTAAGAGCAGCTGGTCTAAATACAGTTTCTACGTAAGTATGAGCTATACGTGCTAAGGACCTTATTTTATAAGTGAATATAAAATATGTATATAATTTAATATATATAAAAAAATTTGAAATAAATATCTATTTCTAGATATGTAGAATGGAGCAGCCATGAACCTGAACAAGATGGGTACTTATTTGATCGAGATACTGATATTAAACGCTTTATTCAAATAGCTGCTGAAGAAAATCTCTACGTGCTGTTAAGACCGGGTCCCTACATATGCGCTGAAAGGGATTTGGTAACTAAAATAACACATACATGTTTTAATTCATTTCAAAAGTTTTGCAAACAATCTCATATTGTGAAAAAATATTTTCAGGGAGGTTTACCATATTGGCTACTCAGCAAATATCCTAAAATAAGATTGCGGTCCAATGACAAAGGTATTAAATCCTAAAAAATAATGTTTCTAATAGCTTCCATTTAAATTTCAAGCTCATTCTGATGAAATACAAATTCATTCTTTTCTAAGGAATACGAAAAATTTTAGAGTTTAAAAAAAAAAATTAATGAATAAACAAACAAACTATAATAAGGAAACTGAATTTGATCTTAACTTTTAAGAGAATTAAATTAATTTTATAATAAAATTTATATTAGAGAAGCATCTCTACTGATATGGTCTACTTTAACCACTTTCACTTTTATTACCAAACATTAATTAATTAATCTATATATGAAATCTAATATTTCTGAAGATGTAAATATTAAAAAAAATATGGAGAAATTTCTTTCGTCATCTAGTAAACATTAAAAGATGCATTTAATTCTATTTATAGATTTTATTGATGAAACTAGGAAATGGATGGCGAAGCTCTTTTCACAATTAAGCCCCTTATTGTATGGAAATGGTGGTCCTATAATTATGGTACAGGTAACGTATTGCAATTTGATGCCTACTGAAACTTGAACTATCTTAAATATAGTTTAATTGGTTTTTTTGTTTTTCAATTTGTATTTTTTTACCGTAATATTTAATATTTTGTGAACGAAATATGGTGTGTACATACATGTACATTACATAATATGCAGGTGGAAAATGAATATGGCAGCTACAGTAGTTCAAAAATCTATATGACAGCAATTCGAGATATAATAAAGGAGCATGTTGGTGATAATGCCCTGCTTTATACAACAGATGGACAATATCGTTCTTACTTTTATGATGGATCTGTTCCTGGTGCACTTACTACTATCGACTTTGGACCGACAGGTGAAGTGAAAGAATAACAGATAATACTGCTTATTTACTATATTATAGTAGTAGGCGTAGCGTAGTAGTCACGAACTGAGGAAATCTCGTTCAGAAAACCTTCAGAAAACTAATTGATCTGTTTCATTTATCGGAAATGATTAATGATTTAAATTAAAAATTACTAGTATGCCATGAGATTTCAAAAAAAATGATTTCTTATTTTTTATAAACAAACCTTGTCCTGACAATGACACGAACACAAAAAGAAAATAATTACTTACTTTATCAGAGTCGTTCGTAAGTTATACGCGTGCAAACATTTGAGTGATATTTATATAGATAGATATAAGCGTAATATATTTATATAGATAGGTTTTGGGATATTTTTTATAAATTTAAATAACGACAAAGAAGTATAGAATTATTGGTACCCGATTTTTAGGTGGCCGCGTCTTAGATTCATTTAAACAACTTCGTGCCTTCATGCCAGTCGGTCCCCTCATGAACTCGGAGTACTATCCAGGCTGGCTGACGCACTGGAGTGAAGACATCCAACAGGTATCCAAAGAACGTGTTGTGTTTACACTTCAGGATATGTTAAAAAACAATATAAATTTTAACTTTTACATGTTCTTTGGCGGAACCAACTTTGAATTTAGTGCAGGTAATATATGAGACAATTTCATAGATTTGTTTTTATTTAATGAATATATTGGTACATGTTTCTTACTTATGTTTAGTAATAAGTAAGAAACATGTACCAATATATTTTATATAGTTTATGTTTTGTTTTGACATCTTTATTTAATTTGATATAAATTTCTAATTTTAGGTGCAAACTATGGTTCCAACTATCAACCTGATATTACCTCTTACGATTATGATGCACCTCTCACGGAAGCCGGAGATCCAACACCGAAATATTATGCTATCCGCAATGCCTTGGCACAAGTATGAATTAAAATTTACCTATCTATATTAAATACTTCGACTTTATTTGCACACCATATTGTGTGGTACAAAAATACACATAATGTAAAAATAAAAAAATAACAAAAAAGAGACCGACTTCAAATATACTAAATAAATGACTATTTACTAAAAAATAAAATTATTACGAATAACTAAAAAAGTATCTACATATCAGATCTTAACTAAATTTAAATAGGATCACATCTGAAGCACTACTTAACTACATTTCCTGGAGTTGGAATCGAACCCACAACCTGTCGCGTTTACAGTCGCGCGCTTGTGCCTCTGCGCCACGTCAGACGTACACAGTATTTGAGTTCAAAGTATTTGAGTTTAAATACTAGACGATTTCGATTTATTCTGGATGTACTTATAATGTTATATTATGTCTATTATATTTATTTTAACTTTTACAGTATAATTTGGTACCAGACCATTTATCTGCTCCTGTACCATCCAAAAAAGGAGCATATGGAGAAATTGAACTCGTACCAAAAATCAATCTCTTAAGTCCAGAAGGTCGCTCAAAACTGGGTGTAAAGCATGAAGACATAAGAGGAATAAATTTACCGACATTTGAAAAATTACAACAACGTAGTGGGCTCGTTTTATATGAAACGAAACTTAATGAAACTGATGGCGTACTGACTATAACAGAACCTCGGGATTGGATTCTAGTTTACGTTGACAATGTATGTATGAGCAAAAGCATCTGAGATAAGTATATATCTTCATTGCGGAGTAGGTACACAAAAGATGCAAGCCATCCTTCTGATTTTATTCAATTGATGAATTAAGCTGATCAATGTATTAAATAGAACATATTTTAGCATATTGTATTATATTAACTTATGTGAACCATTTGCAGAAATTTCAAGGAGTTATTAGTAGAATGCTGAAACAATATGAACTTAAAGTAAGAGCAAAACAAAACTCAGTATTATCACTGCTCGTTGAGAATCAAGGACGTATAAATTATGGGGACAGGCTCCATGATTTCAAGGTATGTTAAAATAATATTTCCGGGGATATTTTCGTATCAATTACAGACTCAATAAACAAATACACTGTTTATCATAGTGTATACATAATAATTGTGGATGCGATTACTCCTCTGGGGAATATTAAAAAGAATTATCTATGGACAAAAAAGTGGAAAGAACCAGGTTCTCACTGTTTATCATATGCCTAAGCATAGAAAGCTCTGGATAGAAACAATTCAATGATTGTTATATTTATATTTTCAGGGAATATTAAGTCCAGTAAACCTTAACAACATGGACAATTCTGTAAATTTAGAGGGCCCCTGGTCAATTATGGGCTATCCGTTGGTAGTCGAAAATAGTTTAGATTTACAAACACAAAGGTTAAGTCTTAACCATATAAAAACTGGCGAAGGTCCACTATTGTTTGAAGGAGTACTGGTGCTACCAGAAGGGGAACTACCGCTTGACACATTTATTGACACTACCGGTTGGGGCAAGGTAGTATAAAATTTTTCTTACTTACAATTTTGTGGTTACTTAGTCATATTTTTTGTTTACTTCGTCGAGTTTTTCTCGAATTTTTCATCGTATCGTAAACATAAGAAATAATAAAATTACAACTAAAATGAATAGATTGTGTGGGGAACGGAAGTCTTAATAAAACGTAGTGCCTTAACACTAGGTTCTCTGGTTCCCTCTGCCTGCCCTACTATATGCAGGATACAGCGTGATGTTAATATATATATATATATATATATATATATATATATATATATATATATATGTAAAATATATAGTATATATAAATAGTTATACTTATGATGAATTTTTACGTCTTTTTATTTTAGGGATACATATTTGTTAACGGCCATAATCTAGGTAGGTATTGGCCAAAAGTCGGACCTCAAGTGACTCTATATCTTCCGGGAGTGTGGCTTCTAGCAGCGCCTGCGCAAAATATTATAAAAATACTTGAATTAGAACAAGCACCTCCAAAAGCTTCTATTACTTTTATTGACTATCCAATATTGAATAGAACTGGTAGTTTAATAAATTATTTAAATTTCGAGTCATAGTTGCTTGCTGTAAATACAATAACTATATAAGAAATAATATTCAATATAAAAACTAATATGTAACATTTTATACCAGGCGCTCCTTAAAGATACTCCTTATTAAATAATATTTATAAGTATAACTAATTTATATAACACATTTTTTAAATATTGTAAATGTATATAGATAACTGTCTATATTTCGTAATTGTAAATTGTGACCCTAAGGATAAGTTATGTTTCTTACAATTTGTATTTTTGTATTTTATAAATTATCCAAAGATGTACTTTAACTTAAGCTAACTTCGAACATATTAAAATAAAATGATTGTAAGTACAATTGTTATTCATTTTATTATAATAACTACCTTAGGTAGTAGGTTACCTGACCTATTTCGTTATAGTATAAAATATATGTATATATACATATAATATATTCCAACAAAATCATACTCTGTGATCAACAAACCACCAAATAAAACATGAACACACTTAACGTCACACAAACGCTTCTAACTTCATTGTATTAATCATTAAAGTTCCGCTATTGGATGAATAGTTCCTATATGAACGACAAGGAGATATATTTATAGTCATGAGAATGAGAGAGACAGTTATAAACTGGTTAGTGGTGATAAGATGCCAATGGCTCGAGTTAGAGGCTATGTTAAACGACCTGGGTCTGTCGTAGCGAGGCTCGCGACAGTGCCGGTCTGTTTACGGCTCTCGCGACAAACCACGTGGCCGGCAAGTTAGCCCTAAAAACATTTGTAAGTTTATATTATATTTATTTTGTCATAAAGCACTACTAATGAACAATTATTAATTATTTTTGCCGCCAACTTGTTTCTCAAAATTGACAACAATATGTAGAACGAAGTAAAAAATACCACGATGTCGTTGTAACTCAAGTGTTGTTTTAAAATGTTTAATGCGCAAGTAGCTGCAAATAATAAATTAACGTGATTTGTGCTTTATTTATTATTATTCACACATATACCTATTACAATTACGTTGAAATTTAATTCTTGTGTCATGCACTACATGTATTTTAAAAAGTAGTTAAATAAATAGCATTTATCACACGTTGATGTACTTAAATATTTTCGAAAAAAATAAACTTAACCTGACTCCTTGACACTGAATTGAAACATAATCCTTGACCTTTAACAGGATGACCTTAATAATCTACTTATAATGTGTGCTCTAAATTTGATTAAAATATATCTCAAGGCTTGTTAAAAAATACAAAAGTTTAGTATATATGTACACGATCAAGCAGCTGAATATACTTTATGTATAAAACTCATATTTTTAAATAATATTTTGGTAGGAAATTACAAGAGAGATTTAGTCCTCTAATTATGGAAGACGAAGAATTAAGTTGCATAGTCGGGCCACCATGCAGCCTGATATTAGCTGATGGTTCAGTTTTTGAAGGAAAAAGTTTTGGTGCTCAAGTACCAATAGAAGGAGAAGTTGGTAGGTAAACTAATAATTGTCAGGGATTACGGATATCTTAATTTCAAAAACAAAACAAAATCATATACTAAGTGTATTGTTTGATGATAACGTAATTCCTTAAACATTCCTGTTAATATGGTATATATATTATTGTCAACATAATATTACTATTTTTAAATATTTTTCAAAATAACTTAACCATTTTACTACTCATATAAATTAGATTGTTTGAATTATTCTATCATAATCATAATAAACACACAACACATGTTCTCTAAAGTAACGGCAGTTTCAAAATTTGAACAATTAAAACTGTAAATAAATTAATACATAAATAAATTTAGCATTTTAATTAATGTTATAGTGATATACTATTGGATTTTTTATATTATTTATCTCAAGATGCAATACACACATGTTTAAATAAAGTATATCAAAAGCCATACATAGCACAGCTATCGTTGAATTTGTGGTTTATGTTCCTAGACTTCAACTGGCATATCATATCCAAAATGTGGTCAGATAAATGTGTCACATTTGATAATTTTTATGTTTTTTCAGTATTTCAAACGGGTATGGTAGGATATCCAGAATCCTTAACAGACCCCTCTTATCACGCACAGTTGTTGGTATTGACATATCCTCTAATTGGTAATTACGGCGTGCCCGATGAGAATGACTATGATGAATTTAATTTGCCAAGGTATCAGTAAAGTTCTTCTTATCTTTTTATCATATAAAAATGTAATTCGTGTAAGCAGTTTTTATGCTTAAAAATTTGGCGATTAACAAAATTATTCAAAATATCACAAGTTAACTAAAAAAATTTGGGACGGAGCCCCTTAGTGTATTAACAATATTTATATTTAACAATATCACATTCGATAAATTAAAAGTATAAAATATTTTTTTTTATTTTATTCACTGTATGGAAAGCTATACGCCTACAACTACAACAATGATTTTAAATGCTATCGTGGCGCAGTTGGACAGTATGCCTGACTGTAAACGCGGTGGGTAATGTGCATTCAATCTGCAGAGAAATAATAATATTTAAATTTTTGCCATATGCAACGGTGAGCAATCCACAAGTTCAACTTCTCGAATTAGTGTGGAAGGCGGATAACGAAGTGACTTAACACAAGTTTCTCTATTTACCCACGCTGGAAAAAGCTTGAAGATTGTTTTTTATTTTTAAAATCAATATTTTTGTGAAAAAACTTGTAACTTTAGATTTACTTTACAAAATGTGTATATAAAAAAATAGAAGTCATTCAAAACTCATGTGAAAAATTTGAATGTAATACCTATTGTATTTTCAATTATATTGCTATAATAAGTTAACCTAATTTAATCTGGTAGTGTTATTTTTAATTGTTTAAAGGAAAAGATAAACATACAGGAAAATTATATTTTATGTAGAAAATTTTGTTATTTAAAATTGAAAATGGATAATTTTCTAAATATTTTTATCTCCTTCAGGTGGCTAGAATCGAAACGTGTTTGGGCTGCTGGTCTTATTGTTGGACAAATTAGTACACATGCCAGCCACTGGCGTGCACGGACGTCGTTAGGGAATTGGCTGGCATCTAAAGGTGTACCTGGACTTTGTGATATTGACACACGAGCTCTTACGTATCGACTTCGAGAAGGTGTAACTTTGGGAAGAATTATTCAAGGCGTGTCCCCTTTTGGAATATTACCACCGCTTAAAGATCCTAATACCAGAAATTTAGTAGCTGAAGTCTCAATAAAGGTGTTTTTCAAATTACTTAAAAATAATATATAAGTATGTTTATGCATAAAAAGAAATAACTAAAACATTTTTACGATCTAGGGTTACAGGATCGGAAAACTAAGACTTTTTAAAACTATATTTTATTAGACTACAATGACTCTGAGAACTCTGGTAGTCAACTGATTTAGAGATTAATTTAAGTTTCACTATAACCATTTTGAGTACTCTACAGATAATTATTTCTCACTACTTCATCCTTCGCTTTACTTTTC
Source organism: Philaethria dido (assembly GCA_033558755.1). Taxonomy (NCBI): domain Eukaryota; kingdom Metazoa; phylum Arthropoda; class Insecta; order Lepidoptera; family Nymphalidae; genus Philaethria; species Philaethria dido. The sequence goes on along the minus strand of JAKGSA010000211.1, from coordinate 752,701 downwards.
TTACGTCTTCTTTAACGGTAAACTCTTAATTTACTTCTAACATCTTTATATTCAAAAAACCAACTAAAATTTCCAATAGATAAAAATTTAGACAACGTTACGATAACGCCTAGTTCAGTACTCCGTTAGCGATTTTAGATTCTAGATATATATTTTGACTATAGTCGTTTTTGTCACGCATTGACGCAAGTCTTGTCAGTTTTCTTTATAGAAACTTAAGAGCTTGAGTGACCGAGATATTTAATTTAAATAAAAAAATCCATTATTTATTAAAAAATTAATGTATGTTATGTTATATAATCCAATACTAATTTTATAAATTAGATTAGTAAGAGAAATAAAATTAATCGGTTACATTCATAATTACAGCAATCGCAGATATTTAATTCTAAAGGAGATATTACAATATTAGCAGTTGACTGTGGCTTAAAATATAACCAAATAAGATGTCTTATCAAAAGAAACGCCAAAGTGATAATAGTGCCTTGGGATTATAAATTTGATTCAAAAGACTATGATGGCTTATTCATTAGTAATGGCCCGGGAGACCCTGAAGTTTGTAAAAAAGTAGTAGAAAATTTAAGAGATGTCATGAGAAATGAAACCCATGTAAAGCCAATTTTTGGAATATGCCTTGGCCATCAACTACTAGCAACAGCAGCTGGTGGTAAAACTTATAAAACACGGTATTTATATTTTTATTTATATATGTTAAACAGCATACGATTCGTAGTATAGCATATAACGTTTTATTATAATTAACTATTTTAATTTTATCTACTATTAATTACAGATATGGAAATCGAGGTCATAATTTACCTTGCACCCATTCTGGTACGGGTAGATGTTTTATGACCTCCCAAAATCATGGATACGCAGTTGATGCAAACTCACTTCCTAGTAACTGGAGCATTTTATTTACTAACGAAAATGACAAAACAAATGAAGGAATAATTCACAAGTCACATCCTTATTTTAGTGTTCAGTTTCATCCGGAACATACAGCAGGTCCAACCGACTTGGAATGTCTTTTTGACGTGTTCATGGACGCTGTTAAATTATACAAAAGCAATAAAAAATGTGTAATAAATGATATGATAAATGAAAAATTAAAATATATTCCGACACTGCATGAGAGGCCGAAAAAAGTACTAATTCTTGGTTCGGGTGGTTTATCTATTGGGCAAGCCGGAGAATTTGACTATTCCGGCTCACAAGGAGTGAAAGCAATGCAAGAAGAAAAAATTCAAACTGTCTTGATTAATCCTAATATAGCCACTGTACAAACATCGAAAGGTTTAGCTGATAAAGTTTATTTCTTGCCTATTACACCAGAGTATGTTGAGCAAGTTATCAAAGCTGAACGTCCAACTGGTATTTTATTAACATTTGGTGGCCAAACTGCTTTAAATTGTGGAATTGAATTACAAAAAACTAAAGTTTTCGAAAAGTATAACGTGAATGTCTTAGGAACTCCAGTTCAGTCTATAGTGGATACAGAAGATAGAAAAATTTTTGCTGAAAAAATTAACGCAATAGGTGAAAAAGTTGCACCAAGTGCAGCTGTATGTTCAATAGAAGAAGCACTTGCAGCCGCACGACAAATTGGATATCCAGTTATGGCACGATCTGCATTTTCTTTGGGAGGCCTTGGTTCAGGATTCGCAAATAATGAAGATGAATTAAAACTGTTAGCTCATCAAGCTCTATCACACTCGGAACAACTCATAATCGATAAATCACTGAAAGGATGGAAAGAAGTTGAATACGAAGTAGTGAGGGATGCATATGATAATTGTATCACAGTATGTAATATGGAAAATGTAGATCCTTTAGGAATTCATACTGGCGAATCTATTGTTGTAGCACCGAGTCAAACATTGTCGAATAGAGAATATTATATGCTACGTAATACTGCTATTAAAGTTATAAGGCATTTTGGGGTTGTTGGAGAATGTAATATACAATACGCTTTGAATCCCAATTCAGAAGAATTTTATATTATAGAAGTAAATGCAAGATTGTCAAGAAGTTCGGCATTAGCCAGTAAAGCAACAGGGTATCCGCTTGCTTATGTCGCTGCAAAATTAGCACTTGGTATATCTCTACCAACTATAAAGAACTCAGTAACTGGAGTAACAACAGCATGTTTTGAACCCAGTTTAGATTATTGCGTAGTAAAAATACCCAGATGGGATTTGGCTAAATTTAATAGAGTAAGTACGAAAATTGGAAGTTCTATGAAAAGTGTTGGAGAAGTTATGGCTATTGGCAGGAATTTCGAAGAAGCATTTCAAAAAGCTTTAAGAATGGTTGATGAAAACGTTAATGGTTTCGACCCATACATAAAACCAGTAAATGAAAACGAACTAAGAGAACCAACAGACAAAAGAATGTTTGTTTTAGCAGCTGCTCTTAAAGAGAATTATACAGTGGAAAAGTTGTATGAATTAACTAAAATTGATCGATGGTTCCTTGAAAAATTTAAAAATATAGTAAAATACTATAAAATATTAGAATCCATCAACTCTGGCTCGATTACTCATGAAATCTTAAAAAATGCAAAACAAATGGGATTTTCAGACAAGCAAATAGCTGTCGCAATAAAAAGTACAGAATTAGCTGTAAGGAAATTGCGTGAAGAATTTAAAATAATTCCTTTTGTTAAACAAATCGACACGGTTGCCGCTGAATGGCCTGCATCAACGAATTATCTATATCTTACTTATAATGGTAGCACACATGATTTAGATTTCCCCGGAGAATTTACTATGGTTCTTGGGTCAGGAGTATATAGGATAGGTAGTTCTGTAGAATTTGATTGGTGCGCTGTCGGATGTTTACGAGAATTAAAAAATCAAAATAAAAAAACTATCATGGTTAACTATAATCCCGAAACAGTTAGCACTGATTATGACATGAGTGATAGGTTATATTTTGAAGAAATTTCATTCGAAGTTGTTATGGATATATATAATATAGAACAACCTGCAGGTGTTATACTTTGTATGGGTGGTCAACTTCCTAATAATATTGCAATGGACTTGCATCGACAGCAAGCTACAATTTTAGGCACATCTCCAGATATGATAGACAATGCAGAAAATAGATTTAAATTTTCTCGAATGTTGGATCGCAAGGGTATTCTGCAACCAAAATGGAAAGAGCTCACTAGTCTTGAATCTGCTATTAAATTTTGCGAAGAAGTAGGCTATCCATGCTTAGTAAGGCCTTCTTATGTCTTAAGTGGAGCCGCAATGAATGTAGCGTACTCAAATCAGGACCTTGAAGCCTATTTAAAATCTGCTAGTGAACTTAATAAGGATCATCCTGTTGTAATTTCAAAATACATATTGGACGCAAAAGAAATAGATGTTGATGTAGTAGCAGCTGATGGTGTCCTTCTATGCATTGCAGTTTCAGAACACGTCGAAAATGCTGGAGTTCACTCTGGAGATGCTACGTTGGTTACTCCACCTCAAGATATTAATAATGAAACTTTAGATAAAATTCATGAAATAGCTAGAATAATTGCAGAAACACTTGACGTTACCGGACCTTTCAACATGCAATTAATTGCAAAAGATAATGACCTCAAAGTTATTGAATGTAACGTTAGAGTATCTAGATCTTTTCCATTTGTATCTAAAACTTTAGATCATGATTTTGTCGCTATGGCAACCAAAGTGATACTCGGTAAACCTGTTGAACCTGTTAATGTCATGGGCGGATGTGGAAAAGTGGGAGTCAAAGTACCACAATTCTCTTTTTCAAGATTATCTGGGGCGGATGTAACTCTCGGCGTAGAAATGGCATCAACTGGAGAAGTAGCCTGTTTCGGTGAGAATCGATATGAGGCTTACTTAAAATCATTAATGAGTACAGGATTTCGAATACCCAAGAAAGCTATATTACTCTCTATTGGAACTTTTAAGGTAATAATAAATGTTGTAAATAAACAGCAATTAATTGTTAATTAAATTTATGATACAGTCTTTGTTCTTAAATATAATGAATTAATGAACTGGTCATTAAATTATAAAATACTAAATTCCAATAACATGTAAAATTGTAATGTTGGAATGAAACAGTGCCTCTCTGTAAACGCAATAGTTGCAGGCTCAGTAGAATGATGTTATATTTTATCATGACCTAGTGTCAATACACTATTCCCCACTTTCTACCCTAATTCGAAATATTGTGTACCTTGAATGGCGGAGCTGAACGCACCGCTTTGTATTGCCAGAACCAATTTCGTTTACATTTAGACGCCTCTTCGATTATATTTAAGTTATTTTCATGTTCCGCCTTTCAACATTAGTTTCTCTCTGCCTACCCTGCTATAAGCGGAAGATATGTAAAGCTGAAACAAAATAAAATCACAACGCTCCTCCAAAATTATCTAACTTCATTGTTTTGAGGTTCATTAAAGAAAGTTAATGGCATATTATTTGTACTTACGTATCTACCGTTCTGTTAACAGAACATTGACATTAATGTCATGAGTAAGTGTTTCGCTTTAGCCAGTAATAAGTAAGCAACTATTTACTCTATATTATGTTAATAATTTTTCAGCATAAAATGGAGCTGCTGCCTAGCGTTCGAAATCTGCAAAAACTGGGTTATAAATTATATGCTAGTATGGGGACAGGAGATTTTTACACTGAACATGGAGTCGAGGTACTTTTAATACCTAAATTTAATAAATTATTGACACTTAAAAATATATACTCATATATAAAAATATAGTAGTTAAATTTACTTTCTCGATCCATGATTTTGAATGTTTATTTCGAAATATGAATAAAATTATTAACATACCTACAACAATTTTAGGTTGAAAGTGTTCAATGGACATTTGACCATATCGGAGATCTTGAAGATGCTAGATCAGACGGCGAGCTTATGCACTTAGCAGATTTTATGGCAAGAAAGGAACTAGATCTTGTCATAAACTTACCAATGCGAGGTGGAGCTCGGCGAGTTTCCTCATTTAGTACACATGGTTATCGTACTCGCCGTCTTGCTGTTGACTATGCTGTTCCTCTTGTTACCGATGTCAAATGTGCTAAGCTTCTGGTTAAGGTTTGTTATGATACTATTATTAAATATGTACTTTTATTTTAATTATAAAGGTACAATATTTACTAATATATAATAATATATCTATGTTAAACTTTATTTTATTTCTATATATGTGTCTTATGTAAAGAGATAAAGATGATCCTTTTCATTGTAAGCTTGGATTTGGCCATAACTGGTAATACTAATTCGACGGTTCTACGTAAACTTTAACTTGTAAAGTTCCAACAAGCATAAAATAATTTCGACTTAGCTGGATGGAACATATGTTATAGCTTAGTAATCCGAGCGCTTGGACGGTCTACGCTACTCTCTACCCTCGTGTCCCTCTACGTTAATTTTTATAAGTTTTCTAAAAAAAATTCACGGTACATTTTAAGCTACTATAATTAATACACACATCTCCATGATCGTTAGGCACTTCGGCCTGTCTTTCGGATCTGCCCTGCCATTGGGCAATGTGTTAAAATTGCGATGATATAGATGACATAGACTAAAGTAATATAATAATTTCCTTTCAGGCAATGTTACAATGCGGTGGGGCGCCACCTATGAAGACACATACAGATTGTATGACCTCACGTAATATTATTAAGTTACCTGGATTTATAGACGTCCATGTTCATGTCAGAGAGCCAGGAGCTACTTATAAAGAAGATTTTGATTCATGTACTGCCGCTGCCCTTGCAGGTGGTGTAACCATGATATGTGCAATGCCAAATACTAATCCTCCTGTTATTGACCGCACTTCATATGATTATGTCTCAACTTTGGCTCGCGTAAGCGCCCGTTGCGATTTTGCTTTATTCGTTGGTGCTTCTACAACTAATTGCGACACAGCTGCCGAGTTGGCTCCACAAGCTGCAGCTTTAAAAATGTATTTGAATGAAACTTTCACTACCTTAAAATTAGATGATATGACTGTTTGGCAAAGACACCTTCAAAATTGGCCAAAAAAAATGCCTATTTGTGCTCACGCTGAACGTGAAAAAACTGGTGCTATTATTCTCATGGCATCTTTGCTGGATAGACCTATCCATATTTGTCATGTTGCCAGAAAGGAAGAAATTCTTATTATAAAGGCTGCTAAAGAAAGAGGTCTAAAAGTTACCTGTGAAGTATGTCCTCATCATTTATTTTTAAGTACTGATGATATCAATAGAATAGGCATCGGGCGAGCTGAGGTGCGTCCAGTTCTTTGTGGTCCTGAAGATCAAGCAGAGCTATGGAAAAATATGGATATTATAGATATTTTTGCTACAGATCACGCACCCCACTCCGTAGATGAAAAAAATTCTGAAAAACCTCCACCCGGGTTTCCAGGCTTAGAAACCGTTTTACCTCTACTATTAAATGCTGTCAATGAAGGGCGTTTAAGCATGGATGACATCATAAACAAATTTCATAAAAATCCTCGCAAAATATTTAATCTACCTGAGCAAGTTAACACATATGTAGAAGTTGACATGGATTACGAATGGACCATACCTGAAGCGTTAGAATTTTCAAAATCCAAATGGACTCCATTCGCCGGCATGCGAGTATGTGGTGCAATACATCGTGTTACTTTACGAGGAGAGATAGCTTATGTAGAAGGTCAAATACTTGTACCACCTGGATTCGGCCAAAATGTGCGTGAATGGCCCGTACCTAAAAAACAGATAATACCTAGTTTTGCAATTGACAAGAACGATAAAGAAACAAGTAGGCCAAGCTCTGCCCTTGATTTACACAATTCTTTAGAATTAAGCAGATACAGTGATATTGAATTAGAGCATGTAGAAATTAACAAACCGGAAGGCCAAAATAAACTGAATGTGCATTTTAATGACGTTTCTGGTTTACGAAGTGCTTCACCACTACCTCCCCATCCACCTGTGTCGAGACAAAGATGTGATAGCTCCTCATATCCCTCACAAGTATCAGGTTCGCAGCGACAGCGCAGTGATCTCTTTGGAAAAAGTATATTGACTGTTGATACAATCGGAAAAGACATTTTAAATGATATATTTAATTTAGCCCAATTTATGAAAACAAGTGTTAGCAAAGGACGCGTTTTAGATGATATTCTACGCGGCAAAGTAATGGCGTCGATATTTTACGAAGTTAGCACAAGAACAAGTTGTAGCTTTGCTGCAGCTATGCAACGACTGGGTGGATCCGTAATTCACACAGATGCAACAAGCTCATCGGCTAAAAAAGGTGAAACTTTAGAAGATAGTGTAACTGTAATGGCTAGCTATGCTGACGTTGTTGTGTTACGCCACCCTGAACCAGGAGCGGTAGCGGTAAGTACAAAAATCAAAATTGTTGCTAACAAAACAATATTATACTCATATATATTTTGTTAATTTTGCCGTTTCAGCGTGCTTCGCGACATTCAAGAAAACCAATAATAAATGCAGGAGATGGTATTGGTGAGCATCCAACACAAGCATTATTAGACATATTTACTATCCGAGAAGAGATTGGTACTGTTAACGGTCTCACTATCACAATGGTTGGCGATTTAAAAAATGGCCGAACTGTACATTCATTAGCGCGTTTACTGACTTTATATCAAGTGCAATTACAATATGTTAGTCCACCAGGCTTGGGAATGCCAAAACATATAATGGAGTACATAGCACGCAAAGGAGTACGTCAAACAGTCTATGAACGTTTGGAAGATGTTTTGGGAGATACGCATGTCTTATATATGACTCGTATACAGCGTGAAAGATTTAAAAGCCAAGAAGAATACGAAAAGGTAATTTTATTTTCCTATAATTAAAATATTATATAATTCCTTCCTTTATGTTATAAGAAACATATTGTAAATGAAACAATGAAAAAAACATTCTAGTAATCATTACGCAGTTTGCTACACATGCATAATACAGGTGGACCAGAAACTTTTTACCTTTGAAACTCTGTATATTATAAAAACTAGGTGTTTACCGCAGTTTTGCTCGCGTGGTCAATGTCGGTCCATATTACATACTATAGTGTATAGTACGCGTTAATTTGACGGTTTTGTAGTAGGTAAATTGCAATCTTTTCGATAAATATCCTATGTCCTTTTTAATATCTCTAAGAATTGGTGTACAAAGTTTCATGCTAATCGTACTAATTTTGGCGTGAAAACGTAACAATCAAACTTACATTTACATTTATAATATCAGTAGAGGTATAAAGTAGTCTAACTTTCTTCTTATTACATCATTATCAATATTAGAATATTATCATTTTCGTAGAAATTCAATTAAGAATTACCTTGACCATGACAGAATGAAATAGCGTAATGTAAGAAGGAAATAGCATATTAAGAATAACCTTAACCGTGAAAGATAGCATAGTCATAAGAAATATTTTTTACATTGAATAAAGATTAATTCTTGAACGAAAAATATAATTTAGACTTTTAGATCAAGTCATAAAACATTTTAAAATTTCTTCATAGACATTAATCAAAATTAGTAATCAAATTGTAATAAATGTCTGTGTTTTGCTTATTTATCCTTAGCGGAAAGAGAAATGCCAATATTCGGAACTTTGGGTTAGTTCTTAGTGTCGTCAGTCGTGCACCGCGCAGCGTACATCGCTTAGTAACTAAAGTAATTATACTTACGCGTCGTTCGTCCTGTGACTTTTTCAAATTATTTCATTTCTTTTATTATTGTCGTTGTTTTATGTTAGTATTTAATTCATTTTCGTCATACAAAACTAGACGAGTGTTTCTTCCTTATTTAGTTTGTTTATTTTATAATAATGGCGCGTGTTAAGTATACTTCTGCGAAATACACTGATATGATTTTGATTTATGGAGAATATCATTAAAATGGAACTCTCGCAATACGAACATATCGAGAAAGGTATGGTTCTACTTATAGATGCCAATCTTATGGTCGTACATTTGTAATGGCGGTAGAACGAGAACGCGAAGATCAAACCGTAGCCCCACGTCAACATCGTACTTCGCCACGAGAACTATCAGTGACTTTTGAAATTTAAATTTTAATTAGTTATTTAGAATAATAAATGTGAGTTTGTGTAAAATTAAAGACAGTGGTGCTTAGTGTTAACATCTGTTTACCCGTTATCGCCCTTACCCAACACTCGATTTCTTCAATGAGATGGCGTGCGACGTTGCCGCTCTCACAGGTTAGTGTCCTCTTGCGTCATACGTAACAAATGCTGTTTGATTTTGTAACGAATATTTTATTATTTATTTTGTTCGAAAAAAACACTTTTTCATTTTTAGTAAAAACTCTTATTTTATAATCGCATCGTGTTTATAAGGAGTATTCAAAACGGTGTTTTCATTTATTGTAGGGAGAGTCCTCACATTCTGTATATACTGTAGATTTATTTATATTCGAGTTGTAAAAAAAGGGTTATATTTATGTTACAAACAGACACTCTAATTTTATTTATATATATAGATTAAAATCTCCTTTTTCCTGTTTTTCCTAAGAATATCAAGATTTTTTTTAACTCGTTATCTATATAGTTTTGGCCCGATCATACATACATAGCTTTACGCTGTATCCCGCATATAGCAGATTAGGCAGAGGGACCATACTGTTAAGACACTCCGTTCCCCACTTTCCGCCGTATTGAGATATTGCGTGATGAGTGGCGGAACTTATCGCCGCGCTTTGCCTTTTTACCAAACCCAGGAAATGAAAAATTCCATTTCCTGGAGTGAGAATCGAATCCACAACATTTCTCGTTTACAGTCACACGCTTGTGCCTCTGCGCCACAGCAGGCATTGATTTGGCCCGATCATTTATTATAAAACTTATATAATTAAATTTTATATTTTAAAAATTACATAATTTAAAAGGTGTTCTTAATTATTTGAAGCAACGTAAAAATAAAGCTCCATCGATTTCATTACTTAAAAAGTTAGTGGTGAGTGGAACTTTAAATGAATACTAAATTGCTTTCATCAACGGCGATTAGTCTGATTTTAACATCACGGAATCCTAAAAAAGGGGAGCGCATAAGAGCATCTGTTTTTGAAAAATCTAGACACTTTCGAAATTGGTCTAGCGTCTTAAATATGCCCAAAACATCTTTAAACGTTACATCTTGATGCCCGGAATCATCCCTTTGGCATTTTTCGTTGGGTATACCTTAAAAGTAAACTTTTTAATCACAATATTCGCTAGGAAATGCTAAACTTTACACAAAACACTTATCATTGATTATATCTGCTGTAAGTTACAGCAGTGTTAAAATAATGAAGGATCACTTTTAAACGATATAACTTTTAAAATATAAGATCTCATTTATGTACATAACAATTAAATATTTTTTGGGTAATACTAGATACCCTTACGTTGGTCGGTCGGTTCCACAAAATCAAATCAAAATTGTAGCCTACTCGTATGTCATTTTAGTTTTGATATTAATTACTATTAATTTTACATCTTGATTTGTCAACAATGTAATGATACCAAATTTGGGTTTATATTTACGTAAAAAAATATATAGGTGTTGGGTACTAATGTGGGACTGTCGCTTATACTAAGGTTTAATTACTAATTGCCATGGAGAGTCCCACTCGAGGAAGGAACTTAAAATAAGCAAGTACTTGTACTTAACATAGTGTTAGATACAGCATTGTGACCGCCAATTAAAGGAAAACTAAACACAAAACAAATATTAGAAGGATAAATAGATTGTTTTTTAAATATCGTTTGAAATGTAAAAGGTCTCTTGGTCCACTTGCTTAATTTATTAGTTATGAAATAAATGACAAAGAATAAAAAAAAGTATATTTTATAGTTAGAATTTATTTATTTATTTTATAGTTAAGAATTATACATTTCAGATGCGTGGCTTGTTGGTCGTTACTCCACAATTAATGACGCGTGCACGACGTCGTATGATTGTAATGCATCCACTGCCCCGTGTAGATGAGATCTCACCAGAGTTTGACTCAGATCCGCGAGCTGCCTACTTTAGGCAAGCAGAATATGGCATGTACGTTCGAATGGCACTCCTTGCTATGGTTGCTGGAGTAAACCCAATTATATAAAAATTAAATATATTTTATTAACCTTAGTGCCTTGCTCCAGATAAGTCTTATTTCGAAATATGATATTATATATAAGTTTCATATGCCTACTGCTGATATGAAGGCTAATAATACTTGGTATTAAAATAAACTATTTTTCAACAAAAAAAAATTCTAAAATAGAGTTTTTTATTTTACATTTTCATATAGGCTATAAATTATTCATACAATGGTATGTAAGCCAGGTTTTCCCCTATCCCACCCCATCCTTTCCCCAGAATGTGGACGTTCCGATAGCGAACTACTACAATGTCCTCCCCTTCCATCTGTATCATCTAGGTAGGCAACGCATTTACAACACCTCTGGTGTTAGACATCCAGTCTATGGGCGAAGGTAGCCACTTACCATCAGGTGGTCCTTCTGCTCGTTTACCATCCGTTATCCGTAAAAAAAAAATAATAATAATAACGTGTGGTACTATATGTGCTATATGTTCACATAAGATATTCTGGTATTTTCTAAATTTTTATTTAATAAACAAAATTGATTCCTTTTATTATATTATAGATAGAATCAATAGATATTAGATATGATCGTGTTTGTCGTCATCAATCAAAGTATTTTTTTCTAAAACCCACTTATACTTATAAGTTTATTATAATTTTAATATAAGCTTATACAAATAGATAAACAAAATTATACGCAAATGATAATTGCAAATAAAATAATCTTTTGAGTAAAAATATTTATTTAAAAGTTATTTAATCTTTTGAACAGTTTAATATTATTAAATAATAAAATTTTATTGATTACGTGGCTTGTTAGGATTTAGTAAAATTATCAATGTGAGGTCAATAAGTAAGCAAGTATTATATATATAACCTTCGCCAAAGGTATATAACATTAAGTTATAAAATACTTAGTTAGTTAATTAATTGGTCTTCATAAACTGTGATTATTTCATTATTAAGAGCGTCTAGATGCGTGGCTGACAGTTATGTGGAGTGGTAAGTATGATTATAATGCATCTAGGACCTAATCTCTCGTGAATATGAGATCTCGCCTGAGTTTGTTTCAGATCTGCGAGCTGCCTATTTAGACAAGCAGAATATGGCATGTACCTCAAATGGCAATCTCCTTATTATAGTTGCTGGAGTAGACCCAATATAAAGATGGAATAATATGATATTTTCCATAATATGTTGCAACCAATAATAGTCTTAGAAATCCTAAATGATAAAATGTAAAATTTTATGATAAAGTCGAAATTTTTCTTAATATTAAAATTTAAAAATGAATATGTTTTTAATAATAAAAATTAATTATCAAAACAATATTGTTTTTAAGATATCATAATATACTTAGTCCTCGTTTTTTTTCTACTTTATAACATAACTTATAATGTCAATCGGTACTTTAATATTAAGAGATTCCAATTTCACGTGAATATTTTTTTAATATATCAATTTGAGTAATTTTTAAATGACCTACAACATAACTTTAAAATGAGCTTATAGTTAAAAAAATTTAAATAATATTTTATACATAACAATATGTTAATAAGATTATATTTAGAATTAAATCCTTTTAAAAAATTATAAATTAAAAAAAAAATCTGACATTGTCCCGATTAAATACTATTTATAATTTTGATTCTTCTGTATTACTGTCATGAATTTCCAAGTATTTTTTAGAATCTTGGTTATTTAAATTTTCAACATGAATATCAGCAAAAGTGAGTGGGGCGGAGCTGCTACCTTCGGTGGGTGAGTTTTGATTTATAATATGCTCGTACTTTGGACGCTGTTTACGAATCAAATTGGCATGAGGAGGTTTTTTATCCAGAAAACTTTTCTCTCTCAATGGCATTTTATAACCACCTTGATTTACAATTTTACGTTGACAATCTGCTAGTTTATCACGTATAATATCTAAAAATTCACGAGCTGTTATTTCTCCCCCTGGCTCCTCTCGAAGTAGGTAGCTTAACCTCTGAGCTTGCTCCAGGTAAATAATTGCTTGTCTTAAAGAATCAAATCTCTCACTCGAACGAGCCATTGCTATAAAATGAGGAATAAAAAACTCTATCACAAGACGACGACGTTCCGGTTCCATTTTAGCTGGCAAGATTATCTGAAATAAAAAATACATTTACGTTAAAATATTAAAAAAATATCAAATAAGTAGAATATAAGAACTCTGATAAATTAAGGTGCACTTTTTTGTCGAAGAATTGCATGATTAACACTTTTCAAAATATTAAAACATAAAAGTAAAAAAATGATCAGAACAGTTTTTATAAATTTGGACAACTATGTAATAAAAATGAGTTATTTTACTTACAGATATTTTACTAAATATCTTTCTCAATTACAAAAAAAAATAATCTGGCATTTCTTACATATAATAAGTTTTTACACTTACATATTCCTTAATTTCCTTTTCTTCCCTCGAATGACCTTTCAATTTTTTATGTGTCGAATTAACACGTCTTCTTTCTTTCATTTGACGTTGTCTTTCTTTTTTCCATTGATAATGTTTATCAAGGGCTTTTGTTCTATCCCAAATGTTAGTGTATTCATCATCACTATCAGAACTTTCGTTATAATTTGGGACAGCAGCAGGTAAATGTGGATTAAGCATACGAAGTGGATTTTTGCAAGTTAAAATTTCATACAGCTTGTTGACGTTAAATGTTGGATAAAAATCCTTTTTTACATACTTAATTTTATTAATTGCATGAAGTACGTGCATTACAGGTGTTTCAAGAACATCAGCCAATTTTCTTTGTAATTTAAGCAATAAAGGTTTTGGAATACACTTAAATTCGTTGCAATTTTCCATAAAATAATTTGGAAAACGTGATTTTCCAAACTGTACGTAAAAACTTCTTAAAAATAGACGCAGTGATTCACCTAATCTATCTTCAGGCCATCTAGCATAATTATCCTCGCATTGCCAAAATAAATGATTTTTGAGATGACTAGCATCTATACCAATTTTAGAAGTTTCGCTTTCCATAAACGTTTTCTGTAGAGTTAAAGCAAACAAATAACAACGCATATGTGAATGAGCTAAACAACTTTCCAAGTAACGTTCAGCTGCAGGAAAAATAACACGCCATTGTAGTTTCTGATCCGGATTGACTCCACGTTTCGGCCTAAAACCTATAGGTACTAAAAGACAGCCAAATCCAATAGCTTTGCTTACCATGTACTTGGTTGGCCATTGATAAGCAAAATTTGTCCTAGGATTTTGAATGATCTTCCTTTCTCGAATAATCCATTGATTCGCGGCGTTTGGCCAAGCCGCTATCAAAGCAGGGTAAACTTCATAGCTACCATTAATACCAGTTTTGCTAGCATTACAGTAAATACTAGCACCTTGGGTTAAAGCACTTTTGATTGCCTCTTGTGAAAATCCTAGGCCAGATCCTACGTCAAGTATAAAATTATCAACAAAATCATGCATAAAAGTAATAGAACTTAGATACTGATGCGTCTCATATAAATTTCTACTTAAAGACACTTTGGAAGCTGCATCATCCTCTTCGTCATCACTCCAGTCGATAGCTTTTACATTTACAGACACCCAAGAATCATCTGGAAGAACTCCTGAAGTAGATGTGTAATTAGATTGCAAAGTCAGTTCTAATCTTTTTGGAGTTGTCGACTCAGTAATTGTAGCATATCCATAATCCGATTCAGTCTCACTTGACTCTGTGTGACGGCTGCTGGTGTTTGATCGATATCCTGAAGTTTCTGTATCTTCGGCTGTTATGTTATCTGACGACATATAACGAACTTCACCAAGTTGACTTTTAGTTAGAATTTCTTTTGTTGGTCCACTAAAACGCTTTTTTACATTTTTTAATATTGATTTTCTGGGTTTAATGTCTTGATCCATTATATCTTCATGTTCATCAATGTTAAAGGATATTTCGTGACGAATAGCATTTGTAGGTGTAGTGTCTGCTGTACAAATATCATCTGAAGATTTTGTTGCGATCTCTTCATGAATATCATTTGTAGTTTTTTCTATATCGATTTTGTTTTCCTTTATCTCTGTCAATTTTGTGTCAAGATTTTTCATTACATTGCCATTTTTATCAGAATATAAGAACTCATCTGAGGCAATGGATTCTTTTTCAGAGTCAGTGTATATACTGTCATCAGAATTTGTTGGAGGCAAAACATTGGATTCTGTTTCTTTGGCAAGCGTACTTTCTAAAATTTCTAGTTTTTTGAGCTTCACATATCCTAAAAAATATATATATATTAAACATTAATACAAAACTTTGGAAAAAATAACATAAAGTTCCATAATCGCACTGTCTGATTTGATTTTCTTATAGAAAGATTAGGAAAATCAAAAGTTTCTTATAATAATACAGTGGTTATCAAATAAGAAACAGAAGGTAGTTTAAAAATATTGAAGAGGGTTTACATATTTTAGCGCAAGCGAACAGAAAACTAATTATGTTGCCGACGGAAATATAACAGGTCATCGAATTTAAAAAATGAAGATAAATCGATTGCACAGATACTGAAGTGGCTCAACCTTGTCGAAGACCTTGTTATTTGCATCATGATACTAAATATCTTAATTACTTAATATAATTGTGGTAGGACTAGAAAATAAGCAAAAATTCATTTAGTGCTGTAGGATTAAAAAAATTAAAAGTCGTTTATAAAATTATAGATAATAATGCACCCGTCTTGTATTTTCATAAACGTTAGCTGACTATTATAAATTGTTATCAATTTTAAGGTTTCATTGCTGAGTGGGGCAAAGAAAATGCTATTTCATGAAGATTTATGTTAGGTACTTACTCTGAATCGGGTAAAAAGTAAAGAAATGAGATTATATTACACATTGTCCACTCCGTTAAACTTGAACAATACGCAAAGATAATTATAACCATATTTATAAAATTATTGAAGCTCACCTGGCTCCTTGCAATCTTCTATGCGAAGTTTGTAAAATGGTGCATCAAGGACTGCAGAGTAATCAGAGCTATCACCGGGTTCACTCGCTTCCACGTTATCATATATTACGAATAATCTAGAAGCAACTAAAGGCTCTGATCTATCTCGCTGTCGTTGATAAACCACATGCTCCTGTACACATTCTTGTATTCTATCAGCGAAAAATACATGTTTATGACGTTTTACCATTGCTTCATCCATTTCATGCTGTCGCTCAGTAATAGGGTTGTTTTTAATGAGATACACCTCTCTAAAATGATGAAAAATGAAAAATATTTATAAATACACCAAATAAAAATACATAAAATACGCCGAAGACTTATAAAATCATAAAGAAATCACCGCTAATATATGATAACAGTATCTGAATCAATATGTTCTTGAGTTGTTATCACTATATAAACCTTACTTTAGTATCATATCCGTTAATTGTTTAATTATTGTCGGTATGTTTATTTTTTAAGCTTTATATTAAACACAAATATATCTTAAAGTATTACATTACAGTATTACTTTACAATTGCCCAATTTATACTGTGATTATTGATATAATTTTATTTTTAAATTTTAAAAATTGAAATAGGTGAGTGGAGCTTGACTGTGATGAGAAATGAGAGAAATTTAAATATGGCTGTTTTGAAAACATTTTTTATTCAGTACAATAAATTTTGTTTCACAAGTTTTGTAATGCTATATATTTTTGTTACTTTGCCAATTTAACGTCAAAGTGCCTGTGGCATAGTTGTTGTTGTAAAAATATCCAAATTTTACTATGAAATATATTATATATTATAGTTCATTTGTCACCAGGAGGGTGACTGGTTAATCTTTTATAATAAAAAAAATCCCCTCAGACTTGTTCCAGACATTTCGCACATAATATCATAGCACTTTGTCCTCTTTATTTCACCTGCTGGTTAAATAGAGACAATAGTGCTATAAAATTCCTTCTCTAGTTTCCGCACATTATTATAGGTGTTATGTATTGAATTACGGAATACTAATGCCATGAATAGTGTTACCAGACCGGTGATGATATTGCCTAAATATAATAATTTAATATTTGAAATTTATCGAGGATAAATTGTTCGCTAAGATGGCCAAAATGACACACAATGTGATTTTTCTTTACATAAAATTCTACAAAATAGCAGATGTTTAATTTTTTATTGTGCTAAATTGTTGACATATCTTTAATTAGAGCACAACGACAGGCACAACATAACTACACTGCTTTTATACTGGCTGTGCTTTGATAAATGGCAAAACGGTTTATATTATAAACATGTACATTTTCTACATTCAACCGCAAATAATGAAAATAAAATTATCAATAATAAATAAGAATAAGTCAACCAAACCAAGTATTTAAGTTAAAATGTTGAAACATACATTGAAACCCATTTACAAAAGAATTATTCTTACCTTTCATAATTTTCGAAAAATTGCACTGACAATAAAATATTATTGAGTAAAAAGGCATCGCTATCATTATTAAGTTGATAGCGCATGCGATCCAAGGCTTCGTCGTCATACGAACTCACTTGCGCTAACGTTGGCGCCGGCCCAGGACCGGGAAGAGGTGGAGATAGAGTAGCAGAAAGGACTGCAGGTGGCTCTTTGACTGCTGTTCTTTTATGCGATTGACTTACATTTTTTTTCTTCTTCTCTTCTATTTTTTGCTGCTTCCATCTTTCTCGCTCGAAAAACTTATCGGGCTCCTTCTGTACTTTCTTAGACTTTGAATTACCCATATTGTATATATTTCAAATATAGTTCACGTTATCAAAATACTGTCATAATTAAATATTTAGAATAAGGTACATATTTCAAGTTAGCCAAGACATTATTTAACATCAACTCAGTATGTGTTACGGTGAAATGTTAACTTTAGGAACAAGAAATAACACAACGCACACGACTCCTTCAATATTTCAAAATGTACTGTATAAATATTTATAACATCGAATCATTATTATTTATCTAATCTACACTCGATGATTAATTTATCGACCGTCATCAAAGAATTTGATTTGCGTATAATTGCAGTGTTTCATAAATATCGTGCGCTTAACTAGGGGCTGTGCTACTAACTGACTGCAATCCTTACAATATGCTATTTGTTATATTATTTACGATTATGTATAGACGACGGAAGTAAAAAAACCATCGCATTTAAAACATATAAAGAGAAAACATATACATTTCATTAAAAAATGGGTATCTAAAATAATTTAAATACCTAATATACATTAGAAATTGACAAAATGGTTTGATATTTTTAATAGATAATCACCTCATCTACGATTATCTTATTATCAAAACAATTTAATTACTTTGAATTTATAACTTAATATTTAAGAAAAATGTATGAAGAATCCATATTATGTCAAAAACTTACGGTATAAATAAAGCTTCACGCTGTATCCCGCGTATAGAAGGGTAGGGAACCTAGTGTTAAGACACTACGTTCCCCACTTTCCGCCGAATTAAGGAATTGCGTGCTGAGTAGCGAAACTCAACTCCAAGTGTTGCCTTGTTACCAAACCCAGGAAATGAAAACACAAAACTTTTACATTTCCCGAAGTAAGAAGGAAGAATCGAACCCACAACCTGTCGAGTTTACAGTCGCACGCTCGTGCCTCTGCGCCATCATATATTATTACGTGAAGGAAAACCTTTGGATCCTTTTTTACGAAAATTAAGTGGAAGGAGGAGAATGAAACTTGGCACACATATAGTTTATATAACGAAGGAATGCACAACGATAATATGTTTTTCAAATAATACACATAAAAATATAATAAATTAATAAAATAAATGTTACACACACTACCATGGCTTGCACGCATGTTTACCTATATAGTAAGTGACATATACGTTGATAGACTACGCGTTGTTAACGCTTCAACTAGAACTCTAGTAAATAAAATACACCATGTGATATAAGATATATTTTCATCTACATCAATCAAGTCGACAAACATAAAATAATAAAAAGGCAAAAGTAGAAGTAAGTAAGTATGCGCTTATTAAAAATAATGAATACGAGAGTGTTATAAATATAAATTACGTAGGAAAAAAATGGAGGAAACTTTTTAAAAGAAGAAGAAATTGGTAAAACGTTGTAATTCTTAGACAACAAGATTTCAGAGTCGATAAATTATATGAAATTTTATTTATATACCAGTACACGACAAAAAATCTATATAAGTAAAACTCAGGCAGTGTAAAACCTTAGATTCCAGTTTTAATAACCAAACCGAGTCAAACTACATTCCCGGCAGTTGCGTGCTATTACGTTACATACACATGTAATCGAGTAATATATATTTTTTTAAAAGTATCTAATTATTATACACATGTTTATACTCGTATACGCATGAGCTGTATTCGTTACAATTATATTTACTTTTTAGTGCTTAACTTTGTCAAAGTATTTATAATCAGTAATTTGGGGGGTTCCAAAAAAATAATATTGTATTATTCTATCATTCCCCCAGAAAACTAAGAGTGATGTTAGATAAACGTCACAAGCGTAGAGGGACTCCGGAAGACCGCCCTTCATCCTTCGCCCTTCATCGATCATTTTAAGCAATCATTCATCATTTTAAACAAACCAATAACAAGCATGTCGCTATTTTGCACGATGGCCCGCTTGTTGAGCTGTCAGATAATAAAACGGGTTTTGCTACTGAAAAGTAAATTTACATCGTTTTGGTAATTTTGAGATTATGATTTATGATCACTATTGAAAATGACAAAAGCACATTATATGAAGTGTCTAAAAAAGTAAGAGGAACTAACAAAACCCTGAAAATCTTCACATCGGTTATCAATGTCACCTACCAACAAAAATAATTAAAAAGAAACTATGAAAGTCAGCCTGAGGTTCTGATGATCTCCCTTATATATATACTATATAAAATATGTCCTTCTTGTTGAAAATACCTCAACAACATTTATATTACATTAACAACATTCCTCAGATACGATATCAATAAAAACTTTGCGTCATAAAAACATTTAAGATTTGACTAGGATTCATTCGAAGAATACGTCAAATCTATTTAGGTATAAAAATATGTTTTGGTTAAGATTAAAAAAACCATTGGAGCTCTATCAACACCTAAAAGTCGCTGAAAGACATATCCTGGGGAAATCAAAAAAAGATATTGTTACATCACTTTCAATAGAAAGATTAAGTTTCAGAAACAATTTATGATGGGAGCGCAATGGAATAGACCAGGGCTAGGAACGAATAGGAAAGTTCAAGACCTTCTTAACATAAAGTGCACGGACATCGAATTAGAAATGCAAAACCATAGGCTAACCATTGGTCGCAGGCACTGCTAAAATTTTATCTTAACGTATTGCTAATGACTCTCCCCGATCGAAGTAATTTGACAACATAAGGTAAATGCACCGAAAAGTCTTGCTATATCTGTGGGGAGGCAATAGGAACAGCGAAACACTTTGTTGGTAGGTTGTACTAAGACACACGAGAGGGTGCAACTAGATATCGGCCAATAATCACGTCGCCATGATAATGTTTTGGAAACCATACAAGAAATAGTTAGTCTTTCAGTCACAAGAGCACAGAGAAACATAATAACTAACTAACGATTAATAGAGTTTGTGAAAGAAGGATCGTCTAAAACACTTACACAAAAACTTTCTTCAATTTTGAAAAAAGCCCTGATTGGATTCTCATGATTAACACGTATGAAAAGAATACAAAAACGACATACTGTCTCACTCTTTCCTACCGACATATGTGTTTGTCTCTTTTTAATGTCGTTTTTACTTCAAATAAAATTCCAAATCACAACGGTTGTAAAGTATTTTTTCGAAGTGAAACTTTACTTTAAATAAAGAAAAGGAATATAGTAGGCCGTTGGAGGAAGCCTGACCCGGTAAAACCAATATTTCAAGCTAATGAAAAAACTTATAAGTGGTAATATTACTAATTCAAACAACCGCCGCAGCTTAAAACCGGCAAAAATCCTTTTATATTTATTTATCTTTGTTTATAACATACTTTCTACAAATACATAATATAATATAAATAGCATATATGTTAGGTATAAAATATATAATTTACCTGGTATAAAAGACGACGTAAATACTTCTAAGAAGGATATACTTTAGTATTGGTCATAAGGATAAATTTAATATTTATTGTTACTTAATACCCTTGATATGTCGTAGAGAGTGCAGAAGTACGTGAAAAGTATTAAATATAAGTAGCTTATAAGTGAACAATAAATAAAATGCGACAATAATTTTAAAATCAAAATTTTATTTATACTTTGGTTCATCATAAAGGCTGTTATAAAATTAAATTTAGATATTACGTATATTGTATTTATAAATATTACATATATTGTATATATTAAATGAAAGATTTAGATAATATAAATTAACTATAAATTGTCTATACATCAGCTGATTAAACAAAGTGCTCTACTTCATCGCTAACTATTTATTTAAATGGCATGAAAAATACAGGAGCGCTACATTCTTTTTCATTGAATCACGAAGTAGGTACTAAAAACTTGCAAAATCTTTATAAGTATTTGTAATATCAAAAAATATTGTATTTTATAAACAAAACAAATTAAACTATAATACAATAAAAGATAACTAAAACAGTATAGAGATAATATAACATAACGTATTGGTTATTAAAATAATTATCTAAATTTTGCGAATAAAAATAGTTTTAATTTATAGTGACTATATGTTTAAGAGCTTCCGCAGGTGGGGTACTAGTGGAGGCTTCCTCCATGTTGTTAGCTATGCTTACAGCATCTCCAGCTAACTTACTTCTTTTTCTTCCAAAAGCTTTTCTCCGTTTCACTTCTCCGATTCTTTTATCAAGTAAACGCCTGTAAACCAAATATGTATTAAGTATTAAAAAATAATATTATTTGAAATAAAGCGTGTCCCATCTCCTTAAAAGATAGCAAATATTATATTGTATGAATCAAAAGAAGTAAAGGCCGTAGTTATTATAATAAAATATAATATATTGATTTTATTGGTTTCAAACACAATAACAATACTGGTAAAATTTCAGAACTTTGCTATTATTATAAATATAAAAAATATTCATTTTCTAAATAATATTTGAAATCGAAATATAAAACAGTTTCACGAATATTGCTTTTCCGTTTGATCCCACTACATTACTTTTAGACTGAAACGACTTATTGGTAAGGTTACGCTAATCTACCGCAAGAACACTTACTGTTGTCTCCAGTCAATGAGGAAACCCAGAACGAAAACTAGCACTATAGCAATTAGTAAAACTAAGGTAACTCCCAGAATTGTGGCGACAGTTAGTGTAGGAACTTCTTCAGCTATCATCAAGACGCTCGGAACTGATGTAGAGTCGAAATCTACAATTTAAAGCGTAAATATTATATGTATAAGTGTATCATTTAAGAAATATAATTTATTTCTATAATAGTAAATAAATGTTACTTAATTTTTTTCAGAAAAATTATATCTTGTTGAACAAGATATTAAAAATAAAAGAATCAGTTATAATTATAACTTATAATACCTCCATCATCCCAATTAGCGTCATTTGTATTTGTGTTCATCTTGCTATAACTTATTGAGATTCATTCCATGCATATCTGGAAAAATAAATTTATAAATATATGTTAATTTTTTTGTAACTCTGATAAAGACTACCTCGCACTGTTGGACATATTCTTTAGTGTTATTTTAATTTAAGTTAAGTTAAGTTAATTTAATTATAGTTTAGTGTTATTTTAATGTTATTGGACATATTATGTTTGGTAACAACATTTTTATCTAAAAATTCAGTTAGCTTAGCTAGCTTAGCAGATTTGACCAGCGAAAAAATACAACTATACAAAGCAAAGCGAAACGTTATCTTCTGTAACTTTGTACTTTTTAACTTAAAACAGTTTCATTTTCAAGCATTGTGGAAACAAGGTCGTGAAAACGGAAAGTATTCAATGAAATAACGTCTCAAGGTTATGTAGGGAATTAAGCAAATATTGTCATTTCTGAAATTGGTATCGTAAGGTTGCGATTTACATACTATATTTTAAATATTTTTATTAAATTTGTCCTGAATCTATCAACCTAAAAAATCTTGCAAATATATATCAAAATTAGCTTAAAAAATTTCGATGATGATGCAATATTGTGCATAATACGAACCTGATATCCTTGCTAGGATAATAAATAAATACTTTATGAAGAATAGTTCATTCGAAATCTTACACATTTATTTAGTAGATATTATCTAACAAACAAAAAAATATATATATTTAAAATATATGAATTTATTAGCGTAACTACGACTATATTTATTTTATTTTGTACTTGCAATTAAATATTTTGAAGTAGAACAAAAAATAATACTTTAATTATCCTTATTGGTTAAATTAATGAAACTATGTGATACTCCTTACGGACTATTACCAGTAGAAACATGAAAATTCTATATAAAAACAGCAGATTCACGCTTTGTTCTGCTTAGCAGCTTAGTCAGAGTGAACCCAGTGTCAGTCAGTTTTATTGCAAAATCATTCCCAAATTATTTGACTCTCGTTTCTCATGTCATTTACAAAAGGAGCACGGAGTAAGCACGGTGGGAACAGTGTTATATGGACGCCTCACCACTGATAAGTAGATACTTGAATAGATAGATAGATAGTTTGACTTTCCTAGTATATTTATTATTATAGGTAGATAATTATTTGGACGGAACGAATTCCGTTAAGGCTAATATTAACAACAATAAATATTTAGGAAATAAAAAAACAACAATTCCAAGAAATTGAGAATATATGACGTATGTAATTAAGATTCCTAGATAGTTCTGCGAATCGATTGCACTTTGTATTATAATCAATATGAAGACTACTAGTCATGTTAATATTACTGGTAGTGGCGATATACTATCAGATTGATTTTGCGATTGATTAAAATCCTTTTTGATGACAATATACCGCGATATATACATACAAATATAAACATTTATTTACGTTCATATACCAACTACTATATAACTATATTTTTTATGTTTATCCTCATTTTTAAAAAAATATATCTTTCTAATTGTAACATTATATTAATCATTTTTACAGTACGCAGGTTTAGTGAGAAACGTAATAAAACTTTTATAAAGAAAAAAACATATTAAAGGTGCTAGCATGAGTTATCAATATAGTCGTCGTAAAGAGGTAAATTATAATTATCATGACTATCTTAGATATGCAGTAGACTAACTCAGACGTAAGCGCAATATGTTGAAATTTATAAATAGATGGCAATACCTACATATCACATAGGAGCATAGTGTTTGCAAATTGACAATTTCAATAAATACCTACTATAGAGCGTATAAAGCTGAGATTTTGAATTTTGGTTCCTTGTCGGAGCACACTAAGAGAGAATTTCCCACAATTTTGCGGCAACGGGAAAATATGACAGATTACTTGTTACAGTCGAAATTACGGAAAATATAAGAATGTAAACAAAATAAATTCAACCCAAACGAACTTCCGAGCGACAACTAGTAACACACATACCTAATACAACCCTTATTTTAATAACTATACATTATATTAGATTTTTTAATTAGTTTTAAAGTACAGTTATTAATTTAAAATAATCCTATAATTAGCACCTCTTTCTGTACTTTCCTCAAAGTTTTTACAACGATTATTATTTTTCTTCACGGTCAAACTCAACAAAAGTTATAAAAAACATTACAAACTAGTACTATACTAGTTATTAAAACAGGACTGAAAGAAATTTAACTTAAGATACATTTTTCACTATATTTTAAAAATATATTCCTTTAATTATTACTTATATTTACATATAACTTGTACTTATTAGTACATTAAATTTATGTAGACCGTAAATAATTGTAAAATGAATGGTTAATACGAGAAAAATAAAACTAATTTGTCGCTGCCTCTGCTAATGTAAACGCATGAATAACACGTTTTAGTTAAAAGTCACGTTTGACATTTTTACTTTCAATATTTTCAATATTTAATACTAGTAGATGCCCACAACTTCGTTTTACGCAGACTTTATGACCATATCACTTCCATTTAACTCCGGATGAGATTGAACGTTGGAGCCAATTACATTGAAATTTAGATAAGATTTTCTCTATTTTCCTCATTCCGATTCAGAGTTATTTAACTGTGGAACATAAAGCCGCACTTTGTCTTATAGGATAAAGATAACTTAAAAACAATCATTGTCTTCCGTGGTGATCATATCCGTGACTATCGCGCTTACAGTCAGACGCTGTCTCACTATGCCCAATATGACCCAATTTTCAATACTTTTAATTTATCATCGAAAAGTGTACATCATAGTGAACAGCTTTTGCCAATGCACCATTTACTCATTTCTTATAGTTTAGCTGATTTATTATGGTTCTTCATCAGATGTTTCAAATCTTTAAATTGTTAATGGAAAATGCTCATTAAAAACATATTTCCAAAGCGGCATTTCCTTATAACTCTTAGTTTCCAGCTAATCTATGAGACATTGTGTGGACACTAATATACTATATAATATTAATATAAATTATTTTACATAAGGACATTAGTGAGTATTCCAATATATGTAAGTTCCTACGTGACTACTTAAATAAATACATCAACAATACACTGAGTGCTTATGAAGGATTAATAATAATCTATGAGGGTTCTTCTGAACATATCATATACATAGTGCGTGATGTCGGGTAGTATGATATGATTGTACATGATTGAGAGCTTTAAATAGTAATAATAGATTAATAAAAGAAACTATAGGAACACGATTAAAATCACTTTATTGGCAGAATACGTTTTTTTATGCTATCCTATATATTACCACTATAGGTATCAAATGAAAGAGCTTGCTGAGAATGAACTACGAATGCGGATAAAATTCGGTACTCCAAACATTATGTATTCTTGGTCTTTGGAATACTCAATTATGTTATTAAGGTTGAATTTTTCGAGCATGTAGCATTCTAATTTTTACAATATCAACCGGCAAACGACCTTGCAACATTGATGCGTTGAACGTAATGCATAGACTGAGAAATCTATCCAGCCAGAGATAACAAAAAGTAACAAATAAATTAGAAATAACAAAAACTTTTTAAGAACAAATAAATTAAATAATGACTTGGTCTGAAACTAAACATATACGAGTACCTATCACTTTATACTTTTTAAATTATTTATTTATCTACGCAAATAAATCGCACGGAAATCTTCAAATCATATAAATTGTGTAATGACGTTGTAAATTCATAGTAAAAATTTCAAAGGATAATATATTTTATACTTTTAGTGCATTTATGTGCGTTTGTTAATTTTTATTAAAAAATAATTATTAACTTTTAAGTTTTCGTGGTATTGCTTTATGTTATTATGTTGAAACAGTATACGCGTTTTTTGTAATCCTGATCCTCCTAACAAGGACTTCACGTTGATTGGTTTAGGATTTAGGTTCTAAATGTATGGTACATTATTAAATAATTGTATTCTCATCGCCTCCGGACTCATATGCAAATGTTCGAGCAAATCATTAGTAGTATGCCAAAAAAGCATTGGAAGGTTTTCTTACATTTATAGACACAGGTAAATTTAGTGAAAACAAATTGAAGAAATAAGAGATAATTGCAATGATGACGTTCGTTAATTAAAATAAGGACATGTATTGTTTTATTTTACCATATATGTCCCTTATATTTATTATGCAATAAGTAAAATGTGATTAACAATTACATATTTAAATAAAAAATCAATTTATCGATGATAGATCTGCTGATGTACTGAAATTTATGAAATTTTCAGTTTGTCATAACATTCCCAAATTTTAATTGACAATCTTCTTTATTATTCTTTTTTAGTGATATAAGTAAATATATACCTAATAGGTAATTCACAACAGCGAATTGTATTCTTTTTGTTTTCTTTTGTTTGTGTTTTTATACTTAAATTAAGATGCGTAACTAAAACTAACATTAACAATTACATTATATTAAAAATTTATAGGCTTTTGAACATATTACAAAATTATTTTTTTTAAAAATATAATTTGCGGAACACAATATTTTTCAAATACTTTATTCCATTTCTTGCGCCTTATTGTAATCTACAAAAAGTAAAAAATATGATAACGTTAGGCCGCCATTTCTTGTGATGTTTTTACGTTTGATTATTAATTCGATTAAAATTGTGTTATTTTAAATATCAAACGATTATCTATTCTGATAATATGATTTAATTTTATCAAATGAGTATCGGTTTCTTATAAAATGCATTGTTCACGCTTTATAAATACATGACGCGTCAAAGACCTCACATTATTTCATTGTCTAGTTCATGATACAAAAGTTGATTGGCAGGCCAATATGTTTGTGCAGTTGGCAAAATAAAAACAGGAGCTGATAAGTGCAACGTTATAACGTATATTGATTATACCCCTAAAACTACTCATGTAAACTGAGGTTACGAGCACGATAATATAATTAAACTGGTTCTAGTCTTAACTTATCACTAGGTTTTCTATATCCGCAACGTCATTGTGAGAATGACATTGGAATAAAGTAATACAATAAATAAAAAAAGAACAGAAACAAAAAGAAGAATTAAATATATACTGAATATTTCTCGTCGTAAAAAAAATAATCAGGAATAAGTCGAGTCTTGTATCCAACGTTATAAAAATATTTTCATCATTGAGGACGGCAAATATTATATAATGATATATATTTTATAGGTGAGCGGTAAGAGAGGCAGGGATCCAGGGGCCTCGGATGACCTTCGAGAATACAGTTTCAATGATACTGGAGGAAGGTCACGTAAAAAGCATGAGGATTCCCCGGAGGGCATGCATGAAGAGGTTAATGATTGTGGACGAGGCGAAAGAGGTATGCAGGGACCGTAGCGTTTAGCGCTCCGTTCTCTCTGACTACCCCGCTAGGGATAAGCGTGAAGTTAAGTAAGTAAGTAAGTATATATATTTTACAATGATTACTAATCACAGCTACGCACGCAATTCAGTTATTTTTCAAAAAAAATCAAAAACGTTAAAATGTTCTTTCTCGGCAAACTTGTACCCGCTCAAAGAAATCAACACTCTAAGTTTTTCCGTCCTTGCAGGAATTGCAGCCAATTCTCTCTCCCAGGAACCAACATGTCTTTTAGGCTTGTAAAAGAAGTTTCGTCTATGGGTTATTGTCGTATAATATCATCGTTAAAGAAAACCGCAATTAAAGAAGCAGATTCAATGTACATAAGAATTTTATAAACTTTACAAATATATTCCCTATTAAAAGACACAAAAAATATTGAAAAAGAGTACGTAACGGAGAAAACGTGAAAGTTTGTATGTAAATAAGGCTTCATAATTTTAGAAAAAAAGAAGAACGCCAAAAAATATTCTTATTATAACTAGTCTTTTTAAACTATAAAATGTTAAAAGAATTATACATTCTTTTTTCCGCTTTTACAACTTAAACTTTTGACAGGTTTTGTATTGAAGTTTGGTGGATAAGTAGCAAGACTGGTTTTAACGCATCTAAATTTATTAAATAAAGTTAATGTCGCCTAGTAAACTATTATGATTTTCTAGAAATATAGTGATATATACAAGGTCATATTGTTAAATAACAAAATAATGTTTTTTGCCATTATCACGGGAAGTTGTGATTCCTATCACAGTGAATTCCCTTTTTCTATATAGTTCAATATTATTGTTATTTTATGATATATAAATTTATCTATTTCAAACTAAACGACGATAGCGTTACGAAGAATTATAATTAAGTAATAAAAATATGCCAAGAACGACACGCACACATTTGGAAATCCGCAATGATTACTATCAACAAACTATAACATTGTTTATCAGTCAATAGTTTATTAGAAATATTTAATATTTATAAAAAAGCTGTCTGTATTGTGACTTGTGGAGGGTTGAATAAAAAAATTACGCATCACATATCTTGAAACACTAAATTTATCCCAAATGATCATCACAACGTACAACTAGTATAATCGAAATACTTATAATCGATTTAGTACCTTTGTTAATATTATTCAGTAAGTTTTTTGTTTTGAATATAAATGTAGGTACATGCATACCAACTTAACAATGTATATTACTTACATATACTTTGTGTTATGACGATTGGCCACCAATGTTAATGTCACATAAGTGTCTATATGACTTATCTTTACCTATATTCCTATATATTGGATTGTAAATTGTACGCCTCATATCAAGATAAAAGAATGCGAATAATCAATTAGTAACATGCTAGTGTTCTCGCAATGAGTATATTTCCACGAACTTACATAAAGACGATGAAGAGGTTTCTTTAGGTCTCCTTTCACTTTGATTATTGGAACAACCTTCTTATATAACTTACTTTTTCTATATACACTTAGTATTTACTTGAATTCTTTTCTATCACAGAATGAATACTTGACTTGAATTTGTTTGATATTTCGGAAAAAATACCCGCGCGCCAGATGTAAGCGCAAGCGCTGCGCTCCAAGGCGCGTCTGTCACTGTTGCGTCGGTAACCAACGAGATCACCTTACTTTGATACTTTAAACAGCAAGCCAGCAATGTTTTGTCAACTCATGGCACACATAATTTCTTATTTGAATAACTTTATATGTCGGGTAGTCAAACATTATATGGAAACCGAATAACGGCGATATTGATATTGACTACGCGTTGATGACGTTGGGTACCCCGTGACTCATTTAGGAATGTACATCGGATACCGGTATCTACATGCATTTACGCCCCCCGTTTGAACAGCATACGTAGCTCCGATAAGGTTTATTTTCAACATACAAATTCACAACGAAAAATCTATTTTGTAAGATAACAATGTTTTACATTGTACTACGATAATATATTGTTTATCATAACAATTGTTTAAGATTATGTTTTTTATCCATTTGTATTTTAAGTTAATAATTTGTGGTGAGATGGTTATTAATTCTTGCTCTTAATATAAGTTTACATTTGTAAATCTAATTGTATTACCTTATCTTACTACGTTGTGAAACATATCTACCCAATTTAAATCTCAGCAATATTTTTTACAATGCTTAATAATTGTTTGCGAGCTACAAATTTCCTAAGAGAAAGTAGTCACACCTGTAAAACAGGTCCTTACGTCACGTACATAAGTACAAATCGTCAACAGACATTAACATCGGACGCATTGTTTGCAAAATAAACATTGAAAGTTTTGCAATCGAACATTTAAAAAAGTAGATTATATTAATATTTATGTTTGTCTGTTTGTCTGGTCACGTTTGTTGCTTTATAAGGAAAGTAAGAGGCAGACATGACATCGTTTTGGAAAACTGTGTCATGTCTCTGAAATATATTTTAATTTTAGTGGCAAGCTAAAGGGTGGACGGATGTGATTAAGCATATTGCAGGGAGAACTTCGTCGAAAATAATAATAAACAAACAAACAAAACAAACAGCTACAACTTCTAGGTGTGTGCCGTGCTGACACGCTGACTAGATGGAATTCCGTCGCCAAGTAAATTTAGGAGCAATACACACAAGCAATAAAAGCGTCAGGTAATAAAGGCTGTATAAAAATATTAGGAATAAAAAAGGGTCTCGCTAAAAATATAATTTTGTTCTTATTACGTTATAATTTTGCCAAATCAATAATACAATCTTATCGATTAGCTTCTTTTAAGATTTTGCTTCCTCTTCTCTTCTGATTAAAAATTATTATTTAAAT
This sequence comes from Philaethria dido, assembly GCA_033558755.1. Lineage (NCBI taxonomy): Eukaryota > Metazoa > Arthropoda > Insecta > Lepidoptera > Nymphalidae > Philaethria > Philaethria dido. Next base: position 721,822 of record JAKGSA010000211.1, on the reverse strand, counting down.
AAAATTCCTTGGAAAAACCTAAACTGGTAAATCCCATCTTCAGCATTTTATTTTGTTACATGAATACAAACTTTTTATCTTCTCTAATAACAAACGACGGCACAATCATAAGCAAATAATAAAAAAAAATAACTTTAAAAATCTTTATTAACTTTGACTTTTGACCAGTTTTATCGTTCAAATACGAGGTTTTAAGCAAGAATGTCATTGTTCAAACCACTATCTTTACTTAATTTACTAATAGTTTATGATTACTTATTTATCGACAGTTTTCTGTTACTAAATGTATTAGAGCGAGATAACTAAAGAAGAGAGCAGATAATGTAATGCAACTTCATATAGACTCTGAACGGACTGCGCGTTTTATTTGCGTTATAGTGTTTAAATGGACAGAAAAAAAGCAATTACTTTACTAGACTAATTTTTACCAATTCATATTAATTTTATATTATCGAATATCAATACTATTAAAAAAAGGTCTCCGCTGTTTTTACTTCTTAATATGATTACTAATGCTATCTGCAATTTTCATGAAAAAACGAATTTAGGGAAGAACGTTTTTTTTGACTCACTTGCACTTTTTAGGCACAAAAATATATATAAATAATAACAAGTAAATAAGATCCAGAAGCATTTCTGTCCTACTTTCCAACTCTACCTTCAACTGCGGATGCTGAGATTGCATCGAAAGCTGCACCATTGTAACTCGTTAGCATTGGTACATTGTAGGCCGTCTTACTTGAGTGACCTCAGGAAAAGATATCAAAAAATATTTCTAAAATGAAATATGATAACTATAAATTAATACTCATGACTTTACAACGATTTTCTATCAACTTAATGCAATTGCTGTTTAAAATAAATATTTAATATTCTAATAGTACTTATTACCATTTATTTACGCAAAATTGAAATGATGGAAAAGCTCAGAAGAATTTTCTTCTGGTTTTTGAATGGATTCAGATAAAATAAATTAGCATTATTTAAAGTAATATAATTTAGTTTTCTCTACTTTAACATGTTCGGTTTAATTTTCTGTAACTTTTATCGCACTATTCTCGTTGATAAGATAAGTTGAATCTAGGGAAAGAACAGCTAATCTGTAGGACAATATAACAATTATGTTAAGTATGCAATGTATTATGGCTTTTATATGAAAATTATATAGAAAAATAATCAATTATTACTTTAGAAACTAACATTATTTATTTTAATAAAATATGTAACGAATATTTATAGCTAAGTTTATTTATCAAAGATATTTTAAAAACCTAAAAATTACAAGTTTATTAAAAAAAAAAACAAACAATAAGCGGCTTAAAAATGTTTTATTTCTTTTAACTTCACGCTTTATGTTTATGATATGCTAGCCGGGCTTAGTGATTTTTTTTATGTTTAGTCCTAATTGTCTTAGATACGTATAAATCGTGCTTCTATTTATATCTATCTAATAATACAAGTCCATTTACAATATTATGTGTACAGTCAGTGATTTAAAAGCTTTTCTCAAAAATATCGACACGTAATAACAAACACAGATATCGTCATCATTTTATATTAATACGTGAAGATAAAACTATACTACTTTTAGTGAAAATTATGCGGACAGGAAAATATGAAATTTCTTATACATACAATATATGTGGGAAAGGAGTAAGGAAAGTCCATAGTATTTATTTAATAAGCATTAGACATACATTAAATTTATTTAACGTTTGCAAAATTTTGTATATCGAGTAATATACGTTGACGCGAACATCTTAGTAATTTCCTTATAAGTGACTAGGCTACTGTTTACTATTAACCTAGCGAACGGCCTTAAGTCGTGCCAGGTACGAAACGTTCATATAAAATCACTTCGCGCGTAGTAGGTATGTTTTAAAAGTTATTAATTCAATTCAATTCAGACAATTTATCATTTTACATTTGTTATCATGTTTCTATATAAATATAAGAATATTTGTGTATTATACTATTTCTCTTTAATTTTACCCGTATCTCGATATACGTAATGGTTATTTTATCGTATCTCATATTTAAGTAATTAAATGATAGTACCAATTATTAGAAGTATTAGGTAATTGCAATAATCATTATACTTAAGTTAAATATAAAAATTTATATTTAATATTTCTGTACAATATGGATATAGTAATTAATATAAAATTTTACAATTATAGACCTAAATACAATTTATATTTTATCACAATAAATTTTATAACCTACCCCTTGCCTACCCCCGCTTGCAACAAACAAACAATATAAAAATAAAAGTCACAAAGTATTGTATAGGCACACAATGAATTTTTATATACCTAATGGAAATATATATTACATAAACATACCAAATTATAATTTTAAATAGACATTTTTTTATTTTTAATATTTTATTTAATAAATGATTAATAAGTTAATATAATTTAAATATAAAAGTCATTTTAACATTTACTTAATTAAAAAGCCTAATTAAAAAAAAACTAATACAGGTTATGTAGTTAAAAAAATGTAACCACAGACGTGTACACGACGTTAATTCATGTTTAGTAGAATTACAAATAAAAATGCATTTTTTTCACAAACTTCATAGTTTTTTTTGACATTATCACATTCTTTATGTTATGAAACCATGATATTCAAGAAGATGCTCTTTCACCGAATTCCTTTATAATACTTATATGATATATAAGCATCTGAACCGTGTAGAATTCCAAGAACTGCTCCAATATACTGAAAAAAGTTTAAAATTTGTGTATTTAAAATACAATATATTTTTTAAGGAATTCATAGGTACCGTAAACAAGCTCTTTTGTTTTGGCGACGTTATATTATCAAATCATATCGAACATCTTTTTATTTTGAAGGTCTGTATCGTAATTTTAATAACGTTAACCAATGTACGGATATATGGAAATAAATCTCGAACAGTCACTCATTTATTATGGAATATTTTTAAGTCAATTAGCACATTGACATAAGTTACGCCAGACAAATAGCTAGTGTAGAAATATATAAGATTTTTTTTTTTTTTAATCTCTTCACGCTGTAACCCGGCATGGCAGGGTAGTGAGAGGTGGAACCGAGAACCCTTAGTGTTAAGACACTCCATTCTCTTTCAATTTCCTTGTTCCCTTACTTTCCACCGAATTGAGGCATTGTGAGTGGCGGCTCTTTGTTACCAAGCCCAAGAAAATGAAAACAATTAAATAAAATGAAAAAAAAATGAAAATATATGGGGCATATACAATTATATCTATTAACATTAAATTAGTAAATATAAAGCACCCTCAACGTTAATAATAGTAAATATTATATGCGTGTAGATGCCCTAAGCTGCTTCTTATATTAACTACCAATTCAAACAATATCTATTCTTTTTTAAGTTTTAGCGTTTGTGCTTTTTCTCAAATATAACAAATTAAGCAGTGGTAACACACCCTTTCTCTTCACTTTAGAGACAGTTCGAGTTATGTAGCGAAACCCTCCGCCGTATTTTGTCTTACCGATTCAAGAGTTAAAAAGAAAAAATAAATATAATAATTTCTGACTATTTATTTTCCATCGTACATTATGCTTAAAATATAGCATTGATTGGTGATTAACAATTTTAATATTTAAATAATTTTTTTATTTCCCGAACTGATGAAAAATAACACCACGCGGAATTTGCTGCCATCCAACACGCAAGATTTCTAAAACGTGTGAAGAACGGAAGTCTTGTCAGTCATTAGGTTTCATCTGTCTTTCACCTATGTGTATAAATGCTGTAGAAAGATTAAATATAACAAAACGGTTATCGTGGTCGTTGACATCGTGCGTATCGACTGGGCGATTATTGTGGGTGTGAGTATAATATTATTGGTTTGAATAAAAAAATACCTTTATTTATACTCTCATGTAAACAGTTGTCATCGCTGGGTATGCTTCTATGGAGTACATATTGATCTGGCAGACAAAACCGAGTGATACAAGTAATACGCTCCACCGCCATAATTCACATACGAAGATGCAGAAAGGTACATAAAAACACGCTACAGCGTTGTACATCCATTCCTAAAAATTACTACCTCTAGTATTTTCATTCATATATATCCTATGTAATTATTTTTAGTTAGCTTATGCCTTATATATAAACTACGTCTTAAGTATGTATTTTGGAATATCTGATAATCGTTATTTTTCATTATATCAAATATCAGAATCAATGATAAATTGCAAATCTCGACTACAAAAAATCTAAGTATTTATAAACTATGTAAATTAATTTTGGCATCAACCAGCGCCATCTTTAGAATCGAATGTGCACGCACTTTCGATTAATGTGTAAGTTTATCATTGTAATTTCCCCGCTGCTCTTTAAGATTAGATATAACTTGAAGACCCACTAGTGATTTTAAATAATTATTCCCATATTTATCCTTACTTATATTATAAATGCAAAGTAACTCTGTCTGTTCGTCTGTTACGCTTCACGCTTTAAAATCACGGAACCGATTTGATGAAATTCGGTATGAAGCAAGCCCTGAATCGAAACTTTAAAAAGGAATAGATATTTTTTTATCGCGAAGCCTTACAAAAAAAAAAAATATTTTTATTTTTTATGCATTTTTTTTTGACAAATAGTCTGAATCTCAAAAATCACTCAGGCTACCTCACATGCTTCCATGATATAACCGGAATTCCACGCGTGGCGCGAAGCTGTGCGGGCGCAAAAGCTAGTTACTCATAAACTTTTGCAACAAGTGTTTCGTTGACGCAACTTGCGAATAATATTTTTCTCTGATATAAAAATACTATAGTTGGGAATAAGTACCACAATCATATCAGAGGCAAGGATCCATCATAAAATTTCAATTTTTGATTCAATAGTTTCCATAATAATAATACTACCGTGAACAACGCTTTTTAATTAAATATTTATTTTTATATCCCAAAATATTTCATTGTTAACAATTTAATAACTAAATTTACTTTCAGTAATTATAAGTATTGGCACGGACAGCTAAAACACTAACTGACATAACGCAGTGCAATTAGACACCTAAGAAGTAACTGGGCCGTTTACAGAACGTTTAACCACAGCCCCACAGTGTATCTAATAATAATATAAGTAAGAAAATATATTTTTTGTGTCGGGCCACGTAGAAGAAAAAATCTCCGTACTATTTTATCGATTTACCATGCGGGTGCCAGTTCCATCGCGCTAGAGGAAGAAGAGAGGCTAAGAGCAGTGCCTGAGACTGGAGACTTGCTTGCCCAAGTGTAGATCCTTTATTAAGCATAAACACCTGCCTCCAAGAATGTCCACGCATCTCACTCGTTAAGGTTCCCACCTAACCAAATTTGAATACTAAAGCCGCCTTAATAGATACATGCTGTGGAAAACCAACTAATAGTTTTACACATGCCGGCGTCTTTTAGTTGATTATAGATATTACGCTATTTTTACTGCGTATAAATTAAGTCTAAACCTATTCTTAGTCTGTTAGTTAATAAGTTTGAATTTATTTTCGTGCTACTCATACACTAACTGCTTAGAGTATGATTGATACGGCGCGTGTATTGACCGCTACCTAAGAGTAATTACCAGGGAGTAGGAACCTACCGCCTCTCTAGATATAACAAAACTTTTCTCGATAACATTACCCCGTCCTACTAAATTACTTTGAGCGGGGAGAGTCATTTGATCGCATTAAGATCGAATTTCGAATATGCTGAAGACCAATCATTTATTAGGGGTGCGCTCTTATTTAAGACTAACGACATTAACACACCACTCCAATTATAAAGTTAGCCGTTACGCGCGTTCTTATATTTATTAGAGGTAAAAATATGACAATAAATTTTACTTTTTTTTCATAAAAAATAGACTCTGACGTATGAGATGTTGTGAATTTGCTGGACAATATGTAGCAGGCGATTACCAGTTGCCAGAACAGACATGCAGAGTGGATCGTCGTGAGAAAACCATGGAATGCAGAACCCATACTGCTAGCTTCTGATAACCCATATTTAACTAATAGACTTTGGCATAAAGCTCCTCCTAGCATCTGTTGATATAAAATTAACAACAATGAAAAAAAAAAATTGAATTTTATTCTAAGTGATTCGTTTCTATAGGTGCAATATATTAAAAATATATTTATACAAAATTAAAAAGTACCTTACTATTAAAAATGCTTGTAGATTCTTAAAAAAGACAATGTGACTTTTAAAAATATACAAATTCACAATTTATTAAATGTAAGATGTATAATCACATATCTACCACATACGAAAGAATAAAAACATAACAATTACAACTTACCGCTTCCGTTAGTTTAATTGCACCATGTTGTGTAGTTAAATATCCTAAATTGAGACACTCGCAACACCATTTACCAACAACAGCATTTAATCCCCTTTTCCACCACCGCCTCCCTGGTGCTACTTCGTACGTGATAGTTGGACCTTTGGCCACATTATTAATAACAAACAAACGCACTGGGTAAGTGAACACTCAAAAAAATAGGATCAGTGAAAAAAAAGACAAAGAATGGAACCAGCATCAAGATAAAACAACAGCAAAAATAATGAAATGAATGCCCGGAAACTCGGGATGGTTAGAATATTTCAGTATTCACGCATATTACTCACTCGCAATATTTTTAGATGTTTCCTCTCTCCTCTCTCTCCTCCTTTGCGGATTGTTTCAAAAAAGTTCAGTGAATCTCAGTTTCTACCGACGTTAATATACCTCACATACTTTCATAACAATTTTTCACTTAATCTGAATCCACGTAAAATTTTATCCAACTTTTTGTTAATGTTTAGTTTTTATTATTACAGGAAGGACACGTCAGGACACTTGGAGAGTATATTCATCTGTGGCGTGTGTTCATGATCAGCTAAAAATAAAAATCTTAACACGAGCGCAACGTGGAGGGTTAACTTCTCTCTATTTTAAGTTAATAATTCTAATTTTTGTTGATAAGCTATCTCTTTAGATCACTAGTGACCTGTCCAGATTTTGTTTAGAGTACTGTAATTTTATTAATCCTTATAGGCTCAACTCAGTAATCAATATGTAGTTATTTATATAATTTAAAGTACCAATAAAGTCGAAAATAAAATAAAGACTTTAGCTTCTCAATTTATTTATAAATATACAAAAAATGAAGTCATATAATACATTATTGACATTGAAATAGTATCTATACATTTGTTTGTATCATAAATATTAAATATAATTAAAAAAATATATATCTAGTACAAAAATTCTATGTATTACAAAGTCTATATAGAAAATAATTGCTCCATTGCATAGTACTTGTAGCTATTTTATAATATTGCATATTATTGTTATAGTCAATTATAATTTAAATTAACATAAAATGAATATTGTGACTGAACGAACACAAAAAAAAAAATTTACAACTTATAAATTCATTATTAAAAAAACTTATAAATAACACTAAGAAACGGTTGAACACTAAAATGTGGCTTACAAGCGACTTTTTACGGTGACTTATTTGTATTATCACATTATCCAGTATATTTCACATTTCATGCGGTAGACAAATAATCTAATTAAAATCAGTCATTATCCATTTCCCACAAGGAGGCCTTAAGTGGCTATTTCCAACGCTGCTCATCGTCTGACCAAAACAGAGAAAAGTATTTTTTGACGTAAACACAACACTCGGCATCGGGCATGTTCCATTTAAGGAACGCAGTGACGTCGTATATACTCGTAGATTTGCAAAATCTATAGACACATGCCACCATTCTTATTGTACGGATAAGTAGTTCAATAACTTTTGGAAAGTACAAGACTAAGTAAAGACTAAGTACAATTTGGGTTTAAATATACAGGACATACAATATAAAAATGCAGTTTAATAAATCTAGTAGTTTAGCGATACTCGGTGACTTAAATACCACGATAGGAGCGGACAGCTAAGAACGTACTAAATAAATAAAGGACTGCCATCACCAGTCCCATAACCTGCAAAAAAGAAGGATTATTTTTAATTAATTAGTAAAAAATGAAATAATATATTCTATGTGCACTAAACTATAACTATCAGTGGCGAGGTGACCATATAACTCGATTCCCACCAGCTTGATTAACTTTTCAAAGTACAAGTATGAGACTTAAACAAAAAAAAGCTCGTCAGTAAAATGTGGAGCTCGGAAACATATAATCAAACAAGGTGTGAGAGTTAAAAAAAAGGTCGCCAGGAAAATATTGGGCATAAAATTGCAAAAAAACAAGACTTTTTTTATAAAATTGCAAAAACACAAGCCTTTTTTTTAGGACATATGCATAAGACGTCTTATGGACCTAAAAAAAAAGGTTATCGCCAAAATTCAATAGTGAAATTACTAAATACCTTGACATCCTACACAGGTTTCCCTAAATACGAGTATATCGTTACCGGCTTCCCTAAATATATGTACCGGTTTCCCAAAATATACATCGGCTTCCCTTATTTTACCGGCTTGCCTAACTAAAATTTTCACCCTTCGCCACTGATAACTATATAACTATAAACGTACTTTACAATTACATATTGATGCATTGTGTATTATTGGAATTACGAGATTAGTAACGTTTTATATTTTTTTATCATTGACCATCTCTCCTATTTTGAGAAATAAGTCGATGTGAATAATCAGTCAATTTACACCTGGCCTGCTAGGTTATAAATGCTATGTTGGGTCGATTTTATTTTACATCTTATAGAACAAGCAAATTTGATTTTTTAATGCACATCCTTTCCTTTTAACAGAACGCACTGACAACGAAATACCAAAATAGCTCTTTATAATTCCTTAGTTCGTAGCGGCCTCGAATACTGTAGTGTGGTAACGGTAGTAAATTATACGGATAGACTAAAGTTTTTTTATTTTAATATGGATTCACTCTACAATAGGAGGATGCTCCTTCACTGTTTATTTTTGCAAAAGATGGTTAATGGAAGTATTGACTCTCCAAAGCTTCATGAGATCTGAGTGACAACTAACGTCTAAAAATCATTATTATTTTATTTTATTTTAAAAAAAGTTTTACTATACGAGTATATGCCAGTACAAATTATGTGAATTATCTGTAGCTTTCGAAGTTTTTTTTGTAATTTAAATTGTTTGTTTTTTGTTCTAAATGTATTAATATTTTTTAATATATGTCAGTGTTCGCTGTGTTGGTGATCCAAATAAATAAATAAATAAAATAATAGTGTTATAATAATTAATACTTACCTAGAACCTAGACAATATACTTATTCATTTATGTACTTATTTAATTTTGATAAAAATTAAAACTTTTCTTTAACTTAATTCTAAACTTGTTTTTTTTTGTTAAGTTCTATACTGAATGATGTCAATTCATGCATGTTGCCCTATTGCGTTATAGATTCCTTAAGGGACTAGATATTATAAAATTTATAACTTAATCTAAATTCAGCCATACATTAATATATTTATATCATAAATAATAACTTCATTATATGCATAACATCAGAATTACTTTGTCAGTAGCATATGCTTACATATATCAACGTATGACTAAATTAAGATTTAATAATTTTGCTAGAAATATACGTCCAAATACTACTAGGATAATATGTTGTCTAATATACAAAAATATCTTATAAAATGCATACCGCTGCCGCCAAATATGGTTCGAAATCGCGCCTGTAACTGCTTTTTTGGTGATTCACTTCAATCATAAGGGTCAGACCTGCTGCCAAGTACATAACAAACGCAACCCCATGGTAAACAACTTCCTGAAAATTATAAAACATTCAATTATTACAGTAACCGCGGTAAGAAAGGAAACTATCGATTTATTAACCAAAAATTCGCACGCGAAAGTATATATTCTGCTTCTTTTTTTTATACCACACTTATTATTATTTTATTTTATATATACTTATATATTTAACTATACTCTCGAGTGGTTGTGAGTTCGATTCCCACTCAAGGGAATTATTAGGTATATATAAATTATTTTCATTTTTTCTTCCAGTAAAGATAGAGAGCCATTACATTTGGTTCATAAAAAGACAATCGATAACAATCGAAGCCACAACTTTTACAAGCAGTCAAAACTTAATTATTTGTGTAAAAATATTTAATTATTTGGTTTTTTAAAGATCAGCCTACAACTATTTAAGGCATCGTCAATACTTAAGATTATATTCTGATAATTTGTAAAATAAGTAGTGCAACCCCTCATTACTTGTAAAATAAGCGACTTACATATAATGTTTTAGATATCACAGAAGCCGTCGACCAGGACATTAGGCAAGATATAAACAAACAGAAGGTTCCGATTAGGAACGTCACAGCGACTAGTAAGTAAAATAACTCGGGCTTTTGTCCATTGTACCGGCTATAGCCAGGGTCTAAGTAGTAACCCACAACGCCAACACAGGCTGCACCTAAGAGCTGCAAAAATAAAAAAAGTATGTTATCCTTAATAAAGTATTAATTTTATATAGCTCATTATTCCATAATAATTGACTCCATAGTCAACCTTATATTAAGCTAGGAGAAGTTAAAATTATTTAAATATCTATATATAAACACGTGAAACAAAAACTTTGTACCCCTTTTACCGAAAAATACGCGGACGGAGGAGCATTAAACTTGGCACACTTATAGTTTATATAACGAAGGAGTGCAGAATGATAATATCTTTTTAAAATAATGCATAAAAAGTACATTAAATTAATAAAATAAATGATACACACACTACCATGGTTTAACATCCATGTTTATATAAAGTGACATATACGTTGCAACGCTACGTAAGGCAATGCGCTATTAGCGCGTCAACAGGGACACTAGTATTAATTAATCTTTTGTACCTATATCAAAATTATTAAGAAGCACACACTGTCCAGCGTGCTACGGCCTAGATATTTAACATGTAAATAAAAAAATATAAAATAAGCCAAGTAAGCTTATTAAAATTATTCGCTCTAATATATCTTTTGTATCTTATCTTTAGTTATTCTGTTTTGTTTCTACTTCAACACTAAAAGGAAGATGGGCTGTTTCAAATCTTGCAGAATATAATATTAACAAAACCTGTGTATAGCTATCTTAGCTTCACCTAAAATAAGCTGCGTGTGCGCAATAATGCGATACAGTATCCCAAAATATCTTGATAATATGCATGGTGAAGAAAGACATCGAAATTTAATGAAATTGATGCTTACATTATTTTATAAGATCTATATATAAATAAGTGAAGCAAAAACTTTGGATCCCTTTTTATGAAAATTATGCGGACAGAGGAGCATGAATAGGCACACTTATAGTTTATATAGAGAAGGAGTGCAGAATGCTAATATTTTTATTAAATAATGCATAAAAAGTATATTAAATTAATAAAATATATGTTCCACACACTACAATGGTTTGACATCCATGTTTATACAAAGTGACATATACATTACTAAAGACAACGCGTTGTTAACGCGTCAACCGGGACACTAGTATTAATAAGTATGTTAAATATGTACCTATTATGAAATTAAAGATACAATACTTTATACAATTTAATTACAAAATAGCAGTAGGAGTAAAGATTATATTAAGTAAAAATGGAGATAAATGTAATGTCTCGTTGTCAATTTGTCAATTCAAACTTGTAATGGATATATTAAGTAGATGGAGCCATAAATGATAGCTATATCATTTATTTAAAACTATTTTTTTTTTATTTATTCAAAAATATTATATCTATAAAATTTAAATGTTATAAAATGTTCATATATGTTTAATTTATTTAAAAATTAGATACATATGAAATTTTATCAATTACGCTACCGTTTGCCGCTTACACTGAGCCCATTGGCACTCGCGTGAAACAACAATGGCTGACGCAAAGGATGACATCACCTTACACTATTCGAGACAAATCGGAAGGACTTATATTTTGAAGCTTTCAAACATCTCCACCTAATTCAGTTAAGGAAACTATATAACACAGTTCTGAACGTGTAATAGCTAAAAATAAATATGATTACTGTATGGCGACTCGTAAAATTCCACTAAATATAAATTCTACTAACTATAAGCAAACATTATTCCCATTATGTTTAATCAACATAAATAAATTGGCTTATAATTTTAAATTAATAAATAATATTAGTAATATATCACAATACATTATAAGATTAAAACTAACTTTAAAAATCATTTAGTACAAAAGTCAATATGTGAAACAATTTTAATGATTATTTTTTTATATTATAGGTAGCGCTTTTGATATCGTCCCATTTAATTTTAGTTAAGGTCTGACGAGTAGTTTTGTTGAGCTTGCGGTTTCCTTTTTTGTTTAAATTTAAATGACACATTTATAACAAATTTTCTTACCAATTGTACGAGTTTGAGGAATCCTGGAGTAGAACTAAGGTACCCGGTATTTGTAAAGAATGAACCTCCAGACGTAGTAGTGGTCGTCCTCGTAATCGTGACCGTGTGCGACATTGTGGAACTCTGCTGAAATGGGCATAATGAATCATTTAATGTAGGTCGCCAAGCCCTTTTCATTACAACAAGATTTTCAACAAACTAAGATTTTCGAACAGAAACATTTCACCATACGTTTGTTGATGTCTTGTCGTTCTACAATTTAAAATGACTGTGCCTTTTAATTGCTATAAAGAAGACTAAGTTTAAGTGCCGCAAATGATAATTTCAATAATAACATACAAGTTTCGAATTTGGAAACTCTCCAAAATATGTCTTAAGAAATAATAAACGAAAATAGAATAGTTAAACTTAATTGTTTTAATTTAGTATAAGGAGAAACATATGGCCATGGTAAATTTTCCAAAAGAGATATCTAGGTTGGTGGATTGAATGGACGGATTTCAGAAGCAAGGTTATATGCCAGGGCTATCTGCTTCCAAGAATATTTCAGGAACCTAAATTTAAAAATCTTACGTTATACACTAAATTATCGTGACCTAAAATTTAAAACAATATTGGTATTAAATTAAGTATTTATTATATTTAAAAACATATTATTTATTCGATCAACATATTTTATAAATATCTGTATTATAATTTAAAAATCGTAGAGTATCATAGTATATATGAAATCAGTGTCTAGTTCATATAATGTGTAATAATTTTAACCCATATAATCACCTATTTATATTTGTTTAATGACGTAAGAAAACTATAGAATCTCCAAAAGATACCGATAGAAAATGAATTACTCAATTTACACACTCGTTATACCTAAGTCTTAATTAGTATGTGTATTAAAATGTTTACTTACTTACATTTGCTTTTATCAGCTCCTGACTGCTATAACGATAACGCGACACGGCGCTTTGGCGCGACTGCAACTCAGGCACTGAGTCTGACTCATTTGTTGTTTCGCAATGTCAGACAGATGTTTTATACGTATACTTATATATTTTTTATGTATGAAAACCATTTCGTTTAAAAAATAAGGGACGCAATAATATATTTAAAAGAAAAATAATTACTTATATTGATTTTCCGACTTACAAACTCATACTCGTATAATTATGTGTATGAACTTAGTAGGCAAATTATGCGTAAATTAATTTGCTAATAAAAAAAATTCTTAAATTATCTATTTTATTTTCTTCAAATAATTCGACAAGTAGGTCTTTTTATAAATTTTAATCAAAATTAATAGTTTTCACACATTAATATAACAAATAGACATATATACAAAATTACTAGCAATTCCATGGACTCAAATTCCTCAAATTCCCTAATTTTGAAATAGTTGATAGAAATGAACTGATGATAGCTCTAGGTACGCCGAGATTTATAAGCATTTATCGTATAGAGATTTCACTGTTATACTCTACTCTCTCTCCTACTTCTACCGCGAGTTAAACTAAATCTGTTCCTGGTCAGTTCATTGGTGAGTTACCTTCAAAAACCGCGCCTACCTATACTTTAAAGGCCGACAATACGCGCGTAGCTCCTCTAGCACTACACAGGGTCGAGGGCGGCGGTGATCACTTACCATCAGGTGACGAACGCTCGTTTGCCTTGTCTTTACCATAAAAATAAAAATAAGAAACAAATTCAAGGTTTTTTTCTTACTCGAAACGCTTAGCTAAAAAAATAATTCTAGTCATTAGATATTCTTGAACTTTGTAGAAGTTATGTTTTAACCAAGTCTGACAGTTTGAATGAACCGTTTAAATCAAATCCGATAAGAAACAAAAAAAGTACATTCAAAATTAATTTACGTAAAGCTGTAAATTCAAATATATCTAAAAGTAAAAAAAATATATTATTCAATATCTCGGCCATCTGTGGATCAAAACCAACCAATTTCACCAAAATGTTTCTCTTTACAAATTACAAAGAAAAATATAAATTTCATTTTACTATATTTATTAGGTGGCTATTATTTTAGAACAGGTCACCTAGAATTGAAAGTGGCTATTTAGTACATCGATCAATCATCAAGTTCAATCAAGCAACAGTATTTTTTTTGTGTTTGAAATGCATGAATTACAAATATTTTACATACATACATACATAGCTTCACGTTGTATCCCGCATATAGCAGGATAGGCAGAAGGAACCTAGTGTTAAGACACTCCGTTCCCCACTTTTCGCCGAATTGAGGCATTGCGTAGTGGGAATCGAACCCACAACCTGTCGCGTTTATAGTCGCACGCTTGTAGAGGGACAAGCGTGCGTCACGACAGACGTTACAAATATTTTCTAAGTTGACAAAGTAAAATACATATAAACTGTTTTAAACCTGAGAACCTAGTATTAAGACAGTTCATTCTCTTAAGATTTCCATTCCCCACTTTCCTCCGAATTGAGGCATACCGTGCTAAGTGGCGGAACTCAACGCCGCGCTTTGCCTTGTTACCAGAGCGAGAAAATAAAAAACTAAATAATTATTATTATAAATATTTAAAATTTTCATTCCCTAAAGTGGGAATAGAACCCACAACTAATCGCATTTACAGTAGTACGGTTTTACCTCTGCGCCACGACAAGCTTCAAATACCTATTAATAAATATAAATAATACTTCTAAAAATACTTTATAATTATTACAATTATAATTATTTCGTGTTTCAGAAACAGAAGTGAGAAGATTTACTTTTAAAATATATATGCCTATTTTATTAGGTAGAAAAAAATATTTTCATCCTGTATAGCAAATAAATTGAATGATGTTATTTAGTTTGCGTAAAACCGATAATAAAGTATTATTTACAACTTCACGCTTTTTCCCGTATAGTAAGATAAAGGTAAGTAGGCTCTCTTGATTGAAACATTCCGTTTTCCCTTTTTCGCCTGAAATCGAGGTATTGCGTTTGGAGTGACAAACTAAACGCCGCGCTTGGTCCTATCAGAGCGGAAAAACTAAAATATTTTTTCAAGATATCATTCACGATAGTTATTTCTTTATATATAAAAAAACCTAACCTCTTACTTGTGACTATGAACACAATTTAATAAACATTGTGATGTTTTACCAAAAATTCTACCAAAATACCAAAAAAATATTGTTTATCGCTAAAAGGACAAGTACATGACTGGTGGCCGCAGAGGACTTTTTCCAAATGAGTCACTTTTTTCAATTTTTATTACCTTTTGCTACAGAAAAAGCAATATTTGGGTTATCTATTATAACTTAAGTTGTAGATTTAGGTATACTTTGTGATATACCTATTACTTAAACACACTGATAACAAAAACCGTTGGTGTTAAGCATATTCAATTCGGATTTACGTGGAAAGGTTAAAGGGTTCAAGGTTACTTTATTTCCTTACTTCTCGCCCTTGCCCTACGGTTTACCTTAGCGCCTAATAATAACTTTTGCAAACTGGCTTGATCTCTTCCACGCTATATAGTGCCTATAAGAATATAAGTATAAGAAAATATCCCACCAATTGGCGAAGAAAGCCAGAATTTTAACTTAAGCGATTAACACCATAAGTTCATTTCATATCATTTTTAAACAGGTACATCCCATTGTAATATTAAATAATACCATAAGCAATAATATGTGAAAAGATCTTATGAGCTTTCACATTTTCATACCCAAGCAGATTTATTAAACATATAAACAGCCAGCCAGTGGAAGGCAACTTACTGAATACGTCCCTATTTATAACATATTCATTTAATTTAAAAATTTTGTAAGATTTTTTAGATTTCAAAACTGTTAAATAACAAACTTTTAAACACAAACGCTACAAATATTGAAGAATTTTTTCATTGAAATTAGGAATGTTTTAGAGTTCCAACTTAAAACTAAGTATAATTTATTTGCAAAAGGTGTCAATTCTGTACATTGAAAATAAAGTTAAAACAATAGGTATAGGGATCTTCATGAGAATAACGCCAGACAAATTTGAATCTGAATAACTAGCCTTCTAGCCGTCTTATCTATAGAAAATATTAATATAGTACCTTAGCTAAAGTTGATCTGAAGCTCCAGATGTGGAACCTTATAATTAATATGACAATTAAACCTTCTGAGATAAGAATATAACACCATCAGAAAAGGAATTCAACGTGATTAGAACTTTCCAATGACGTGGAACTAGAAAAGCTAACTCCTACTTAATTAATACTGCTAAGACGCTATTTCCCCAAGCCATAATATCTTTCTATTATATGTAACGTAATTTTTTATTACATAAAAAGTCTTTCGCCGCTACACCGGAAGGGTTCTTTTAAACTACATGTATATAATAATTTTACTTTTGAATATGTGACACCAGAAGAAATTGTTAAATCTTTTAAAGTTACCTATGGAGTATATCTATAAAGCTACTGAACTATATCATATCACATATCGCACCTCAATTAGCTGTGATATTTTATAAGATTTTTGTTTTCTTTTTTCTTTTTTTTATGGATAACGGATGGCAATATTCGCCCATAGACAATGCAATGTGAAAATGCGTTGCCTACCTAGACGATACAGATGGAAGGGGAGGGATGGAATGTAGTAATTCGCAATGTGGTGGTTCCGAACCACCACATTCTGGGGAAAGGAAGGATGGGGGTGGGATAAGGGAAAACCTGGCTTACATGCCATCGAACCGGAACACATCATTAGATATTTGGCGGTTCGTCTTTGACATGAAAGTGGTCGCGAGCCAGACGGAGGACGAACCTCCTACCACCAAACAAAGTGTGTTCAGAAAGCATCCTGATCTGATATGAAAAACAGTAAAGTAATGCCCAAGTTTAAAATTGAAGAGTATTATGATCCTAGCAACAATAGACATATTACCCTCACTAAGCAAAATTTACGAAAAAATATTTTTTATTTGTTATCTAGTTTTTTCTCTGATGTTAAAAATGTTAATAGTGAATAAGTATAGTTTTACAAGAGGCACAGCTACTACAGCAGATGTAGGAGTTGCGCTCCTTAAATACTTTTGTGACGCTTGGGAGAAATCCCAGAATGCAATCGCACTATTTTGTGATGCAGTATGTTATTTAAAGAACAGTAATACGAGTAGACACATCATTACAAAAAGTCTGATTATTCATAGTTTTTGCCCTCAGCAGCTTCAAGCAACTTCATACTTTAAGCGGCAATTTGGGTTTGTCAGAGTATTTTCGCCTTTAAATTGAATATAATTTATACTCGTATATACCATACGGTATATGTAGATATAATAAAATTCCACAAATAAAGACTGATCCAGTAGCAGATCTACCTGACTTGAACATTTCAAAAGTCAAGACTAAAACATAATTGAGAAAAATATATTAGTCCAGTCCAGGATTACTATACCGACGAGTCTCTTCACAGCTTTTCAACAGAACAGACTTCTGAACTGATGGTAGATTCCGGTAGAAGTGACAATACTCTTTTATGTTATTTGATTAAAAAATATTTTGATTTTAATCTTTACATTGCCCTTGTGCACTGCGATTGGAACAGCGTGGTATCTCCTAGTAATGTATATTTAAGTTGGGACGCTAATTATATAAGCTGGGAGTACCACCATCTGGTACATGCAGTATAATTTTAAGTTCAAGTTTTAATTTATATGTGTGGTAAATGGAAATAAGGGTCACGAAGTTGCGAGTATCATCTAGTAAATAATGATATAAATTGTAAAAATAAAAAATATGATTGTTAACACGTGTTTATTTTTTACATTTTAGTTACTTTAAGCTACTGTGTTATATAAATTTCGTCGTATTCTAAAATATTAAGGTACTTAGGTTTCAAGTCATCTTATGTTCCTTCCTCCTGACACATGCGTATGTTCAATTATTGTACAAATTGTAAACAATATAAGGTATATCTTACTATAATTAATATTTTACTGCACCATTAACATATCGAACAATGATGAATGAAACTTGACTTGCAGAAAGACTAAGGCTTTTCATATTTAAATACTTCACAACCTTTAACAGTAATCGTTTAATCACACCCTTCTTTATTACAGTAAACCGTATGTATTTATAATGAATACATATAATTGAACATCAATAGTTTTGAAATTGTCATATTTGGTTTTGTATTAAATTTATAATTCAATCATATAGAACAGCATTAATTATAGTTCATAGAATAGTTATGTCAAACATATTCGTGAATTCGACTAGTCAATTAACATTGATTTTAATATTGATTTTGATATGACGACAAAGAAGTGCAGTGTGCTTAAAAATACACATAGACGTTAGAAATTGTGTTTACATTTTTAAATAATAATTAATATGATGATAACACTAACGAGTTATAACTTTAAGAAATCTTAGTATAGGGAAATAGAAGTAAAATATTTGACCACAAACATAACCCACGTGACGCAACATCGTAACATATTTTAACAGTCACTCCTTTATATATATGGACATAATCTATAAATAAATAATATATGAGAAATAAACCAACCCAGATTATACGCCGTACGGTAATCTTCATATGGCGGTGTTTGCGTGATAATAATATTTTTTAATAATTTATGTAAAAGATATGTAAATACTTTTAATATTAAAATAATTAATCTTCATCGAATACAATTTAAAAATAAGATGACTGTACAAGGCACTATAATAAAGTTTTCTGTGAAATAATATTAAAAACAACAAGGATTGTTCTTATGTTGCCCAAGAGCAGTTTTACGCCGCCGCACTCGCTGCGCTACTCCTATGCTCTTGATATAAGTAGTACGAGCTGGCTGCATACGCCAACGTGTTGAACATACCAAATACCTGAAATAGATTTTTGTTTTTAGATAATTTTTACACATTTAAAATATATATAAAAAAGCATAGCCTATTATGGCGATGACAAAAAAGAATATTGCGCTATCGCATGTATAATAAAGTATAATTAAGCATTTTTTAACGTTAAATAAACTTACAAGAATTATTTTTATATTTTTAATTTAGAAGGTTAGAATTATTCATGATGATACTGACTTACGTCAGCCCTGTCACGAAAATTCCACTTTAAAAATAAAAGAAAGCATGCGAGACCTAATGTTAAACGTAATTGTTTGTTTAATTAAACGTAATGTATACAGTATCTTTGATGCATGCCAAAAATTATGAAACTCTGTTAAGATTAGCTAAATTTGACAAAAAAAATATGGCGGTACGGAGTTGCCTGTGTCGGCATTTTTTTTTCAATTTCTTTGTTGGATCGGCCGGGTCAGCTAGTTTAAAATAATTGATAAAATATTAAATGAATCTTTCGATCGTATCTCAAATATTCTATATTCTTATAATTCTTCGTAGAAATAATATTTAAAAATATAATATAACAATAATATATTAATTAAGTGTTCTAAAGAATATTTTCAAAACATGTTGTAAAAATTACAAACAACAACCATAAAAGAAAACAATGCGCTGAATGCGACTTGTTTTAAAAGCACTAATTAAATACCCCCTGCTAGATATGCAAGGTCAAGTTTTTATATATTTTATTTTATATATTACATATTTTCAATATATATAAAATAATATAATTAAATTGCACTTACTGCAGCAGCTACGTTGCGTCCATAGTTGCCATACACAGAAGCAAACATGACTATGAAAGCAATCAGATAAAACAGAGTCTCCAAGCTGGTGCTAATAAGTTCCTAAAATTAAAAAAAAGCTGATTAAAATATAAGTAAACCAAAAATTGTAAAATATTTTTTACATACATAGCTTCCAGATTCTAAACGATTTAACCAGTTATTGCATTCAGCACATATCAAGAAACTTAAAACTGTTAACTTTCTCTTATATAAATATTGATAGAAGACTTTCATCTTCGTTTCAACATACCAATAGGCAATTGATTATATGACGTTAATAATGAAATTATTGATTTTTATAAGCACAAGTTTGTATATAGATATGTAATAAATTATAATATACTTGTCATTATTACATATACGAAGTAAAACAAAAAAAAAATACCGATGTTAATTCGATAAAGATGGTTGTTAAATCAACACAGTAAGTGTAGGTCATTGTAATCGACTTTCTCTTGCATCTTGTCAGTTTTGTAGATACTTTTCTAATATTCTAAACAAACAAATACGTATAGTAAGATAGTAATACTTACGGATAATACCCAATTAATGGGTATTTTCAAAGCTTCTCTGATGCTAAGGAAGTAAACGAAACTCCACATGAGAGTGGTAATGAAAGCTGTTACTGCCACGAAAACATACCACGCTGATGCCCAAGGTGTGCCCAGAGACATACATAGAATACCCAAGACCTGGAATTAAACATATTTCTATTATTTTCATGTCTAAGTAAATCTTAAATTAAATATTCATAAACTCAACATTCTTGCTTTTCAACCAATCAGAATATTGGATAGATCGTGTCGGAATAAGATTGTATCGGAATTTCGGGCTATGGTGGTTATAATAGTTGTTAATTGAAAAAAACCAAATAAATTTACATATTTAACTATTTATAGTGATATTAAAACTCCAAATTCCATTTCGTATTGAGAGGAAACTGAAGACTATACTAATAGTATTTTTCTTATATTTAAACTATAAGGAACAAGAAAAATAATTCCTTCATAAAAGTTGATCAGCATGATGGTCATTTTCCGTTGACATAAAAAAAATTAAAAAAGTTCCATCTTCTGATGAAGAACTAACAGTCCAGTAAATCTACAACATATAAGAAAATGTCGCCTTAGCAAAAGCTACTCAGTGTAATAGGCAATTTTCATAGACATATAAAATTCAAAACCTGGAACATCTGATGAAGAAACATAAAATTTCTACAACTAAATACAAGAAATAAGCATATGCAGCTATGGAAAAATTTAAGTATGGTAGGCACTTTTTGGTGATAAATTAAGATCATTGGAAATTGAGGTTATCGTGACGCAGTTCGACAGCGCCTGTCTGTAAGCGCAATAGTCGTGGACTCGATCACCACTAGAGGGAATATTTTTTTTAAATTACATTACTTCTCCACCCCTGTTTAGGGTGCAAGTTTCTAAGTAAACAAGGCTCAAAAAGTCCACACAAACGAAGTAGCGAACATCAACTAGTTACGAGTATGTATAAATACTTTTACTAATGTCGGCAGAACCCTAAGTATTTCATATAATTAAATAAATAATTGTTTTTATAAAACCTTAAACGCAAGTCGTCTAGACGGCACAAGTCTGAACAACACGTTTTTATCGATTTTCCTGTTACACCTAAACTAGCTACTCTTTAAGCACATATTCAATTGACGCTATTCACTATAATTTATTCGTGGTAGATCACAAAAATTATATCTTAATATATTTATAATAAATATAAAACGTTAATAATATATGCAAGTACTTAAATATTATCGAAAATAAAAAAAATGAATACAAAAAGTGTTGTTATGTACTTTTTAGCTCGATTTTAAGCATGAAATATTTCAGGTGATCATATTTATATTAATCAATACAAATGATTGAGCTATTACAGAACATTTTCTATAAAATATGTTTTACAGAAACAGCTAGCGGTAACGCGTTAGTACCACTAGGGCAACGGTGTACGTCGAAACCTCTAGCGCGTCGCACACGAACCGGTTTCATATCACCGCAACACACTTCCCCGCAACCCGCCGATACGAAGCAGTTGTCGCAATAGTCGCAAACAGGTGTTCTTTTAAGAAATCATTTACGATTTGTTCATAATAAATTGTATATTTTCAATCTAGTAATTATTGCATTGTTAAATATAATAATGTTGTTGTTAAACACGGTAGTTATCTAAAAGAGACATAATAAGGTAACAAAGAGCTAGAATATTTGAGTAAATTGAAAAAAAAAATTGTTAGTTATGAACTTTCAAGGTTATTCAAAATCGATTTTCTTAATAAAAATATAATTTGTCTGACCTTCCTAACGGTCACATTGGGTTAAAAGTATGAATAGCGTTTAATATTATAAAAAAATAATTCAATAAAGCACTGATCTTATCTTAACTCCATTGATGCAGTTAAGGAATTGTTTAATTTGAAGATTACGCCCAAGTTACGCCATAACTACTAAATGTTTGAAAATTAACCTAAAGTATAAAACACAAGACGTCTGTTGTGTATTATAATCATTGTATATATCACTAATTTATATGAATTGTCATTTATTAATTTAAATGGGAACAAGCATTGATGTCACGTGTGACATGTCGGCGGTTGGTGAAAGTAGCGTACTTACGCGCTGTTGCCGCCATGCATACGTATAGGACACGACCGACATTCAACTTCTATCAATGGGACCACAAACCTTCGACGCTTTTACACGTAAAGTTTCGCTCTAAATAACAAATCATTACCGGATTCCCAAAGCAAAGCATGCCAATAAGTTATAGACATTTTAATTTCCATTTTCAAATTACTTAGAATAAGTGAGTATGTAATTTATCTTAAATGTTAACATTGGTATATAATTCGAAAAATAACATACATAATATATTTGACTGATACCGGTAAATATATTTTCACAGAATATCTACAGTAATTGTCGTGACAAAAAAATATATATAAACAGTATATGATATTATGACAATAAGTTCGTTGTATGTCAGAAAAAACTGTTTTCAATTGCAGAATTCTTTGCTGTACAGGGAATACAGGATTTCTATCAGTGTAGAGCCTTACCTAGGACCAGCGAGAGAGATTATTCAATTTCAATATTCATTAAATAGCTATCCGAACGTTGCCTAATATAGACAGATAAAGATATAATCTAAAGAAAATAATATTTATAAATACAACTATCATATGCATATTTTAACTTTTCCTTCCTTTCTTTTTTCTATAGTACATTATTAGGAACCAATCAATAATCTTACGCACACATTTAAAACCATGTCGATTTATTATTTTTTTTATATTTCTGTATATTAAGTATATTTGAAATACAAAGATATTAATATATTTTGAAAATTCTTCAAATTCACACAACCACAGCGCAGTAGGATAGTGTTTGACATATATCTGATAATATATATCAGACACTACACAACTGCGTCCCGTTGGCAACAAAATCATTGAAACGTCTAAATAAATATATATGTATTTACGAATTATAAAATCTAGTATATAATGCATTAATTGACTATTGCTTTATTAAATTAGAAACGATGCGGTTGTTAGCGAAGCATAAAGTGAAAATATTATAAAGTAACATTTAGGTCAATTCATATGTAAACCGACGCACCCCAAAAAACATTGATTGTTCATCGACCATACTTCCGTGCGTACTGCATTTGATAGTGCAGATAAGAGACCCAGGCGTGTCACTGCCACATATACATAAACATTATAAAATAGAAGTTTATATTATTAATATAAGGATACAAAAACAAAATCGGATCTCTTTATTAATATTATCAAGGTAAATGTCTAGAACTTGTATACACGAAACGTACATTATAACGTATGTTCTTGGAATGTCTTATCGGTTGTACGATAAGAACATTGTATTTATTTGTGTAGCCCTTATCAAATTTGAAAAAACTTTTTTCGTATTACTTTGTACATTTTTTTGTATTACGCTTTCGCAATATAAGCCACACAACCAGTATGTAACATGGAAACATACGTTTAACTAGCTTATAGATTTAGAAACTGTTAGTCGAACGTCGGCGAATAGGGATTTTTCATGTCAACGACCGCCCGCGTCATCACTATGCACTTCCCGTTACCACACACCTTATTTCTTCCGTACAAGTTCCCCATTTAAAATGCGATTGAACTAGAAAATCAAAACTAGTTATAACGACTGACAAAATGTGCGTGAAACATTAAGTAATTCGTTTTCAATATAGCAAAACTTAGGTTTAGTGGCAATTTATGATCGTTTAGTTTTAGTGCACGAATCGAACCATGACGCAATATAGTTGAAATCGAAATATTTTACGTAGGTATCTTTTCTCGTTTTGGTGTTTCAAAAATGACCTCCAGAGCACCCACAAAATATTTGTTCCGCCTACAATTATTTCTTAACGCTAACATTTTTTATATATAAGTACGTGTCACAGGTATACCATCTATATTAGTTTTTTGTCACTAAAAATATTTCTACAAAAAAGTTCTTACTAAACAAATATAGGTATAGACTACAGAAGCAATTTGTAAAATGTATATTGTATAAAAATATTATAAAAAATATTCGGCCTCATTTCTTCCGATATTATTAGCGCGGCATATTATTATGCGTGAGCTGTACACATCAATATAAAATTTTATATACTTTTTTCATTTTCTTTATTTCTGACATATTTTATTGCGTCGGTGCGAGTTTTTAATTCAGTTTTATTAATTCTTTGTACTTATTATCCTACTGGATATCTATTTACATTAAGCCCACGTTAAAATGATAATATTATGACATGTTAATAAAACAGAACAAAAATGAACACGCTTAAAATTGTTTCTTCATTATCCTAGGAAGAACATCGGTTTCATATTTTATAAATATTATATTGGTTTCGGATTGGGATATATGTGCAATGTGTCAAGAAAAATCGATGGTAAGAAAAGGGTGTCAAAATACAGTTTCATGTTTACTTACATTGGGTGATTGATTAATTTTAACATTTTAAATTAATCTTATTGTCACACATTTTGTAAATTTAGTCACAAGCAAAATATTTACAGCTGTAATTCATAATAAAATTTAATATTTTATAATGCTCCACGTATGTACCTACACATAAAATATTAGTGCCTATCATATTTATTATTTGTTCTTTAAATAAAGAAATTCAGAATCCCTCTTCAATTATAAAATAGAATTGATGAAGCAAGTAAAACGTCCTCCAAAAATAACTCAATGTGCCTAGCTGCAAACATAATAAACGAGAAGGCTAATAAAAAGCCGTGACATAATGTTGGCATATACTCGTATATATGTATATACAACGGTGATTCTTGTCCTCGCAACATTCTTAGAGTCATCTTTTTGTATCGACCGACTCTATACAATATATAATTCACGCTTCACGCTGTATCCCGCATATAAGAGGGTAGGCAGAGGGAACATAATGTTAAGACACTCTGTTCCCCACTTTCCGCCGAATTGAGGCATTGCGTGCTGAGTGGCAGAACTCAACGCAGCGCTTTGCCTTGTTACCAAACCCAGTAAATGAAAAGTTCCATTTTCTGGAGTGGGAATCGAACCCACCAACTGTCGCGTTTACAGACGCACGCTTGTGCATCTGCGCCACGACAGGTGTCTTATAAGTAAATAAATATAATATTACTAATTTTTAAATAAGCACATTCTAATACTTAGTTACTGTATCAGTAAACCTATGTTGATGCACGAATATTTTTATATGTGTACTATTCTGATGAATATTTAAATGTTGCCATGTTCTGCACTTTTAACAATCTTATCATTACATTCTTCTCATTGATTTAGGAAACAGTTTAACTGTTTCCTAAATCTTTTAATGTCGAATAATATATTATAAAAAAAATATAATGTTGTTGCAATAAATTCTCGAACTAGAACCTTCTTCGACTATCTCAGTGGTGCCAATCAACACGAGAATACTAATTAACAAACCATTCATGGTGACGATCGGATACTAAGGCACTTGAATAATTTATGTAAATTTTATATACTTATAAATATATACTACCAATATACATAGATCAGATTCTTGTTTTTAATAAAATTTTCCTTTTTATTACTGTGCTATGTTATTTCGTGTTCATTTTTTTTATATTGTAAAGATATACAAACATATATTTACATTTACAAAATGAACGTGAGAGATGTAGGACTTCTACACATCGACACAAGCATGAATTGACTCGTAGTCTGTCCTTGAGATTTACTTATGTTCATGAAAAACTCATACGTAAAAACGGCACACGTTTCTGAAATTGATAATTATTTAATATAATAATCCGTTTCACCGTAGCAATACCGCTTGTATTAACGAAATGAAAACAATAATCAAGTCAATATTTGTCCCTCTATCACGTTCCGTTGGAGCGATGTAACTTTCAAGCGTCTGCCATTACATTTTAGCGGACTTTATTTTTTCAATAAAAGTAAAAACCACTCGACCTTTTAATTTCACTATATGTGCCAGAATGCCAGTTGTGGACAAAGAATTCAGAAATTCCACGGGATAAGCTATAAAGCATCGTCTTAGTCGGCAGCACTTAGACGCTTAAAAACCAAAAGTCTTCCTGAGTTAATTGCTATAAACTTATAATATGAGTTTTTCAAGTGAAACTGCAACCACGCATAAATCATCACGTAGTCTGATCACCTTTTTTGGGATATCTACTGTCGCCTATTTGTTAGACCATATCAGAAAATTTCAGAATATATTGGTATTCTCCTGTGCGCACCCTCATATTAAACGTAAGTTGCAGTTCCGTAATACGAAGTCAAAAGGTCGAACTCTTGGGACACGTAGAAAGCGGTATATTCGTAAAGAGCGGCCGCGTAAATCAGCCTCCCTAATTTCCTTCGAAGTCACTGGAGTTTAATCAAGTATTTTAAACCTTCAACTTTCTTACAACATCAGAGAGGACCCATCACGATGAACACCTTTTCCTAATGAGTTATATTCATGTATCTTTACTAAAGTTTTGCACCTTACTAAGATGTAGCAGGGCTGCTAGGGTACACGCATAGACAATGTCAATAAAAAAATACTCATTATGATGACCAACTGTTTCAAAGGCGCTATATTAATATCCCTTATAGATATGACTGACAGCTAGGGTTCACATCAGTTATTGAGACTTTCAAAATTAATAAAAGCATAGGCTTTGCTAACATATAGAGGTTAGCTATTAACTAACTACTAAACATTACAAAAATAAATTCATAGAAATCTGTACAATAGTTTTGTGTTT
This sequence comes from Philaethria dido, assembly GCA_033558755.1. Classification (NCBI taxonomy): domain Eukaryota; kingdom Metazoa; phylum Arthropoda; class Insecta; order Lepidoptera; family Nymphalidae; genus Philaethria; species Philaethria dido. The sequence goes on along the minus strand of JAKGSA010000211.1, from coordinate 694,472 downwards.
AAGGAGAACAACGAATACACCGGCAGACTTCAGTGAAACAGACAAACTTATATGAAGAAGTATTTTTTTGTTTAAATTCAATGTACCTATAGATTACGTATCAGACTATCATATAGTAAGAATAATAATGATTAATTCTATTGTTTATCCAATTTATGTTAAGTGAGTCACGATTAATTCTAAATAAATAATATTTTTGTGATTACCCATTATATGACACATGTCTTAAATATAAAAAATAATTCACTTAATGTGTGACGACGTATGGTAAAGGACATTAAAAATACCTCAGTAATATTATTGATGTTGGAATTCTTTTAATTCTTTTTAGGATAACGTAAACTGTAAAGGGATTAAGATAAAATGATTATTTACCTACATTACAATTGATTTACGATTGATGATTCCATTAACTTAGATTGCTAATATGTTCAATTAACCTATAAATATCATAATAAAAAACATATTATTATTCAGCATCGCAAGGTTTGCTGCATAACACGGTAGTCAAAGAAAATCTAATATCAAGACACCCCACTAAAGAGAAAGGACAATAAATTGTTTTTATTTACCTTTTTTATTGATATATATAATAAAATATACTGCAAGTAAGAAATTTAGAAACATTTCTTTGTTTAATCTCTCTACGTATGTTCCCTACATAACTGTGTCGCAAATACGTAACACAATAGGTGTACTCGTACAGCGGTTTCTTAAGTTTCAACACACTTACGTTTTCGTAATCCATGAAAACAATACTATGTACACAGGTTTTACATATTTTCTTTGTCTGACGATTTTAATGTTATTATATACATGTTTTGGTAGGTATAAGGAAAGTGAGTTGTAAATAATTAAGCTACTTGATGGGAAAACAACAGGTTGTGACACCGACCGAGCCAGCTACGACAAGGACAGAGCAACGCCGCCCCACGACGCTCCACAGCGTTAATGCCAGAACTACTTTCATTTCAACACCAGCTTTCACCCAATGACGCTCTCATATAAAAGCTACTGCGAAATTTTAATTTCACTTAGTACTATTTAAAAATGTTTTTTTTTTCAGCTTTATAATCTTTACTAAAAATTACTAACGATTAAAAACTTTCACCTCATAAAGTTATTTTTAATATACTTACGACTTTCTATATTATGTAAGACTATGTTAACACAGCTGTCAATCAATCTTGAATTTAATTTACAACTTTGTCTTTGGTACAAGCTCAAATATTAAGGAAAACATAAATAAAAAAAACAATAAGTATTACTAGCGTGCTAATTCAGTTCTGTGTCGACTATCGCCTATGTATGTAGGTATGTATGTATGTATATAATTTATCTACGTACTATCGCTGTGCTTGATATAAAACAATTGAAATCTCAAGGTAACTTTTGCTATTTATTCCTTAATTATGCATAAGAAACAAACTATTATTATAGTCACATTTTTACCTATACTTCTTAGGAAAGGCTCTTGCCATAATGACTACTAACTTATGATTTATTTAGGTACAGGAAAATCTTAATTAATCTCCTTTGCTTATTAGTTACACTGAGTACAACTTCTAACAACCTTAACAAGTCACAACATCTATCTACATCGACCTTCTCTTATTTAAATATGAAATCAGAGATGAATTGCGGTTTATTTGTGCTAATACACACCAATGCAATGTCACGTCTTGCTTGTAAAGTGGTTGAATAAATTACAAAATATATTTTATAGATATTTTAGGCAAATGTTTCACTCTCTACTACGGAGTTAGTTAATAATAATATTTTTAGGAATGTTAGCAAAAATATGTTAATTAATTTTTTTGTTTAATTAAAGCCTAGGAAAAGAAAAACAGCCACTTCTAAACTTATGTGTGTGATTTAAGCACACAAAATACAAAATAACGTATTCTATTTTAGCGGATATCAAATAATGCTAAATATAGTTAGTGGCACTGAGTTTTTATATAAAAACTTGTAGGTACATTAAATTTCTTTGCGTTATGACGTTTAACACCCCTCCCAAATTAAAGTAATTTAACCATTATCTTAATATTTCCGTTTATCATCTGTTATCATCTTAGAGCAGTTCTGTAGCGCATTTTTTCTGATTTACTTTACAATTGTAAAGTCATTAATTAATGAATATTAAAAGCTATTATGTACAATTTTAACATGACTGCACTCACATCATCATACATATAAAGACAATTTGGAATATATTAGAATAAAATGCTTGTTCGCTTTGTTAATTACGACCTCATCTGACTTTTTGTTTTCATTGCTGGTTAATCAACCTGAACTTGGTTTATCATGACCATGATGGCCACAAATGTTAAAAACATAATATGTATGAAAACTTATTGATATTTTGATTTCTTAAACTCTTAATAATCTAATACGAAGATAAAAAATGTTCGAAGTTAAAAGCAATAATTTAAAGCTTTCGTCTACTGTCTAAAAGTTCTGATACAATAAAATAACAAACTAATAAGTAATATAATAAAGCTTATAACTTTATTACCATTAATTTTTATTATCTATACTTTTCCATTTTGTAAAATATGCGTACTATCTGTATAAATAACAGGAAATGCAAAATTAAATATACGGCTCGAATATTAACCATTTTTAACGGATTGAATTCTACGTATAATTAACTAATTAAAATACATTTTAACCTAACATTCTAACATCTTACTAAAGTTCTTCTATTAATTGACATAACTTTTGTACCAACCAACTCTATTGATTCACTTTACGTACCGCCCTGGTAATATAAATATGGTTAATAATTCCGCTACATGTACATTATTTTTATTCACGTAACTTTAAATATTGAAACAGCGGGCGTCACGAGAACTCTCAAGGGCCACTTTAGCTCATTTTTATGACTTATTAGACTCTCATGATGTATATTTACGTATGACAAACAGCACAAAATCCCTGAGGATATTGGTGTTTTGTCATCGAGACCGGACATTTTTCTTTACTCTAGAAGCCTAAAACCTGTAATACTGGTAGAAGTAACGGTTCCCTGGAAAACAAATATTCCTATAGATCACCATTTCAAATTGAACAAGTACTCCGAACTTACCAACGAACTGACTAGGAATAGATTTAGAGTTAATTAATACGCGGTAGAGGTAGGCGTGAGAGGTATAACTGCGAAATTTGTCTATAAGCTACTAAAAGATCTTGGCTTTCTAGAACTACCACCAACTCATTTTTGCACGTACTTCGAAGGCGGCACTAGTAGGATTTTTTCAAATTTGGTTAGGTAGAGAGAAGAGCGCGGACAATGGAGATGAACGTTAATACGTTCATTTTAGAGGGGTCCCTTACAGTGTAAGTTACATTTGAGTCGTAAGCACTCTTTCTGCAAGACCATGGACCCGGTACACTCACAGTGAATCCATTGATTGCTAAAAAGTTTCTTCTCACAAATATTATTATAAATTCATATGTTGGAAGAACATGTACATAAGCTATATCCATTGGCAATCATGCCAGTTCCAAAGACTATTTTATATATTTAAAAGTGTTTCTCTTCCTTGAGGGTTTACAAAATACGCTTTCTCTATTTATCACTTTAACATATTTTATACTTTTTATCTTTATAAATTTTCTCCATATTA